>JARIHP010000065.1:0-302993 GCA_029282125.1 Mycena amicta
CTTGAGCTTGAGGCGATCAGTGTGAGCACCGATCTGAGACTTGAGGCGAGACTTATGGCCAGTAGGAGGGTGTTGCGCTCCTTGCGCTCCAGCTCATTACGCAGAACTATGGTGACGACGCCGAAGAAACCACATCCCAACCAGGTCATCAGCCATACGCGCTGAGCGTGTGTGCTGCTATCTCCCCGGTGGAACTTGGTGAGCCCGCCAATGATTGCGAGCGGGATCCCGATAGAGACGGCTGCAAGCAGGCAGAATTGAGGGCCAGAAATCGGCCCACTGTCGTTGGCAAGTGTTTTGTCATCGGTATGCAGCCGCCGGAACTTTTGACAGGCAAGCACCACCCGGGCCGTGCGCTGCAGGTCTGGAGAATCGACACCCACAGGCTCTAGCCTAGCCTCCAGGGACTCTTCTGCATCCGCTGTCAACTCAGCATCCTCGTGCTTGACTTCTTCGAGCACTCCCACCATCCCGTCGAAGTACGGACGTCCATCCCTGCCAAACTTGCTGTCTATTTCGTCCATGACCTCAGAGCGCACGAGATACATTGTCGGATAAGACGGCATCAAGACAGAGCCCAGCAGATTGATGATGGACATGATAGTGTACGGTGCGACCGTGAGGCCAAACGCCGCATAGCCGTAGCGGGCGATTTGATCTCCGCGCGTGCGGTATAACGTGAAGGCGCCGTAGCATGTTTGCACAATGGCGACCACCGCCCTAGCCGCATTTCGGGAGGTAGATATTACGATGGGTTTGTCTCGGGTCGAGGGCAGGGGTAGTTGGCCGGACAGCACGACTGCGTCGCGGGCACACCGTGAATTCAAAACTTCCTTACCGGTCCTGAACACACATTGAAATGTAGCCTTCTTTTGTGCATTTTTGAGGTAAAAAGATCAAATTCCGGGACGGTACAAATGTATGCTAGAAGGTGGTTGCCATGGCAATTGCATTGTCTCTGCAGGAACTCCGTCTTTGAATGTCCCTTTTGAAGCATAAAACCACTCAAATCTGCTGCTGAGGAAAGGTACAAAGAAATACCTAATTTAAATCCGTGTTCTAGACTGGTAAGGAAGTTTTGAATTCACCGTGTGGGGGTACAACCGGGAAGTCATATCCTCGGGGCAGTGATGCCTTTTCCACCCTGTGGATCTTGCGCGCGCTGCAGGGTGCCTGGAGGAAATGCCAATAGGAGCGATTAGTGTTGCCGACGGCTGGCTTGGGTCAGCTCAGCTCGGCTTGAGCCGCAAAGCCGTTGTCGAACAGAGCTGTTTGGGGTCAGTTTGAGGGTAATAAATGAAAGATTGGTCAATTCTCTCCCCAGAGCCGAAAATTTCAACTAGGTACGGCCAAAACTGCACTCAGAAAATAATCGGCTTTCGACCGGCTCGAACCCAGAGCCACTTGGGAGCCAGCCGTCGGCAACACTAGGAGCGATGACACTCCTTCATCCAGTGCGGATATGTGACATTCGGTTTGGCCTCGGAGTCGTCGCTGGTGCATGGTGAGTTCTGTGCGTACGCCGGTGAGATTGGCATTACCTCGACCTAGGTCTCTCCTCGGAGTCGTCGCTGGTGCATGGTGAGTTCTGTGCGTACGCCGGTGAGATTGGCATTA
This sequence comes from Mycena amicta, assembly GCA_029282125.1. Classification (NCBI taxonomy): domain Eukaryota; kingdom Fungi; phylum Basidiomycota; class Agaricomycetes; order Agaricales; family Mycenaceae; genus Mycena; species Mycena amicta. Next base: position 1,618 of record JARIHP010000065.1, read on the forward strand.
CCTCGACCTAGGTCTCTCCTCGGAGTCGTCGCTGGTGCATGGTGAGTTCTGTGCGTATGCCGGTGAGATTGGCATTACCTCGACCTAGGTCTCTCCTCCGAGTCGTTAATGCGAATAACCATACACAGCGCGCCGGCTCGTGCGGCGCACATAAGATCGCTCGTCGCAAGGATAGCACAGCGAAATATCGCATCGAATCCGCGTACTACACCCGCCGTCGGGAATAGGAGGGCGATAATAATTGTTTGAAGGTACCCGCCGAACTCTTCGCCGGGATACGACAAGGTGGTCGCTGCATGGGCAATATAGTTCCCGAGGAAGAAAGCTAGGATGCTGGTCCAGTGCGTTGGTGTGCAGAGGAGAGACGGATCGCCGTGGTTCGAGGTACCGTAGGGCACGGTTATCGTCAGATTCATCACAGACGGCGCCATTGTGAGAGTGTAGCAGCGATCGCGCAATGTGCATTATATACTGCTGATACGTGAGAAGCATATAGCTTTAAAAGGCGATACAGACCGCTTCTATCCTTCGTGAGCCCTGTCAGTTCCGACGCGCGAAATGCTTTTAGAGACGCCCATGCCGTGAATCGAGCGCTTAAGAGCAACGTGTCTGAGATCGGCTGTGGTCGACATTCAGCTCCAGCCCCATCCTCCATCCCGCTCGTATACGCGACAGAGCTTCCGCCATGAACAGCACTGCAACCCCGACGCCGATCTAGATGGCTTCGGCAAGACGCGAAGGCCGCACTTGACAATGGTGGCGGAGGCGTCGAGATACGTGCCACTAGTCCTGGCGAGATGATGTTTGCACCGATAGACGACGGGTGTGGTGTAGTCTCGCACTGGCTCGACCGCCAGTCGTCCGGAGGCAAGAAGACCGTCCAATGCAGGATACACACTGGGCTCCCGCCATACGTAGTCCCGGCTGGACTACGGTGGGGCCGTCGACGGTAATTTGCGTTCGCAGCAGCTTGGGACGCCGCGGCCATAGATTTCATCAAGGTGGTCGACCGTAGGGAAGGAGGTGGTGTAGGATCGAGCAGGTAGCGCTGAGGGTGACGCAGAGCGAGGAGGGATGTCTGAGGAAGGGTGGAAAGTCGCGGCTGGTAGTAGTGTAAGACGATGCTACTGGAGGAAACGAGAGACGGACGCACCACAAATCATATCGGCTGCCACGTCTGCGAAACTCAGTAACCGCGGAGGGTTTCTCCAGCTAAGAGAAGCGTCATATGAGGAAAGGCGATCACGATATCAAGTAGAGACTCGGTCACAGTGAGAGAAACAAGTAGATACACTAAGTGGTGAAGGCGAAGTAAGCAAAGGGATCCGTTGACGAGGGCATAATACGCCAGTGAAGAAAGAGCAGGGAAAGATCGTGGAGCAGAAGCATCGTCGCGGTATAGTATCATAGGTAGCCTTGTAATGGAGCGGGGCCTTGTATTGTCGTACGTTGTAGTAGTAGGGGACCGGAATCGCTGGTTGGGGCGTTCGTCGGGAGGGGTCGGAATACGTAGAGTGGTCGTTCGTCGCGGCAGTTATAGGCTTTTGCATCATCATCCTCTATCCGCCCTTCATCTCCATCTCCATCTCCATCGCCAGACGCAGACGCAGACGCAGACGCAGACGCAGACGCAGACGTTACACCAGCGTCCTCCCCTCCCTCCCCACTGCCCCCCGACGCAGGACGAACGACTTCTATCCGCATAGAATGGGCATCGCCAGCCTCATACGACGACCACGAATCCCGCTCCGGACCCTCCGCTTCCGCCGCGGGCTCGACCATCGACGACGCAGTAGTAGCGTTACACAGCCGGTTACGGTCTCGACGCTCATGTCGCATGCAAAGGAAGGGTGTGGTTGGGCGATATAGGCGGAGACTACTGCTCGGGCGGAAAGGCGGAAAGGCCGAGGTGGCGGAAACATGTCGGCGACGAAGGTGTTTGGACGTCGGGATTGGGCTGGGGCTCCCGGAGGTAATAGTCGGGGTGGCTCTTCGCAATGGACGGTGTCCTCCAGAAAACCCTTCTCAAGGTCAACGAGCCCCCGGAGATGCTCGACGAAGCACCATTGCCCCCCTCCGGCCCTTCCTCGCCGTCGTAGATGACCCTAGCGTCGCCCGTGTCGTAGAAACCGAGGTCCACGCAAAACGCTACCCATTTGAGGTTTATCGAGTGCGTGGAGTCGGACGTGCAGGGATATGCGAAGCGGTGAGTGGGCCGGGGGGTGCTGTATGCCGGGAAAGGGGAAAGATGGCGAGAACGAGCGTCGAATGAATGAGGAGCTGCCAATGACGGTCGGCAAAATGATCATGGGCGGGGGCGGGGGCGGTGCTGGCAAGAGCGAAAGAGTCCGCTACGTGCCACAGTGAGGCGATGAGGCTGTGGGGGAGCCGGGTCCCAAAGGAGAAAGCGATTGAGCGAAGTCGGTGGAACTCGCAGACGGTGAAAATGCCGAAGGTGGCATAGACGCAGCCGATGAGCGACGACCACCTAACCGCGATGGTCGTGAGGAGATACATGGGCAGCGGGTTGACGAGTGCCGGCTAGCGCCCGAGTTGCTCGAGAAACTCAACGCGACGACCCCACGCGATGTATTCTGGGCTTGGTTATTGGAAGGTACTCTCGACAAGAAATCCGACTCACATAGCGCAAATGTATGCCATCGTGAAGAGGACACAGATGACCGTATGGACGAGGATAGTCCGGCGCTTCCGTAGGACGGTCAGCCATGAGTATCGAGGCATTTGGCCGACATACCTCGACCGGAGTGACAGTGACGGTCTGCACACGCAGAATCCTGTGGAAGCGGCGCTTGACGCAGAGGGACGCAGCGGAATGCCGACACAAGAGCCCACAATTAAAGATGGCTGAGAAGAAGCATTAGGGCAGAGTCGAGAGCGGCGAGAGACGAGACGTACATAAAGTCGCCCCAGATGGGAGCTTTATCGTCGTCGGCGCAAATGGCGGAGAGAGGTTAGGGCGGTGAGAAGATCGCTCGTACGAGGACAAGCCCAAAGAGGACCTCCCCGAGGTTCAAAGGTATGAAGCGTTGGTCGCGATATGCAAGGCGCAGATCTACGTCCATCCGAAGAGGCTTTTGCCCGCTCCGCATGTCGCGAGACACCAGACGAAGGCCGTGCGTTTGGTGACCAGCTCCGAGCTAGTGGCAGCACAAGGCGGAAGATTGGGGACTGGATTCAAGTCGGATGCGGCGAGCGGGAGGTGGTGGTCCATTCTGCAGGAGCTGGAAGAGTCGAGGGGAGAGTAAGGAGCTGAATCGCGACGATGAGTGTCGGTCGCTGGAGAGGATAAGCAAATCGTTGATGAGCGAGACGTAGAGCACATACCTGGGCCCACATAGACCGACTGCCTGTACTCTCGTAGAGCTCCCGAAATCCGTGTCGTTGTCTCGGTGGTTTGTGCTCGCTACGGTAAAGCAGGGCCTCGGGGTTTCTGAACGGTCGGGCGTCTCTGCGAAGAATGAATCAGTTTATGACAAGGACGCCGCAGACGGAAAACGCACAAGGGCGGCAAAGAACTGGCGCGAACGTTGCGCGGGAGATGGAGACGAGACAGGGCTAGGGTTATGCTGCACAACGAGTCAGCACTGCAGTTGGTCGGGCAGGGAGGAAATGCGACACGCACTAACCCATTCGGCGGAGACGGATTGAAAGGATTGAGGTGGGCTTGGCTCTGCCGCCAGCACATGAGTTGTCTAAAGCGCTGTATAAAGGTCAGTGTCTCGATGTTTGAGCTTGTACTTCACGCACCTTGCACCTTGCACCCGACCCAACCCAATCTTCCTCGTACTCGAAGTCATTCCACGGTCCGTCGGTCGATGAGATAAAAGTGGAAGTCGAGAATGGCCGAGGGTATTGTCGCGCTGGAGGGAGAGAGGCCCATCGTTCGTTTGGGTGGCATAGTCAGCGACGTCGTGGTGGTCGGGAGCAAGCGAGAATGACTACGCGTGACGCGATGATCCGGGTCGCTCGTCCGAGTCTTCCACGCCCATGACCATGTAACGTCTTCGCTGGTCCGGCCGGCTCGCGCTTTCACTCAAGCACAGCTCCGGATATGCTAGCCTCGCAGCCAACATCACTAGCCGCAATCTCTGGGCCGCGTCACTGCGGCGACGCCAACATCCTCACGAAGGTCCTCCACTGAGTGCAACTACGGCAGCCATTTGGCCTCACCTTGCTTCGACGGAAACGGAGGATTGCAGGAGCAGTCTGCCGATGTCTTTAGAACAAACTGCGGTCTTAAGCTTTTTTCACGCTGGAAGAATTCTGCCGTTGCTGGTGAGTCAAGACGAGTACTGCCCACGAAGAAGTTCGTATCGCAGGTAAACTGGTCGATGAATAGGTGGACCAAGGTGTGTCGCGCTCCTCACCCTTGTCTACTTGCATTTCTAACATTCTGCTTGGACCGTCCAACATCTTCGTTCGCCCTCCGGTACTGTTTCTGCAAGCGCGCCAACCGCCAACCTCGCACCTGAGCTCCTCGCGCTGGGGATCCGCGTCTATGACATCGCATCAGGTCTGTATTTTCCGTTATTCTCCGCGTCTGCTCCTCCCTTCCTCCATATCACGTCCCATTTACCCGGATCGCCACCTCTTAACAACCGGCTAGGGTGCAGGCACATCCATCGACCTGCTTCTCCCAGCGCTGTGCTCCCTGCGCCGGTGCAAGTCGCAAATTTGACCAGGGAGAGTCGCAGGAGCAGTGTACCGACTCTTGGAGATGTTGTATGGCGTTGGGAATCCTACAGGTGAGTCGTTTCTAAGCGTCTTGGTCGTTAATCGTATGCATGCTGACCCTGGAAAAGGCCGTCGCTGCGCGCATATACACATACAACGTCGCCGCCTGCGGAAAGTCTTTGCGACGGACGAGCATCTGAAGGAGAATCCAAAGCCAAGGGCCTGCGACGACAGAGTCCGACGCACGGATTTCCACATCGCCCTTCTGTTCGGGTCACTGACTCAGGAATGGTCCAGCTGCCCAGTGTCTCGACAAGATTAATGCCTGTAATGTGTGCGTATCATCCTTCTGCCGATCGTTCACCTGAAAACCAGCCCTAAATTTGTGGCGAAATCCCGCCATCAAATGGGGCGCAGGGTTCCGCCGACGGGTAGCTTGCACATTGGGTGCAGTTTTTTTCAAATCCAAGTGTGATGCAATTGATAGATTCCCCCGCCTTTTAATTTTGCTGCACCGCAAAGTGGTAATAGGCAAATCAACGGCTTTTGTCTTGACGTTAGTTGAACGATCATCCAGTTAGCGGGCAGGTACGACGGCGGGTACCTGGTCGCTTGGCGGTCCTTTTCCAATTATTGCTCGTTCCATGTGATTTCGCGATAGCGCGGGACCAGTCGTCGATTTTGACGCGAGCACGGGAGCAAATACTCACTGCTCATCAGCCTGTGTGAACGCGCCTTGGGTTGAGCTCTTTTCCTTCGATCCTCGTCCGTCAATAAATCCAGAGCACCACTCGCACGCTACGATTCAGAACACCAAGAATAGACTCTCATTTCATGGCCTTGCATAGCGAATCAATTTGAAAACCCCACAACTTCTTCTAATCGAAAGCCTGCCAGCTGCCAACGAGCATGACTGATGATTGTGGGTGCGTCAATTGGAATTCTCGCGGCGCATCACCTTTCCTGAGATGTAATACGAGATGAAATTCTCGGGAATGAGTCCGAGGGTCTTTGCTTCCGGACCCGAGGTCCGCTTCCGGAATCGGTGACGCAGCTCCAGATACGCAGGCGTTTCCGAGAAGGAGGTTTTGAATAACGTTGTGGAGAGAATATCATAGAGAAGAGCGACAGTCTGAGATGTTCCAGAGCTCCGAGCCATACTGCACCAAATATAGTACGTCGACAGCTGTTCAACGGCTTCAGCCTGCAGATCTCCGAAGCCGACAGTCGGAGCTGCCTGTGAACGACCCTTCGCCAAGGAATAAGTAAATTACTCACATTGGCAATTTTCGCGTTGGATCAGTGTGATCGAGGAAGGTACGCTACATGTCGAATGAATGACCTTGACCGTGAACCTGGAAAATTGAATGAGCTGATGGAAGGAAGGACGGAACGTACTCATTATCACGAGCCTAGTGCGATGCGTATAGTTTACCAAAGTGACCTTGAGCGTTGGTCTAAACCTGAATCAGGTCCGGAGGAAAGAGCCGGGACTGTGGCAAGCTGGCACGAACCTACCCCGACTCCGAACCCACTGGCAGCAGCGCGCTTGAATGGCACACCTTCCGCGCCGATTCCGTGCCGCGATCGCGGGCGCCCGACCTTCAAACAGGAGAAGCACTTTAGATAAGATAAGTTTTTCGTCGGTGTCACATAGGAGGATCGACCTTTGGAATCGGGGCTTGATGGCGGCGACGTCGGGCTGCAAGTAGACGGTCTTCCTTTGGATGGAGAAACGTTGCGATGTTAGTAATGGTGCGATGTTAAGAATGGTGCGAGATACGCGAGCTTAATCCAGCGCGGCGAGCACCTGTACAGTATCCGCAAGTAGAACAACGCCAGGAACATGCCTATGCACGCACCGAAGATGGTACTTGCCATGTTCTCGAGTCTGCATTACGAGACGACTAGGCGCACTGTGTCACGGCGGGTGAGCGCCGTTCATAGATTGCTGCCAGTACGACAAGTCCTCCCTGATCTGCGCCTACGATTCAAGTTTGAGGTGTGGTTTTCCGGAGACGCGCGCTGTAGACGTGTAGCTCTGCTGACATTACAGTGGAGACGAAAACGTCGGACGGAGTGGTAGGAATTTGTGAATGCCGTCGTCATCCAAGTACGAGACCGTCGCAAAGCAAATGTAGGACCATTGAGTTCACGCCACGGAAGGAAGTTGAGTCCAAGACTCCCAGGCAAGACAGGCAATCTTGCTGCGAAAACTCCCGACGAACAGTGATAGGTGCTCACTATGTGCTTGTCGCCTGCCTGCCAGTCTGCGCGGCGTTCATAGATTGGTACCCATAGTGAGCGTTTGCACTGCTCCCGCCCCACGTCGTCGGAGCTTGGGCTTCGTTCGGCGTTTACTTGACGCACCGGCAGCGAACCTCCGCGTGGCGTATATTTGGCGGAGACCAACGGTGGCGTTCGTAGCACGAAGAAAACGCAATAATTACGGCCCGTCGGCCGAGCGGAATTGAAAAAAAAACCAGCACCAGGTTACATGGAAACGTGGCGTGTGCGTGGCGAAAGGTGCCCGCAAGATGGCCGCGCCCGACAACTCTGCCAGTGGCGCAGAAGACAGATACAAGTTTAAGACGGTTGGGGATGCGAGCGCGCGCGGAAGCGAAGTCAGGGCTGCTCGTAATCAGTGCCAGTGCGGACATCCAGGGTTCCAGGAAAGACGACAAATTTACACGACAAGAAGCTGAAAGTTTGTTTTGCACGGTCGTTTTGGAATGGAATGGACACGCAGCAGCCTCGAGGACCAGGAGCAGCACCGAGGAAGCAGGAAGGAGGATTTGCACCCGGGAGACGGCGAATACCACGAGGAGAATTCATAGGACGTCGCTGTCAAGGCGGGGAAGAGAAGTATCTCGAATCAGGCCGCGCGAAGCAGAGAGTGCCGTCGCTCTCGACGGCTAGGTTTTGCCTGTTGCTCAGCGTCGTCCGCCTTGGCCCTTCTAGAAAGTTCCTCGGCAGCGCTCGCCTGTAAACGAATGAAACCAACTCAGCTTCAAGAGTCTTTTCTCCGGCAAGTGCCGTCAAGCCACCGCCCAAGTCGGACAATTCCATATTCGGCCGTCGAGGACTCGATTCAATCTCACATCGAATCTTGGAGAGACAGGATCAAAGTGTTACACGTCACCATCAACAAAATTTGAATCACAGGCACTCAGCACAGACCACCGACGGCAAAAGAAACCTCGGCAGAATGCGGTCGCTAGTCCTAGTCTCTCTTCGTCTTCCTCGACTCGCCTCTACTCCCTATTCGCCCGTTAGCCCAGTCCTGAGACGCTCCACACCATTTCGACGATCGCAGACATTGGGAGATTCAGGTCGTCGATCGCAACCGCCGTTTATTTGAAGGATTTAATTAACGGCTCCCCTCAAAACCGCTCTCGTCTCCCGCCTAACCTTGCCGCACCTCCCCCCTGCGACAAACTCCTCTCCGCCAACTTCATTCGCCATGTCGTCGCACCCTCTCTCTCCGGTCTCCCCGACGTACACCGACTTCAGCGTCTCCTCCATCTCATCCACTGGTACCGCGGGCAGCGAGTTCACTGCGGATTTGCGCAGTCCGCTGGACGACGCCTTCGATTCTTCTGGACACGAGCAACGGACGGCGTCGACGGGACACGGTCAGCAGCAGGACGAGTTCTTTGCCTACCATGCCCAGAAGCAGCTGGTGCCGGGGTATTATGTCTACGTGCGTCCAAGTTCTTCTTTCTTCGCTGTTAGCTGATTCGTCGCTACAGAATAACACCCACGATAACGACCTCGACTGGCGACACAAAACTCGCTCCGACTCGCACTACCCCGCCCATCTGGCTCCCTACAACACCAACCCTCACGGAGTCCAGCGCAGCTACAGCGCTAACGCCGTGTACAATGGTTACCAGCAACAACAGCAGGTTCGTCATCGCTCCGTTTTTCCGTCGTTTCATTTCCCGCGCGTCCGGCGAGACCGAGACGGCTGACACCACCTACTTCATTCCTCCTTTCGTCCTTGCCTTTATTTGGGCCGCAGTGCCACCGGTTACGAGAAAGAGAACGCCCCATTCCGATTCATCCTTCTTCCTCGACCTTCCTTTCTTCCTTGCTCGCTACCCTACCTTGTTGCGCTTGTTTCGCACCATTTCGTTCTTTCTTGCTCCTGTCTTAACCCGCCGTTTCGTCTCCATATCCGCCCCAGTACCATGCTGACCTACTACCGCCTTCTCCTACAGCAGCAGCACCATCGACACTACGATGCGACTCCCTCCCCGACCTCGCCGTCCTGGGACAACGGCTCCTTCCATCCATCGCACTCGCCTATCCTCCAGCAGCATCACGCCCCCAGCATTGCGTACTCGACCTCGCTTCCCCACCCACTTCAATCGCAATACCACCCTGCTCATGCTCACCCACTGCACCATTCCGCGTCGATGCATCATCTCACCGGCAGCGGAAGCTCGACTCCACACCCACTCGCCATCGGCCGCTCGCACTCGCAGTCTCTCTCGCATCACCACCATTCCTCCCATCACGGCCAAGTCTCGCACCACACCAGCGTCGACCCACGTTACGTTCTCGGGGCCACCCACCGTGCTTCCTGTTCCCCGACGTCCTCTCCACCGCCAGGCAGCCCGAGTCTACACAGCCAAAGCCACAGCGACAACAGCCCTGCGCATTCCCCGCTGAGTAACGTCCTTGGGCTCGAGGACCTCAGCAACGGGAGCGGGAGCGCCAGTACTGCCCCGACATCGGTCGACGACGCTGCGTCTGCGAGTGCTTCAGGCGAGGAGCTTGACGATGGGGATAGCGAGTATGTGGACAACGGGAGTGACTCGGATGGCGAGTTCTTGCCTCGCGGGACGAGAAGAAGGACGGGACGGTATGCCCCGTATGCGTATAGTTCCAGCGGTACCAGTGCGAGCGGCGGGAGTGGTGGCTATGGGTACGATTACTCGGCGGCGTTTAGTGGTGGTGCGTTCTTTTCTTTCCTTGCTAGTGCTGGTACTAACGACGCCAAACGTAGGTGTCCCCGACGCACTCTACCCCGGCGGTAATGGCTTCGACGACGACCAGGGACTTTTGCCTGGACAACGTCGTCCCCGTGCTCGTCCCGGCGCTGCGCTCCCCCCGCCGGTCCCAGTCCCCAATCTGACCAAGAAGAGCCGAGGCAGGAGGGTGCCGACAGCGCAGACGCTGTATGGCGGGAACGACACAGGCCAGTCGTTTCGCAATCGTCTTTCTCTTATATACTGACTCTTCAAAAGGCCGTCGCGCGAGCTCCAAATCTACCGCCGCCCGCCTGTATACTTGCAAAGTCCCCGGTTGCGGAAAGTGTTTTGCTCGCGGCGAGCATCTCAAGCGGCACATACGCAGTATACATACCTACGAAAAACGTCCGTCTTTCTCTCTTCCTGCGCTTTGAGCATATACTGATACGACGGCTATAGCGCACAAATGCCCATACCCTGGCTGCGGCAAGGACTTTTCGCGGCACGACAATCTCGGGCAGCATATGCGCGTGCACAAGGACTTCGTGGGGAGGGTTTGAGGGGGGTTTGAGGACGAACCTGCCGGGTCGGGGGTGGTGTCGAGGTTTTCCGCTGGGTTGTCTTCCTTTTCGCTGGGTCCCATGCAACTGCTATTGTGCTTTCCTCGACATCGTTAATGATCGCTGCGTATATCTGGGCATACTTAGTCGCTCCCTCGTTCTTTAAATCTTGAAGAGACTGGATCTCACACGACCCGCCTCGTGCGTTACTCTCTGTCCTGGCTTTTTGTATATATAGTTGCTAAATAGTCTCAAGATTACTCGACTCGCGTCTTCTCTTGAGCCCCGTCAATGGCAATCCAGCGCCGCCTGCACGACTCGAAGCTCGGGATGTATCTATTGGGCTCGTGGGTGAGTGCGATTGGGACTAGTAGGTTTAGCGCTTGTCTTTCTTTGCAGACCCGCAGGATGCGAAAATAGCGCGTCTTCCCGACGCTGCAGATGTCCATAGAGCCATAAGTAGTGCGACGACTCCTTGTGAGCGGAAAGTGGCAGCGAAAATCCCGACCGGACAGCGAGAGCTTGACTAGAACAAAAAAAAAAGTGCTGCTCGCAAGACGTCGAGGCTGATAACACGAGCAAAGACGCTCCATAAGTAATGCAGGCGGAAAGTACCGGCTGGCCGAAGGATTGGACCTCTAGTGAGGAAACCACGGAATGGCCCGTTGCATTTTGCTACGCCAAGGTCGAATATTATTTTATCATGCCTGCGTCTGCATTCAGAGCAGGAAATCGTGCATGGTATCTATGATCGGGACAGTAAGAGAGGAGAGTAAGTAGCCTATGAGGTATGAATTGTCGACAATTGTATGCGGTGTGGATAGCGAGTGAGTGAGGGAAGCGATATGCGTGCGACGGAGTAACGGACGGAAGGGCAAGAGGGAGGCGAATATGTACGTGCTCCCGTAGATGATGTATGTAGGAGGAGGGAGGATGAGGTATACGTAGGGCGAGAAGGGATGAGGAGGAGAAGGAGGATCGAGGCGTATGTATGATGGTGAGGGGAAGCCAATAAAGTAGGGAGGGGAAGGCGAGACCAAGCAGGATAAGACGACCCGCCCGTCCTCTCAGCGCTAGACCACCCACTGCGAGCCAAGGTTCATGCCCGCCTTTTACAGCACCGTATCCACCCGCCCACCGACCGAGTCATATTTGACATGACTCTGGGTTCCGCCGCCGCCGCTGTAGCCTCGGTCGTGCTGGGCGTAGGGCATGCTGGTGAGGTTGATCTCGGAGGAGGAGTAGGGGTCGCCGCCGCTGGGGAGACATTAGTATGAGTAAAGGTGATGAGGAAGGGAAGGAAGCGGGCGAATGGGAAGGAAACGAAGGGAAAGTGCGAAAGCGAGTATTGAAGAACGTCGAGGGTCTCGCAGACACGTATTGGACCACCAGCCCGGACGACGGCATCCACATACGCCCCCCGGATAGCCAAGCACCCAATGGCAACATCATCGTCTTACGGAAAGGATACGCCGACTCGCAATGTCCCTCCTCCGAATGAGAGTAAAAGCGAGAAGGAAGGAAAGGAAGCGGGCACGAATGGGAAGGACGCAGAGAAAGACGGGGGACAGTGGTAGCGAAGAATGTCCTCGCAGACACGTATTGGCCCGCGAGCCCGGACGAGGCCACAGACCCCCCGCATCCCCTCCAACGACGACATCATCCTCTCGCGGAAAGCATACGCAGACTCGCAATGTCATTCCTCCGAATACGAGGGAAAACGATGAGGAAGGAAAGGAACCGGGAAGGGAAAGATGGGAAAGATGGGAAAGTGGAAGTGAAGAGCCTCCTCGCAGACACGTCTGGAGCGACTCCACCCTCGGACGACGACATCCAAGAGCTGCACCGAGGCCACATATCCCTCGCAGGGCCAACCCGACACCCTCCTGGCGACATCGTCCTCTTTGCCCGAAAGGCCACGTCCATCCCCCGCAGACACGACTAGCGACTCCACCGTCAGCCGACGACACCCAAGAGCTGCACTGAGGCAATATACGCCTGGCGGGGCCATCCCGACACACTCCTGGCGACATCATCGTCTCTCCCGAAACGCCCACATCCATCCCCGGAACAGACGCAGAGAGTCAGCGCGGACGAGTCTGACACCAGACTGCCCCACCGGTGCGGACCACGACGACCGCTTCCGTTGCGCCCACCCACCCCCGAAAACACAAGTACCCCAAGAGAACGAAAACGATAACCAAAACACTCACTAAGGCGTCCCCGGCGACGATCCCGACCCCGATCCAGACCCAGAGGCGGAAGCCATCATGTGCGCGGCTGCGTCGGAGCCGTATTGCTCGGCGAGTTGGCTAGAGGGGAGCTGGTTAGCGTTTGTCGTTGACGAAGAGAGGGGAAGAAGGTGAGGAAGGGATGAGAAGGGACCAAAGGGAAGGGAGGGTAATGACGACGGGCGGGAGGAGGGAGGGAGGGACGAAAAGAAGAAACGGAGGTATGACGACGTCTGCGAGGGCATTTCGGAAGTATGTGGGAAGACGGAGGGAGGGACCGGCGAGAGTATGTGGTCATGAAGATGCGTCGGAACGGGGCAGGCGTAACGGCGGGACGTAGCGAGAGAGAGGAATGTATATGAAGAGATACGAAGGGGAGATAGCGAAAGGCAAGGAGTGGGGGGGAGGGGGGGAAAGGACACGGAAAGCGAGAGAACACCACGTACGCTGCATATCTCTCCATAATGACCGCCATGCTCTCCTTGCTGAGGCGGTACGCCTTTGGCATCATGCCCTTGCCGAATCGATAGGTGACGTGGTTCGAGCAAAGCAGTCCAGCGACGATAACGCCTACAGTGGGGGTTAACACAGAGTCGTCCATAAGACACAGACAGACAACTCACCAATATGCACCGGCACAAGCCCAAACGCCACGACATACATCCTCTCCAACGCCTTCTTCTCAAACTCCAAAAAGTCCTTCTTGCAACCGGGCAGCACGCTCCGCGCATAACACGTACTGCTCACAGTCGCCTCGATGAACGGCGAAAAGTATCCACAGCAATGGAGGGCGTTTTGCACAATGAGCCTGCCGGCCGCGCCGAGTTCCTGGCTCCACTGCTGATTGAGCTTCCCCTCGAGATTGAGGTTGCGGCGCTTGAAGGTGATGTAGCCGGGGACGACGAGGAGCCCGAATGCGATCCAGAGGAGGAACGTGTAGACGGCGAGGAAGGGGCGGTTGTTAAGGAGGATTCCGGGGAAACCGATGAGGGAGGTGATGAATGCGAAGGTGGCAGCGACGGTGGAGAACACGAGCTCGGTTTGGTTGGCGACGAGGAGGATGCGGGCGTCTTTGAGGGTGCGGAACCACGTCAAGAGGGTGAAGACGAGGGCGCAGAGCGAGTAGATGGAGAGAATGGTGTTGGCGAAGAAGAGGATGACCTGCATGCAGACAGTCAGTCGACGCCAAAGAAGAATGAAAGACAGACGAACCTTGAATCTAGTCCATCGAAGCCGTCTGCCTCCCCTTCGAGTATCGACACCGTCATAGTCCTCGTCACCCGTCCCAGGCATCCTAGCCGCCCCGCTCCTGAAAGCCTCGACCCCACCACCCCTCGGCATCGCTCCCTGGAGGTCGTCTGCCCTCAACCCGCGTTTTCGGGACACCAACGTCGCTGAGAACTTGGACGGCAGGTAATTCACCGTGAGCGAGTGTGCTGACGGGGCTGGCGACGACGCTCGTAGTGGGACAGCGGAGGGTGGGCCGAGGTAGTCGCTGTTCATGTTGTGCGGACTGAGGATGTGTCGTGTCGAGCCCGTCTGGGAGATGGTGCTATTGGCTTGCGAGCCGGCCGAGTCGCGTCGAGAGTCGGGGCTAAAGTGAGCTCTCGTGGGGCTAGAGAGACGGTTAGCGGGCTAGTAGGAGGGGGTTAGGCTGGGAGACGCACGAGTCCGAGCTGAACATGGCCATGGGAGGAGAAGAGAAGAGAGGTCGTTGGCACCAGCTTTTCTGATCGTGCCTGCTGTCAAAAAGACGTCATCACCACGTCGTGACGGCGGCCCGCTCTTCAGCTCCTTCATTGACCAGGACCATTCCGCTAGCTCTCAGATCTGTCCCTCAATGTCGCAAGTTATTCCAAGACTAGCTGGAGCTAGGACCAGCTAGGACGCCGATCTTTGTCGGCCGGCGTTTCCCTTTCCTTCAAAATGTTTTTTTCCGGCTTGGTCACGGTTGCCTTGACTCCTACGACGCCAGCGGCCAAATACTCGACGTTTTCATCTCCGACGTCGACCCTGCACCGGTCCTACAACTTCTCGGAGCTCAAACTGCCTCCGCTGAGACGCAAACTCTGCTTCCTCGTTTAGTGATGGGCAGGTTCGGTTTAGTTCGGTTCGGAGGCCATTTTGGCCAAACCCCGAACCTCAGGTTCGGTTCAAAACCAAAATTTTCCGAACCTGAACCCGGAAGTTCGGTTCGGTCCGGTTAGGTCCGGCCGGTTCGACCCTTTTTTTGCCGGTTCTCGGCCTCGGTTCGGCCATTTTTGGCACCCCAAACCCCCGGTTCGGTTCAAAACCGGCTTGAGGCCGAACCCGAACCCCGAACCTCGGTTCGGTCCGGTTAAGTTCGGGTTCGAACCGAATATCCGAACCGAACTTGCCCATCACTATCCTCGTTCCTCTGCTCGCAGTGCTCCGAGTCGGCGGGCATCCTCAAGTTGAATCGGAGCACTCTTACCACCGTCGCTCGCGCCTCTTCCAACTACATCCCTCCGCGCAAGACTCGGACCAGCAGCCTTCGACTTTTCGTCCCGGACAGAAGACTCGCCGCTCTTCAAGTTCTCTGACGAGAGTAAGTTTCTATGCGTTTTGGCGATCCTGCTACTCATCTCGAGCATCTGTATGCTTAGTACCCGATCTACGCCTGCGTCCGTGTCCGCGTCCGCAGCTGGTGCCTTATTACTCAAGAGAGGAAGACATCTCGAACACGTCAATGGCCTTCTTCCTCGGGGATATACCTCAATCTTCAATCTTGTATTCTCATTCTTGTGATAACATCTGGGCCGTGACACTGCGCATCCTTCACGCGAGCACGCATACCGCCAGTCGTTCATTCAATCTCAATCGCTGGCTCCTAGTCCGATATGTCCCCCGTCGCAATCGTACCACCAAGCCCATCCGCAGCTTGTAATGCTGCCGGCATCGCCGTTTATCGGAGATCCTTCGCATCGGGAATGCTTGCCTGTTCGAAGCAGGCGTGGGCGTTGGTGTTCCCGTTCGGACTTTTTGATGCATATATCCTCGTTGACTAAAATCCTCAGTGGCTACCAAATATCCTAGCACATCTATCGACCAACGGATCGCACCACAAAGCCCATCCGCAGCTCGTAATGCTGCCGCCATCGCGTTTGCGTGTTTCCTCGTCTGTGAATGGTTTCCTGTTCGAAGCAGGTGTGGGCGGTTCCTCATGAGCGTCAACCTTTTAAAAAAATTGATTCTACCGTGACAGAGTCGACTACATACTCATTCGCTTCCAAATATCCTACTGCGCGGAACCCAACCACCAAGCCCATCCGCAGCTTGTAATGCTGCCGGCATCGCCGTTGTTGCCAATCGTACGCATTGCGAATGTTTGCCTGTTCGACGCAGGCGTGGGCGTTGGTTGCTACAGTTTGTTCTTTTTAATGCATATATCTTCGTCGACTGAAATCCTCACAGTGGCTACCAAATATCCCAAGCACATCTATCTCCCGTCGTAATCGTACCACCAAGCCCATCCGCAGCTTGTATTCCTGCCACCATCGCCGTTTGTTGCCATCGAATCGACGCATTGCGAATGTTTGCCTGTTCGAAGCAGGCGTGGGCGTTCATCTAGTTTGTTGTTTTTAATGCATATATACAACGGTCCATCCTGGACAAAAGTACCCGTTTGACCGAGATCTACAGAGAAAAGCCAAGAATGCCCGAGAACTGGAGCAAAAAGCAAGAAATGACCGAGATCTCAACATTTTGACCAAGAATGCCCGAGATCTCGGTTCGGGGAGACCTTCGAGATCTCCGTCCATCAAAGTACATGGACAAAAGTATTTCTGTGAAAACCCGAGATCTGGGTTTTTGGCTTTCACAATACACTGAGATCTGGAGCAATTTTACAAGATATAGGCTCCGCCCTAGGACATGCAAGGGAGAGGGTGAAGCACAGAAGCACATTGGATTATAGAGCTGTCAGATTTTGTGAATTGCCCAGAAGCTGAGAAGCCAAGGAAGACGAAAGGAGATAGTAGACGCGCTGATAAGCGCGGCGATTAGACGCGCGCTACAGCAGACGCGCGCTAAGTAACGATTAGACGCGCGCTAAGTAGCAGCGCGTCAGAAGTGATGTCATTGCGGGCTTTAGGTGGATTGATTCGAGACGTACGGATTAGAGAAGGGGTATTGACTCTCTGTCCGAGATCTGGACAAGCTCTGCAATTTTTAAGACAAATTTAAGCTTTTAATCCGGTGAAATTGTATGATTTCTAACATACCATAGGCTTGCGATGAAGACTGAGTCCTCAAATCAAATATTTGGATAACTGCAAGCCAAGAATCACGCTAGCTATTGAAAGTCCAGTAATGTTGTAGGCTGAGATCTCAACCAAACTTTGTGACTGGCGACCGAGATCTGGGTTCCCCAGTATTTCCCAAGAAAAACCCAGATATCAGTCATTCTGGACCAATCTTGACAGTTCTTGACAGATCTCTGTAGATCTCGTACATTCTGGACTAATAGAGCTTATTTGCAGTTCCCACTTTTTGAACTTTTGCGCGCGCTGATTGGCTGCTCCACAATTTTCAGCCAATCAGCGTCTGCAAAAAAATGGTTTGAGCCGGTTGCAAATAACCTCTAATCTCTGTAGATCTTGGTTTTAAAACACTAGAAATACTTTTGTCCAGGATGGACCTTCATACATATATCAACATTCTCATAGTGGCTCCCAAATATCGCTAGCACATCTATCGACCAACGGATCGTACCCCAAGCCCATCCGCAGCTTGTAATGATGCCGGGATCCCGTTTGCGCGTATCCGTGCCGGTGAATGGTTACCTGTTCGAAGCAGGTGTGGGCGGTTTCTGATGAGTTGCCACCTTTTTTAAAAAAAGTTGATTTTACCGTGACAGACTTTTCGACCCGACTACATACTCACCTCATCGCTTTCCGAATACATATCCTATTGCGCGGAATGATACCACCAAGCCCATCCGCAGCTCGTAATGCTGCCCGCATCGTCGTTCGCTGAAAATCAACAGCGTTGCGAATGCTTGCCTTCGACGCAGGCGTGGGCGTTCAGCGTTTACTTTGTTCTCTTTTGATGTACTTTCGACTGAAATCCCCACAGATGATCTCACCGCGGAAGTGTACCCATCCTGCCCAGGGTTATTGAGAAAGTGCAAGCTTTTACATGCCTCTGATTTTTTTCGACTCAACTGATCGATTTTCTAGTACAAGAGACGCCGGGGCTGCGCCCCCGGCGATGAGACCGTGCAGGTAAAGTCTATAAGGCAGAGCCGTCGCTCCGGCACAGTGTTGCGTTGAGAATAAATCATACTAATATTTCGGGATAGGTTACATTTGTAGTGGTAGTTTGTCCGGCTGCCAATCTAACCCGCGCATGGTTCCGGTGGCGAATTCTCGACAGTGCCGTGTAAAGCTGGCCATGTGAGAATACAGGACGCGTGAGATCAACCCCAAGGCGATCCAAAGTCAATCCCTGACAGCTGTTGAAAGTTGTGGCATATGCGGCGGCGAGAGGAAACTGTTTTCGGAGCAGAGTATGTCGAGACGGGAGTACCGCGTCGAATGAGATGCGCGGAATGAGGATCTCGTTGTCGTCGTTGTCGATGTCCCCCAGCCGAATGCGCCGTACCGTGATGAGGCGAACCCCGATGCTCGTTACCACGACGCGCGCGTTCTTGACCAACCCACGGTCAATGGAGAGATTTCGGATGAGTCGGAAGATTGCATTCGTCTTGATCGTTAGCAAGTGAGGAGGTAGTCCGGGAGGGGTGTTTGTTGCGACGTAGTCGAGGACACTTGCAGGTGGAAGAACTCCGAGGTCGACACCTTCGCGGAATGAGTCCGCCGACGTGTAGGTGTGCGATTTCCCGTCGATGAGCGCCATCGCTGCGTCATTGTAAAAGTCCACTTGCCGGTTAGTGGGGGCAAGGATCGAGCGTGAGAGGCATGCAAGCACGTCACATAACACGTCAGGAGGATAGACGAAGGCCAATAGATCGTCAGCATCGGCAACATGCTCCAGCAAGTCCAGTGACACTTCGGGGCCAGCGCCATCGCCAATGGCGTCAACAAAGTGCGCAAACTCCGGGTCCTGCGCGTTTCGGATTGGTTCTGTGAGACGCAGGATCGTAAAGCATTCCCAAAGATGAGAAGATTTGATTGACGCGTCGACCACCTGGGTGCGAGAGCCGCCCCGAACGACCGGGCATGTCTGGCGGAAGTCGCCGAGCAAGACAAAGACTTTTCCGCCGAAAGGGAGGTCATTTCCCATGACTTCCCGGAGGCACCCTATCCTGGGGAAATGATCAATCACTCGCGCTCATGAGAGAAGTACCGTGATCATACATTTGCGCTAATGAGAAGGGTATTTTCATCCATCATCCGTCTCTAGCTCAGCGTTGAGCTGTTTCCCTGAGCCTGTGGTTGCATGACAGCGATCAGACGCCTGTCACGACGCCGAAACACGTCTCAACGCCGTCGGACACGATGAGCATGCAAGTTCAAGCAACCAAGCTGAAAATTTGAGGGCATGTAGCCGCCACAGGTGAGCATTTATTCATGTATTTCCACGGTCAACCATAAGGTAAATAGTGCCTATAATTGTCCAACGCAACCACCGCCTCGGGAGAATGCCATCGCCTCCCGTGCCGCTTGTAGCCCGAGAACTTCACCTCCTACATTGTTACTGTCGCTTCCGTGTGGTTGAGGACGAGATTGGCGGCTAGTGCGAGCGCGAGCGCGAGTTCAGCGGGAGCTGGACTTGAAAAGCGGCAGGTGTCCGGGCCCGGAGGCGAGATAGGTGGTCCCGTTACGGCCAGGCGGATGCATTGTGGCTGGCTGCCGCCACGGGCGCGACGGTCGCTTTCCGTGAGGCTCGAGGGCGATGCCACGGAATCGGTGCCGATGCGGGGACTCGCTTTCCTGATTTGGCCGTCGGCGAGCTGCAGCCGACGCCACACTCGTTTGCATACTGCATTGAGGGATGGGAGAAGGACATCGAAGGCGGGTCAGTCGCTGGTGAGCAGGCACGAGACTGTTACGCACCTCCATCAGCACACAACCACCATATTCCGTCCTTAACCCATTCCATTGCCCTCCACATCGTCCTCCTCTCATTCCTTCACCCAAGGCATCAAATAGCCACTCCGCGCCACTCGATTTGTGCTGGGGAAGCAGGGCAACCTGCTAAACTTGAAATGGCGGCGGGACGAAGGGCGGATGGCACACGGAACACGGCAGACGGTTAGCTGGGCGATGCAGCAGCGTGAGGGCCCAATGGCTGGAGTATATGAGCTCCTGCGCTGGCGCCGCTGTGGTGGGAAGAAGCAGAAAGACTGTGGGAAACCACGGAGATCGTTAGCCGACGTCGGAGTTACCGGATTTGGCCACATACCCGGAAGAGTGCATAGCGTCGTTTGCGGCAGATATGCAAAATTCGTGGAAAATAAAAACATGGAGGATTATAGGATCTGTTTATCTTTGGATTTGTCGCGAAATTTAGGTCCCAGCTCGAATTTGATAAATGAGAACATCCACCTTTCGAGCTCTGGGGAGGGGAAAAAAGGGAGAATCGCTCAAATTCGCGTGTATTCGAGTAGAGGGCATCGAGACAATTCCGAGGATACCAAATTTGACACTGACCTTTGAGGTATAACATGAGATACATCGTTTGGTGCGTGCTGATTAGAAGCCCACTTAGGATTCCGCGTATGGGACAAACTCGAACGTTAGTCCACAGCCAACAGCATTTTTAAACATTGCAAGAACTCTGTTAGGTATACCTGTGGAGGTACCTAACCAGCTCGATAGGCTCCGTAGCTCCACACCTACGTGGAAATGGATGAAGAAGAAATAATTCAAGCTTCCTGGCTTGCTTTGATGGACAGCGACGTGGACCCACGTCTCAGCCTCGGCCTCGAAAAAAACAATTGAGTAGGTCGATTGAGAATGTTAGATGTGATTTACACCGTACTTGGCGCCGCAGTTCAAGCCTCAAAATGAATCTGTGAAGCAACATTGTGGATACAAAACAGAGATAGCTCAGACATACAAGCTTCTTCGGAGGATTCCGAGGACTGGTACAGAGCCATAAGACATGGCTAATGATATTACGTGCTAAATCCTGGCCCTACAAAAATTATGGGCCGAGCAAAATAAAAAATATTGATTCGACGCTCACCAGCCGGGGTAGCCGAAGCGCAAAATCAAACCCCGACGGGCGACAGATCGCCCGATTATCAGCTGACTCCCTGCCGATCTGCCCCAGATAGACCGTCAAGCCCGGCTGAAGATACGAAGCGCTGTGAGGAGGGAGCAAGTACTGGGATGCAAGGGCATGCGCAGCGGCAGCAGCGGGCAGCAGAGCCTGAGGGCAGCGCGCGGGCAGGATGCTAGCGGGCAGGATGCTAGCGGGCAGGATGCCGGCGTGCCAGCGTGCCAGCGGCCAGCGGCCAGCGGCCAGCGGAGGCCAGCGGCGGGCAGGATGGCAACGCGCTAGCCGACGGCGACGCGGGACAGGCGACGCCAGCAGGGTATGGCACGGCTAGATGCTGACGGATGCCGGGTGGTATCGGATCCGCATGCCATGGAACCGGGAATATCACATGGATGATGCATTGATGTCAAAGAAGGCAGGGCGCTGGGTCGGGCGGGCGGAATTGATGGCGGGTGGAAGCGCTGGGGCCCAGCGGAGTACAGCAGTAGCGCTAGAAGGTAATGATGAATCAAAACCAACCTCTTACTAGCGTGAATGAATGATCACGACACTTCTCTCAACAACCGTGTATGATCAATCATTTCCCCAGGTACACCTGCCGGAGGATGAGATCGACGCAGGCCAAGACGGCCCGATTTGCCATCGGCGCCTCGTCCCAGACGATGAGAGCGGCTTGACGGATAAGTTCCGCTCGAGGGCTGTCAAGCTTTATGGACGATTTCAGAAGCTCGTTCTTATCATTTACAGGGACCTGTTTTGCGTGAGTAAGATTGATATCGGCACCAAGCTGTACGAACCTTGAAGGTGGAGTGCGTGGTCCGGCCTCCGGGATAGAGCTGGGCGGCGAACGCTGAAGTAGCCGTCGGAATCACAATCTCTCCAAACGACCGCAGCTTGTCGCAGAGCGCAACAACCAACGATGTCTTCCCACGTCCTGCCTTTCCATCGACGAACACACACAGTGGTTGCTTGGCCAGAACAGCAGACAGGATGTGGGCGTAGACGCTCTGTTGCTCCGTTTTGAACTGTCGGATCATATTGTTTGCACGCTCTTCAAGTTCCGGTGCTTTCACACTCCAGCGTTGTAGTTCATGGAGAACTTCCGCCGTGTGCAGCGTTGCCTCTGGTAGCCCGTAGTCGCCCAGTTCCTTGCCGTATTCCTCCAGTAGTCGGCTCAAGTCATCCAGCGCAAGATTGATACCCACCTCGGCTGCATTATTATTGCGCAAGGTAAAGTCCCGCGAGAGATCATCGCGGAACTCCTCCCAGAGAAGGATCGGAGAGAGGACACATTCGTTTGTGAGGAGATGGACAAAGAGCACGCGCAGCTCTCGGGGTGTGCGCAAAGATTGTACTGCCTCCAGGAGAGCGTACATAGCCTCGTTGGCGTCGGCAAAAAGTCCCAGAGCATTAGCCGCCTCTTGATACGAAGGGTAGATGATATTGGCAACGGTCCGAGCATCGGTGAATGAGCGGGAAGGTCGGGTCTGCAGAATTGAGCGCAGATAAAAGAGCTCTCCTTGGGAGGGTCGGATGGAGTGAATGCGGGACAGGTGGACTCGGACAGAGCTCCGGAGAATAACGTGCTGCTGAGGAGACCCCGTGTGATTGAGAAGTTCGACAAAATAGCCTTCGCGCCCAGCCTTTAGCAAGTCGAACTTCGCCAGGCGGAAGAAGCTAAAGTATTCCGCGTACGTTAGAGCGTCGAAGGCACGTTCGACACCGTCGAATACAAAAGATCCGATGGGTCGAAGGAAGTAGCGGTCGAGGGATGATAACACACTGGCTGCAGTCGACCGACTGTACTGGTGGAATGTCGTGGAGTCAGGAAGATGAATCGGAAGCGCTGTCACGGCCGGCTCCTTCGCAGTTACATGATAGCCGAGGATCCGCCATGCCGCTTCGCCGGCCGATAGGTATCTCGCATCCCAAAATTCTTTGATTTCGTCAATTGACTCCGCTTCAGGCGCAGAGATTCGATATCGAGTAGAACAGCCAGCTGGCTAAAGTTAGTTGCTCGATTCACGCTGAAAAGAAATAGGGAACTGACGTTTGTGAATGTACTTGAAAATATACTGAAACATGTGTGATGCGTTCGCGACGTCGACGTTTATGTGGCAGCGAAACTCGCGGATGAGAGGCAGGATATGGGAGACGACCATTTCATCTCCAGGCTTTCGTCGACGGTAGAGAACACGACCCTCGGTATCAATCGTGGTCTTCGAGTTCAGTGCAAAGGGATAACGGAATCGACAGCGCGTGGAACCGTCCACATTGACGCGTTGGCAGTAACTGGAGGGCTGGGAATCTGGGCCGGGATGCGAGTGCATCATGTACTTCCGAATGAGCCGCGCATCAGACGGATCTTCGGGCATCTCCGCAGAGACTATGGAGTCGATGTCCGCCGGCTCAATACACGCTTTCGGGTACTTGATCAGTATGTGGGCGTGGGGAAGACCACACTTCTGGAATTCGATGCAATAAATGCAGTAAATCGGACGTCCAACGTTTGGGAACATGGTCTTGAGTGCGAGGAGCAGGAGCGACAGCTTGCGCTTGAATACGCGGACTACGATAACCGGGATGTCGGCATAGGTTTGTCCCGGGCGCAATTGCGACTTGATCTCCGGCCAGTTAGGATTACATGAAGAAAGTCGGCGGGCCAAATGCAGCAGCGATAGCGAGTGAGTCGGAAACCTGCTCAGAGGCCCAGCGCGAGGAGCCCAAGAAGGACGACGGCAGATATATGTTCTCCGAAGCTTCGACCATTTGCGCAGAGCCCATGAGCAGCGCGTCGTTTTGCCGCAGTCTCTGCTGGTTTGTACGGATGTACGCCAGTCGAGATTCAAGATTTCTACTGAACATATCGACCATATATTCGTTTGCCAAACGACCGAAGATATAGAAGCGCGGCTCTCGGAGGATGCGAGCGCGATAGTACCACATCTGCGTTGTCGGGATGTCTGTGTTGGGATTTGGGTCGACGCCCTCGATATCTGGCGTGCTCTCGACAATTCCCCATCCAAGAGTGCCGTGGGGGAAGAGCAGCGGGTATGAGAGAGGCTCCCAGAACCGGCTCACAGTGGAGATGTATTGATTATTGCCGTCAGACGTGACGACGATGAGCCTGCGCGCCTTGATCTCTGTGTGTGTGGTGTTGGAGTAGGACATAATTGCGGCAATCTCCGCCGCTCCACGGTCCTCGAGAATGAGTTCGATCTGGGGAGCACCATTGGACCGAAGATTTCCGAGGGCTCTGAGCGAAGATGCAAAAGAATTCACTCGGAGGAGCGAGGCGCGAAAGGCATTGATCCAGGACTGAGGAATTTCCTTGAACCAACTCGAGGATTCGTGCGGAGTGCGCGTGCTGTCCTCGAACCCATCGTATAGAAGCCATCGAACGGCAGAGTTCTCGTGATTAGGACGTACACGATGATAAACACGTCCAGCGATGGCGAGAAAGGAGGGTGGACCGTGAGGTCGCTGGGGAAATGGATGTGTTGTCTCGAGGGAGGCAAACGACAGGATGAGATTGAGCTGTCGAGAGAGTTGCGAGATGCGCGGATCGTTGACGAACGCGGAAAATTCGGCGGGAAGAGGCGGTAGAGGCCTTACATCGTGAAAACGACTACCTTTTGGGCCGCAGCAGAAGCCGGCTTTCTCCCCAGTGAGCAAGAGAATGCCGCACGTTGCGCACTTGTGTTGCATGTTGCCTCGGACATCTCCCCAGATTAGGTCCGTGACAGGGAGAGTTCCGATCTGCCAACTTGCGTGCTGTATTCAAGTTTGAGTCAGGGAAAATTGGAGACAAAGTGCAATTCACTCACTGTGAGCTGGCGTGAAGGCATCGTGGAGGGCGGGATGTGAGGTGAAGTTGCCGTGAGATGACTGTGAGTCACTTGGCGGAAGCGCCGAGCGCGCTCGATGAGCTGAGCAGAGACTGCCAGAGAAGCATACGTGAATTATTTAACGATAAACGGACACCGAAGGTTTGGTACTCACCGGAAGATGCGAGAGATTGATGACTTCGAGGGTCACGGACACACTCGCTGTAAGTTCCAACCCACTGCGACTGGTCCGGTGTGGTAGATGAAGGCTAAGCCGTTGGTCTTTGTTCGTGTCGGTGTCACAGTGAGCCAAAATTGGCCCTTGATCGGCGAGAGTCGGAGGGTTCTAGTGGGAGGGACAGGCTGAGGTGATAGCAATGTATAGCATACGGTATCGACAGTACACGAATGTTTACCGAGTCTCATGCATCGATAAGATCCTCCCCGGCCTCCAATCCACGTCCTCGAACCACGTCCTACTCCGTAGTTCCCGTATACAGCCAGTTGACCGCGATGGCATCGTGTCGATTCAAACGGACTATGCGCTGCGGCTTATGTCGACGATGACGGCGCTGTCGGCGTATGTCGTGCACATCGGAGCGGGAGGCCGCGGTGTATGGATGGGAAGTGAATTTCGATCGTGCTGACTTTATAAGCATGGTCATCACGGGTGCAAGCGGAGCAGACGCACCACTTTTGCCCTGGTCCCATACTCCATTGCCGAGCCCAGCTCTTGCCATCCATGTGTTGACGACGGACATAACATCAGCCCACTGACGGGCGTCGACTGCAGCGCCGTGGCCGTCGAGCCATGAGGACGTTGGGCGCGACGGTGGCGGACCTGAGAAGTACCTGAGACGGTGAGCAAAAGAAGAAGGCAGGAGGTGTAGACGCACCGTTTAAGGAAGGAGTTGCAGATTCGCAGTGGCCGCGAGCGAGACTCTTGAGAAGACGATTGGAGAAAGCAGCGAGATGGTGGCAGGAAGAAGAGTGGAGTGAGGGCGGCGGTAACATGGCTCGTTTGGGTCAGGTTCTCGACATGATCGCGTCATCCTCGCGTCATGTCGCTCGGCACGCATGCCGGTCGCCTCGAGGCGCGAACGTGCGCTAAGATTCCTTGAACGCGTTGCGACTTTGCGCGTTCGAAGTGGCAGGTGTGGCCGGTTGAAGATCATTGTGGTACCTTTTTTTTTCCAGTTGATTCCACACAGACTTTTCGACCCGAGTACATACTCATTCGCCTCCAAATATCCTACTGCGCCGCCAGTCTGCGCGGAATCATACATACCACCAAGCCCATCCGCAGCTTGTATTGCTGCCGACATCGCGTTTGTTGAGAATGTTGCACATTGCGAATGTATGCCTGTTCGAAGCAGGCGTGGGCGGTGAGGTGGAGACGACTGAGAGTTCTTTTTCTCCCCTGTGATGCGATGTCCACGACAGACTTTCCAACTAAAACCTTGATCTTTCGCGAATAGTTGCCTGAAGTTCGAACTGTTCGAAGTAGGTGAGCGTTTTATAGTAGGGATTATCCGCTTCAAACTAACACTAGATCTCCGAATATCCCACTCCATCTACAGCCCGACAGCATCGGACCACCAAGCCCATCTGCAGCTTGCGATGCTGCTGGCATCGCGTTTCTTCCAGCTGATTAGATGCAAATGTTTGCCTGTTCGAAGCAGGTATGGGCGGTAAGAAATGGGCTGAGAGATTTTTTTTCTATTCGATGAGACTTTCTAAAGACCTCGGTCGCTTCCAAAAAATACTAGCACCCCGGATCCTGCGGCAGCTTGCCGTGGATTTTTAAATGAACAAACGCGGTCGCTCAAGTATCTACGTCCACCCCAAATCGCCTCCCCCCGCTGCTGTTCTCGCCCCACCCAAGCACAAACTCATACGATGCCACAACCGCATCCAACTCCGCCTCATTACGCACTCTTCCGAGTTCCGGAATCTCAACAAATCGGCTGTCAACAAGCATCGCCATCGTTGCGCCAATGGAATACGGCGGCTTGGGCAACGGGCTCTTCCTGTGCACAAACACCGCGAGCAGCAACAGCCCCACAGTCAGGACGAGGATGGCGCCTAGCAGCCCTTGAAGAATCCGCGTCGGTATTCGCGCCTGCGTAATTCTCGTGCGCGGGGAGTTGACGACGGCGTCAACCGCACGCGGGCTGGCAGGCAGGACGAGGTTTTGTGTTGTGTAGATGGCCCAGTAAGTCGAATAAAGCGACTGCATCGCAGCTGCGAGCTCCGTAGCATTCAGGAACGTTTCAAGCGGAACGGAAGTGTTCGCTAGGACGAGAAGCTGCATGAAAGTGTCGAAGGCATGCTTCGCGTTCTTATCGAATGCGACATCAGGCATTGTGGCGACATCGTCGGTGAGGAAGCCGGATTCGTCGCCCAGGAAGTCGGGCATGGCGATAGTATCTTGTTCCTCAGAGCCAATGGAGAGGATGTTGACGTCCTGGTCTACATATGCGAGAGTAACATTTCGCGTAGATCTATGCGGAGAATAAGAAATACATCAAGGCAGATTCGCTAGCTGAGAACTTACTGCGTCAAGCTGTAATTCGGGCACTGAACCACAGTCAACTCCTCAATCGCGGTGGCGTTCTGCCCCTCCGTCTTGCCAAACACCGCGTAATACCCTCCAATACACCGCCCATGGTGCAGCGTGCCAAACCACCCTCGTTCCTTTGGCATCGCAAGCGTGATATTCTCGTCATAAGGGTAGGAGGGATTGTACTTTCCCGTCGACACGCAATACGCGTCTCCATTGATGAGCGTGCTAGGTGCCAGCGGCAGAGCAATCTCGTTGGTCGGGAGAAGCGTGAGGTTGACGCCTGGAACGAGTGGTGCACAGTCTTCCAGCTGGCCACGCATAACAGGCAGCGGGACAGTTACAGTCGTGTTTGCAACGCCGGTAACGAGCTGTCCAAGGCTTCCGAGGTCGATGTTGGCTATTGCGCCCTGAGGAGTTGTCCACGCTGGCAAGGCCAGACTGTATGTCTTAACCGTGGACAGCGCGAGCACATATCCTGGATAAAACTGATTCACCAGCGAACCCGGCGCCTCGACCTGCCCAGGGAGTATACTCGTCATATTGAATTCGGTCGTGACGGCTACCTGTCCAGGGTTCTGCACGATTATCGGAGAGGTGGTGAGGAGACCGGAGACCACGATCTGGGTGAATGGAACAATGAGCGCAACGACGGCACAGCAAAGCCCGACGTAGCTGCGGTAGCGAGTCGCATGGAAGAGGAGCTCAACATGCGTGTAATGCTGCGGGGTGTACCGAACCGAACGCGTCGCTGGTTGTGGAGAGCGTGCCATCGCAAAGTACAGTTCCAGGGAGGAAAGGTTGAAGGTGTACGATGCGAGGAGGATGCCGAGAAGAAAGAGGAATGCGGGTGAGATGTACGTCCACCATTGTTCTCCGCTGGCTGGCAGATCCGCGAACCCGTTATGCGCAACGCTATGGCGCAACGTGAGCTCCAAGGTGACGATGGCTCCCACAAGAAGTAGCACTAGAAAGATTCGGAACACGATGTGTAGAAACGGAGGCATCCAGTTGGAGTTCTTCTTTGGATCGACGGTTCGATTGTCGGCCATCTGTGGGGTGGATTCAATCATCGAACGGTAGTAAGAAAGTAATAACCTCGGAGGTCTGTCGAGTCAGTATTTGAAACCAAGACTCGTTGTCCTTTTTCACTGCAAACTCCTTAGCTTCAAGCGCCGTCCGTGTATCCGCGCTACTCATCGTGGCAGTATCTCTGATCGCTGCAGCCAGCTGTGCGTGGCTAGCTTGGAGTAGCACCGCTTGCGCTGCGATGGAGGCTGGATTAATCGGCAGGTTGGGCTTCGGTTGCAGGAAGTACACCGCGATCGCCACAACGGCCAGAGCCGCCACAGCCGCCTCCGCAATCCGGATGCTCGTCGAGCGCGCCACGAGGTGTGTCCTCGTTTGTAATACCTGGCCCTCGAACGCAATCAGATTCGCCGGCGGGGTGACGAGCGCCGAATTCGCATAATCCGACCAGACCTGAGCGAACGTCACCCGGCTCGCATTAGCAAGCGTCGCGGCGCTGACACCACCGCTGAACATATCCACTTCGCTGAGATTCTGCCCGTGGCCAACGAGGAAAAACCAAGGGTCGCAGTCGCAGTTTATTGAAACGGCGTCGTTCCCCCAAGTCGGCCAGGGATCACTTTGGAATCCAAATCCGTCAAAGTCCCCTGGGTTGCGACCCACGCCGAGCGCATTGCTCATGTCCTGCAGGAGGCTCTCCCATGGTACGACCAGTGGCGAAGATGCAGGTTTCTGGAGGACGGAGGATGAAATGGGCAGGGTGGAAGAAGCGGGTACGGAGACAGAGAGCGTGTGCTGAGTGTATCGAGGAAAACACTCGACAGCCACACCGCCTTTGTAGGGAGGGTCGCTCAAGGAGCCTTCCAGACTGACCATGATTAGCATGGTGCTGCTATGGAGCTAAGCGTCCGTCAGTAGGAGAATGCGAATAAATGGACGGAGGACGCACTGCCCACGAACAGGGCCCGGATGTTCGTGTCCGTAACGTTATAAGTGTGCGTGCAGGCAGAACCAGTAACGTTGACCATATACAACTGAGCCTGCTCATCGTCGACAGGATCGATGACATCCGGGATTAGCGTCATTCCGGCGTAAGAAACAGACGCAGTTGTACAGTTTAAGTCGGCGGAATAACCCAAAGTTTCGGCGAATAAAGTATCCGACGACGACTCCGGCTGATTCGTAAAGGATTCCATGACGATATTGTCTGAGGTCACCCAGCGGTTACGAGCGACTCCCATAACCTGCCGACCGAGGTACGAGACTGTGTATCCCGAGTCTGCGAGAGACGCTGTGTCCGGCCAGAGTGATTGGAAGGACGCGTTAAACGCAGTCGTGCGGGCCAATGGAGTCGCAAGGATGTGCTGCAAATCCTGCACCTGGAACAGGGACGTCGTCACAATCCCCGCAAGCGCGGTAGCCCACACCCCGAGCGTTGTCAGAAGAACAACGAGGTGCCGGCCGCGAAACTTGAGTGCCATAAAAAGGATCTGGAAGACGTTGGCACTGGTGTAATCGAGCAGCCAGGCGTTCTCTGCGGGAGCAAATCCGCGGGCCAGGATGGCCCATGGGAGAAGAAGTTTCGTTTGGAGATCGTATGCATCCCAGAGCCATTCGACGAGCATGAGGACTGCGACGGGGAAGTAGGTGGCGAAGAAGGACATTCCACGGGAGGGCGTGCTGTACGGTGACTATGGACGGGAGATCAAGCCTCGGAAGGAAGACGATGAACCGACGTACATGTTTATTCAATAGCTCCAGCGCTACGACGATGAGAACGAGCAACGCGACGAAGCAGGCCATTGGTAGGATACCGAATAGCGGTGGAGACCATCTCCGCCCGTCGTTTCTCTGGTATTCTGGCTTCGAAGCATTCAAGTTTTCGCTCTGTTTTTCCTCCGCTAGCTCTGCACGAATCATTGGCACCGGCGGACTTGGAAACGAGAAAGAAAGAAAGCTGACTCACCCTCCAGGCTCACCGGTAGAGGTGCAGGTGATGTTTCAGGCGCTTCAACAGCAGCATAGTAGAGATGTTCCGGAGTCCAAGAGAGACTCGCTGTTGAGTATTTTATCAAGCGCCCACCTGGAAGGGTCCGAAGGGAATAACGCACATGCCAGTGTTTCGCTGGGTAATAGCATGAGAGTAGGTGCGACCTCGTGGATTCAATATATACCGCTAGACGAGGCAGTGTGTTGGCGTTCTATCTCCGGCCGCGAGATGCGAGCAGCCAAGCTATAGGCTTCTGCCGCTACCTGCGGGGCCACGTCAAGATGAACGGACTCGCATCTCCGAATGAGCTGCGTTGAGCAGATCTCAGTGGAAGGGCTTGAATCATGGTCGTGGGTGAGAGGAAGTCGTAATCATCTGTCGATGGCCGAGAATCGCGTCATCTCGACGTGACTCTGCCAGAAATTTCGCTCATCTCTTCCTCCACCATGTCTGTCGGTACTCTCTGGACCATCGACAGCCAGTTCGTCGCAAAGCCCGTACGCCCAACCCTCTTCCCTAGACGCACAACTCCCGCTAACCCTCGTCTCACTCTCAAGGCTCGGGCCGTCGCCGCGCTCACAGGTCTCTCCATCGATATCCCGAGCGACTACACGCACTTCCAGGACAACAAGAAGCCCGAATTCACCAGCAAGTTCCCCCACGGCAAGATCCCTGCATGGGAGGGCAAAGACGGCTTCATCGTCTTTGAATCTATACCCATCGCGCGATATCGTACGTCGCCTTCTGCCTTCGTTATCCGTTACTGACGCTGGCATTGATAGTCGCTAGTCTCGCCCCAGGATCGGGTCTGCTGGGCAAGACGGCGACAGACGCTGCCCTCGTCGACCAGTGGATTCACCTGGGAGAATCCGAGGTCGACTTCTTCACCAACCAAATCAACAACCTCGTCCACGGCACCGTCGGTCCATACAACAAGGGTGTACGTACTCGGCTCTAGCCCCTCCATCCATCCATCCATCCATCCATCCATTCTTCCTCTAACGATTCCTCTAGATCCACAAAAACTACCTCGAGCGCCAACTACGCGGTCTTTACACGCTCGAAAAACACCTCTCAACCCGGACATTCTTCGTCGGCGAGCGCATAACCCTCGCGGACGTCGTTGTCGCCACACTCGTCCAGCGCGCGGCCAACGTCACCATCGACACCCCGACCCGCGCAAAGCTCCCTAACCTCTTCCGCCACCTCGAAACAATCATCAACCAGCCTGGGCTTGTGGGCGCGGGTATCTACGGCCCCACACCGGTCCTCGAGACTGCCCTGGCGTATACGGCACCGAAGAAGTAGAAAGTCGGGGAATTCGAGGGAATCTGCCAGGGCTAGAATGAATGTGCGTGGCTCCCGCTTTCCTGCTAAGCTTTTGATACTGACGCTCGTTTAGGTCAAGAAACCTCTCTCTCCTGGTGTCGGGTTCCCCTTCTCACTCCATCCGCATCTACCTGTACCTCACGCATCTACATACACCCCTCCCACCTTCCTCGTTGACCAATAGACCACGAAGAAAGCCAGTCCTGTACTATACGTCTACTGTAGCCTCCCGCTCTCCCAATGTCCGTAAACGCTGTACTGCATACTCGTGTCTCATCGCTGTACCAAATTCAAGCGGGCTATAGTTTCCCTCGTATCCTTCTGGTCCGAGTGGGATGAGTCGGCCTGTACTGAGGCTGAATTGAATCTACAGCTGTACACTCTGTCTATCGTCCTAACGTCCTAGTAGTGGATATAACGAGCATGCGTTTGAATACAGTATACGATGCGAGCGCAGTATGAGATATAGTAGCATCCAGTATGTAGAGGTAGGTATCCCGCAGCCATGGACTGAGAGGCCAGGCAAACGCGTGGTAGTCATCATCCCAATCGTGATCACCCCAGACGGCAGCCGTCCTGCCGCAGGGTCGCAGGCACGAAAACGCCAGTGCGATACAGCGGAGGCTACCGTTCCATCCGCTGGGCGTAGTCCCGAGGGAGTGAGACGTCGACAAAGACCTCGTACGGTTCTGCTTCCGGGTGGTGACGCGAATGCTCCAGTCGGAGACGACTGGCGGTGAGGGACCCGCAAGTAAAGTATAGGGCCGGTAAGCGTTCTGCACTACCGAAGTGGCGGGAAGGAGAGTGGACTGATAACGAGGGATATGCGACGTCCTTGATGAGCCATGGAACGGCATTTCCGAGTAAGAGGACAACGGGAGGCATGAGGCGAAGGTCCCGCAGTTGGCCGACGCAGCGGAAGACATTGCGTTGGCGATTGGGCAGGGTCTCATCCAACCTGAGCAGTCGAAGGGCAGGCCGTGGTGAACCCGAATGGACGTCGTGAGAGCTGCATCGTACACCGGAAATGGGTGCGGAGGTCGATGAGGAGACGCTGCTGCATCGTTCGGGACACGGTCAGGCGGGGCTTTGGGTAGTTGTGGTGAAATCGACGATGGTAGAAAACGGTGTCGGCGGCTGAATGAAACGACATAGCGCTTGTGGGAGGTCGAGAAGATGTAGGACGGACCGCTCCATCGTCTGGCATACCGCCAGGTCGTTATTGGTGCGAGAGACTGGGTAATGATAGTCCTTTCGGGAAATAGAGGCTATATCGCCGCCGCCAAAACGCAGCGACGATGAGAGGGATATCGGAACGGCGACGAGCCCATCAGCCCGTTCCGAAGGGGGCAAAATGGAAGAGGGAATCGTTTCCAGAAACGCCCGCGACACGGAGGACAAGCGCCGATGGGGATGCTGGTACCACTTCAGACGACAAGCACCCCTTCCCGCGCATCGACGCAATGCGATTAGGGTTGATAACCCAAACGGGGACAGGCATCTTCGAGCGGCCGCATCCTACATCGCGGGGAAGACGACCAGACACGCATGGTGAAAGACGCGTAGGACAAGGCGCGGTATGGTCGCTGTCCGCCCAGCTCGGGAGAACGCCACGATACTGACGAGGATAGTCCAGTGCTCCATTGAATCGCGAGAAGGACGTCAGGGCCGCACTGACGCACGATGGGTAGCAAGATATTGCCTTCCGCCATTGACCCCCGTTCGGGCGACAGCGACCGCACAGTCAACGGAGGGAGGGCCCAGCGGCAACGAATAGCTGCTATGCCTGCTGCGGCTGTCGATGGAAAGGACGACCGCGGATGTAACCAGATTCGGCGGAGGATGGACATTAGGTGCGTGAGTCGTGATTGGGAGACGTAGGCGAAGCAGATGCCAATGAGGAGGATGATAGAAGTGGACTCGATTGGCTGTCATACTGGAGGAAGCAGTAGCCACTGCGGGGATAGCTCTGGATGATCCAGCACACCCTCTCAAAGATTTGGAGCATTATCGGCGACGGTGGATATCCCCGCCTAGGATCCGCATTGACGAGGAGACGGCGGACCAAGCGAGGGTGCTGAGGCCGGGGAAAAGCCTCGCAGTGGAGAGGGAGGGTATGGGAAGCAGTATAACTTCAATCTCGCGAACGAGGGCCACATCTCCTCACAATGCAGAGGATGTTGCCAACGACCAGCTTCAAGTCGACTGGTCGCCGGGGATTATGCCTGCGGTATCGAAGGGTGGACGGGCGAACGTCGAAAGCGAAAGGTCGACAAGGGAGTGGGGTTATGACGATTCTTGGGAAGTACGGTACGTCCGTCGCATATCGCCCATTTGGCGCTCCAGCAGAAGGTCGAGCCCACGAGTTGCTCCCCTGGAAAAGATATGCAGCAGATGGTCCGCGCCATTGACCGCACTCGCGGGAAAAGAGATTTAGTGGCGCGACCAAGGTCTGGGGCGGGCTGTGGTGGGGAGGACTATCTGGAGAATATCCATGAGACAGGTCGTCCAGCAGAAGAAAAACGGTCAATACGGACCATTTCTTGGCACACAAGCATTCCTCCTCGGTCCGTCGACGGCGCTAGCTGTAGGTCGACTAACGGCTATACGACCTCTGGCGATGCGACGGACGATAACGAGCATCTTCCAACAACGGCAGACAATCACTCGCATGGCTGGCCACTGAGGCCCGCATATGGGAGTGGTGGATAACGGTGGTACGCAAGGTCGCTATTCGGCGTTTTCGCCCAGCAGCGACGGGACCCAGGAACATCACACAATGGAGGTTGTCTTCCAGCAACGGGAGGCGATCCCCTGCACCGAGCGAAAGACGCCGAGGCCGGAATGGAAGGCGTTAGACAAGGGAATGGGTCTATTTGCGCTGGTTCCTGCCCCCGTTGGCGAGATCGACCAGTGTAATCAGACGGCAAACGGCCTTGGGCGGGCGATAGACGTCAAGGTAGGGGAGCCAGCGATGCTAGATGGAGGGGACGCAAGGAGGGGGGGGCTTGAAAGTCGACCCAACCCCGACCGTTACATCGGGGATGCGGAATCGTCCTCGGGCCATGGGAACGGCTCTATGGATGACGGGGCAGACGATCCAGAGTGCCAGGGACGTTGGTCTGGACGCTGAGACGCCATCTGGACGATCCGCCCATTTCTACGAAACGTCGGTGACAAAGTGGTGCAGTATGCTGGGTGCTCGGCGACGTCCTAGAGGACCGATCCGCAAGCGCGAGGGATGCGCAAGGAAGGAGGTTTGAGATGGGAGGTCGATTCTGGGGGAAAGTGGTGCTTCTCCCAAAACAGACGACGTCGCCGACGATGACCGGCAAACGGACTGGGGCGACGTGTATGAGCTGACAATGGGGATTCGTGTGCTGGTGAACGCCTGGCGACATTGAGAGCGAGAGGGACTTCGGCTGGCCTGGCACTCGACGGTCAAATCATCGGTGACGTCTCGGGAGAGAACGCGCTGCGAATAGCGGCCCGCCATTGACTGCATCCAGGGTGTCGCATGGTCGCTGGGAGAGATTCCGGCGGAGTGTGTTGGGAAGTAGCGACCGGGTAGGACGGGCGGATGGATGATATGTAGCTTGAGGAGGGTGATCTGCCTCGTCACCTCCTTGATGAGCACCGGCGCGAGCCGCTTCGAGCGTAGTGCGGATACAGATATAGTTGACCTCACCCGCGGCGAATACCCTGCGAATCCGCTGTGAGCAAACCACGACGAGAGGGAACGAAGAACGGACTGGTCGCGCACGCGAAGTGTTACCGGAGTTCCAGCGATGGAGGCGACGAGCGTTTTGTTCGCGGAGACACGCACGCCGACGAGCCATTCTTTGAAGTAGCCCGGTGGCGTGAGGGCCCTAGAGCGAGTATTGGTATTCCCTGCAGAAGCTTCAAGAGCTACCAGCGGACGCACCAGTGAACGAATTCAGATGTATATTTGAACCGCTCGTCGCGTCGGCATCTTTGACGTAGTGCATAGATAAAAGGTCGTGGACTTCCTTATTCTGAAACGAAAGATTCAGCTGAGGTGGAGCGGAGGGGGCAAGACTCGGAAACTCACCTGCGCTGGGTCCGTAATGTCCACCGTCGTCCATTCGAAATCTTTTGGCACTGGGTAGGGTTCCTGTCGTAGCTCCTCGCGAGGCTTCGGCGGCTCGATGCAGCCATCGTCCAGCGGTGGACCCTCGCCTACGTATCGATGAATACCCGTCCTTGGATCACGTCGAGGAAAGCCAATGACCTATCTGAGGCACTGGCTGCGTCGCCCAGAGCTACTCAGATTGAGTTTTCTGAGCGCTTCAGGACTCTGGCACCAGCGGACACACACCTTATGCGCACCCATCGCTTTCGCATTGTGGCCGCTTGGCCTTTCCTGCGGAGGCACTGGACAGGTGGATTTGGTCGACGCCGCGCGTTGAAGCGGTCAGCTCTGGGTCGGTGTCGTGGGCAGCATCCTCCCGGTTGGACGACGCGTTTGGAGGAGCGATGAAAACGAGAGGTGTGTCACTCTCGTGACTCGTCGGCTGATCTTCGGCGTGATGCTGTGCCTGTGAGCGATGCGATTCTTGGCTGTGCTAGCGCTTAACATCTCTTTCCTCTTCCCCCATGTCGACGACGAGCGAGATTCAGGCAGTGGGCTCGAATGACGAGTCCCGTGTTGTAGCTGCCTCCGATCCAGCACAGTGAGTGTCCTGTTCCTTCGCTGAAAGACACCCCACTCACAATCTCCTGCTAGGTATTCGGGGTCCTTCTTTCACAGCTCCAACCAAGTCAGCGTCACTGGGGGCATGTTTACCAGTGCTCAGTCTGTTACAAACCATTTCCATCATGGTCCCAGCATTGGCGTTCCTCAAGCCGGTGTGTTCAACTGCTTCGGAAAATATCTTACTTATATCGCCAGACTTTCGCAAGATTCCACTTGGCAACATCAACTTGCAGCGTGAATTGCGGGTGGATGATCAGTCGGTGTCTGTGTATCGACGTCGTGAACACGGCTGTGTTCATCGTGTGTACTCTGCGCGAGTCGAGGGACAAAAGGCAGACATGATGGTGGCAATATTTCAAGGGGAGAATGCAGAAGAGGTCCGTTCATTTGTCCTCCATTCCATCCACACATTTATCTACCATTCCTCATAGCAATGGTCGCAGACTGTATTGGAGCACTCCTCGCTTCGGTGCGGAACTTCATTGCTGCTTGAGTCTGACTAACACCGGTGACCGGAGGTAGTCATCCGAATGTAGTCCAACTATTTGGGGTTTCAAGCTCATCTGGGGTACATGCAACGGTATATCATGACGGTGGGTGGTCTCATCTCAACCAGTGTGACCCACGACCCAGATTAGAGCTCATACCTTTCGAACATTTTCTAAATAGTTATTGCAATTCACACTTCTTGTTGTTGGATCTGTGGGCCTATTTTGTGCGTCTATGCTGCCCAATATTCATCAGATGTTGACCTGGCATCATGCTATTAGATCGAAGAACAAGGGGTCTGAGATATCTCTCTTGTTTCATGGACTTTTGCTGACTTCGAGCCAGGCTGCAATAAGCTATTTCTGGTCGGTCTTCCCAGGAAAGGTTGGTCTCTGTTCCCAAACTTGTGTCCAATCCTCACAAGATATTGTAAGGGATTCCCTTTGTACTGCGGATATTGGATACGCCCATCAAATGGAAGAATCTGCCTGGATCTACTGCCCAACCCGACTGCTCCACATGGTGACCATTTTACGTGGACTTTCACCATCCCACGACCAAACGGAATACATGCTCTGGATGATTCTGACCGCGAAGCAACCTTCATATCTTCCCTTACTTTGGCGCAATACCACCGGCACTGTTATTTGGTCCTTGCGGAACACCGCGAGATTGTTTTCTCTGCGCCTGTTGTAGTTAAGCTTGCAACAGTGCTACACTATTCATGCAGCACCCAGCTAAAATCTCCGGTGGAAATTACATCTCTGTTGCCCGAAGTGAAGCTCAGCCAAGTCTCCCAGCCCTGGATCAATGAGACACCCAGGCTCAACTCCATCTCGAGACTATGGGGGCGGGCCAATGGTCACATCATGGAAAACAAATGGCTCAGGTAATCTTATTGGTATATATGATTTCAATAAATTCACCTATCTTCCCAGATGTGATACACGCCGGCAGGACTTCCCTTTCAATCTATCCATGAGTTTCTGGGTAGCTGGGGACATGCACCTATGGCTCACCCAGTCAAACTATGTGATGAATTGCCTCCGCGCATCATACAACTGCGAAGATTACGGTACGTACTACACCCCGCACCCGTTCCATTAGCATTTTAACGATTTCTCGGACAGCGGTTGTGCGGCGGATTGTATTCGAGATCACGATTCCCGTCACTTCCCAGCCCCTTCCCAAAGGATATCTCTTTCTGTGCCCCGCCAAAGATTTTCAAATAGGACCATCACTATTTTGTTGGCCCGACTGCCCAGCATACTGGTCCCTTGACGCCACTGGTGTTGAACGGCTGAGTGCCACAGAAGCGAGTCGACTGGGATTCCCCTCATTTGATCTCACCAGTGGGGTCTCAGTGGTCTCGTGGGACGACAGCGTCTATGCTGGAATTCGCAAATTTCAAAGGGCGAAGGGCTTTAATCCGTACACTCAGGATGTTGCACGTGTCCTAGAGCATCCGCTCTACAACCTTCCAGCAGAGGATCAGGAATTCACGCACGGTAACAGCAATTATTTTCCGAGTTTCTTAGTTGATTTGTTTCTCAGTGGTTGACGAAGACCTTGAAGAGGCGGTCGACTCGTGGACACTCATAGAGTGATATTTGAGGTCGATTCACTTAAAACCATCACAGTTCAATGAATGGAATATTATTTAGGAGTGCAGCGGCATAACTTGAAATGGCAAAATGTGGCAGTCTACAAAAGGAATACTAGTATTGCTACAGGGCCCACTTGGACACCAGCAACCGACAAGCAGCACCACCTGCCCTCTTGCAATATCCTAGGGATTCTTGTAAGCAGAGAGCAAGCATCATGGACAATTGTGACCTGGCTGATTCGCCAGCTCGCTAGCCATTGAAAGAACAAGATAAAGAAAGCTCCAGCTAGTTATCTACTGAGTACGTCAGGAAACCAGGTAGTATCGTAAGTATTCTACAAAGTGAGGTGTAGTTAAAGGGAGTGAATACGTAATCCATATATCTACTAGTATTGGGATTGCCATAGCTAGAACGCGCCATCGGATACATAGCGACAATCACGTTGAGGACTCGTGGGCGCGGTGGGCAGAGGGAGTCATCCCAGCGTATATGGCACCCACACGGGAAAGTATAAGCTGGGATGCAGCAGCCGCACCTTTGGGAAGGAGGGAGACTGGATTCGCATTCCGGTGAATCCCGGATGGAGGGTGCTGGAGCTCGCTCACGCAGCGGGGGGAGACATTGCGCTGGACGGGTGGGAATCCGCTCAGCCAAGGATAAGAGGCTGATGGAGGATATGGTAACGGATCGCCGGGACGAGGCAAAGCGCCCCGTCGGGCACGAATAAAGCCCGCAGCGGGGGACGAGCGGGAGGAGACGATGTAGGAGGTGCGACTGCATCGACAGATACACACCCTCAGGCAGTGCGAGGAAGCGGGCTTCAAGCGGCGAATGACGGTTTTGTATTGTCGAGGGGTAGACGCAACGCGGACAACGGCGGCGAAAGTGCAACACGATGGTCTATGGACCGCAGACGCTCCAGCGGAGGATGGTGTAGAGGCTATTCAAGCCGGTCCTGCAAGTTTGAGGGTCGCCGGAGGTCGGGGAGGCCGACGCGGAGGATAGGTGAACGGGGGTGATCCATCGCTGACCCCCGACATGATAATGCCGGCGAGAACGCTCAGCCCTGACGATGCAGCGAGGGAATGGCGCCATAGATCGTCTGTTGTACGCTGGATATGACCGGGGAGAGCGCAGACCAAGACAAGGTCCGGGCATGATATGCTTGCTTGCGCAAGACGGGCTGTAGGGACGCGACGGATGACAGGGAAAGGATAATGAATGAGCATCTTCCAACAACGGCAGACAAACCCCTGCATCGCTGGGAAGACACTGAGACCGGCATAAGGCAGTGGTGGACGACGGAGGCGGCGCAAGGTCGTTATTCGGCGGTTTCGCCCAGCAGCGACGCGACCCAGGAACATCACACAATGCGGGCTGTCTTCCAGCAACGGGAGGGGATCCCCTGCACCGAGCGAAAGACGCCGAGGCCGGAATGAAGGCGTCGGATGAGGGAATGGGTCTATATGCGCTTTCGGTCGCCCATGCTCGAGAACCGACCGCAAATACGACGAAAGGCGCGGGAAGCGGCCTGGAATGTGCGAGAGCAGGGTGGAAATGGGCTCTTGAGTCGTCCAGTGTATTCGCAATGGGATGTATCCTTAGGAGAGCCGGGATACGGTCCAGGAATCTACGCTGGCTCCCGCTCCCGTCGGTGAGGTCGACCAGTGTAAGCAGACGGCAAACGGCGTTGGGCGGGCGATAGACGTGGAGGTAGGGGAGCCAGTGATGCTAGATGGAGGGACGCAAGGAGGGGGGATGCTTGAAAGTCGACCCGACCCCGACCGTTACGCCGAGGATGCGGAATCCCTCTCGGGCCATGGGAACAGCTTTATTGATGACGGGGTAGACGATCCGGAGTGGATGGGACGTTGGTCTGGACGCGGGCACGCCATCTGCACGACCCGCCCATTTCCATGAAACGTCGGTGACGAATGGCGCAGTATGTCTGGGTGGTCCGCGAGGTGCTGGAGAAGAGAACTGCAAGCGCGAGAGATTCGCAGGAAGGAGAATAGAGATGGGAGGGCTGAAGAATGACTCGATTCTGGCGAAAAGGGTGCCACTTCTCCCGACTCCCGAGGCAGACGACGTCGCTGATGACGATGAGCGGCAAACGGACTGGGTCGACGTTATGAGCGGGCGATGGGGAACCGTATGGTGGTGAACGCCTGGCGACATTGAGAGGACTTCGTCTGACTCGACAGTCAACGGTCGAATCATCGGTGACGCCTCGGGGAGAGAACGCGCCGCGAATAGCGGCCAGCCATTGACACATGCAGCGTATGGCATGGCCGCTGGAAAGGATTCCGGCCCAGTGTATTGGGTAGTAGCGGCATGGGCAGACGGGCTGGATATGTAATATAGCCTGGGGGAGCGTTTTCAGTGACGATTCAGCAGATGAAGCCCCGACGCACCTAGGACGGAAACGGAGCTCATACCGCTTGCGTTGGTCCTCGATCCATCGACGGTGAGAGCCCGGAAGCAAAGAACTAGACGTGCGGGTCGAGCCTAGGCAGCGACGAAAAGTAACGTAGTTGTCCGAGTACGGCCCACGGAGGCCGCGAAACTGCGCCGACGAGGTCAGGAGAGAGTTGCTGGGAAGAACTGACACCCACCAGTTTATCTGCGATGGTCTGCTGGGGAACCTCGCAACGTATATGGGCTACTGGAGGATGTGGGAGGAAATCGTCGAGACGACGAGGGTGTCCGGCTTGGGAAGAAGAACCAGAAGCAAGGATAATACCAGCGACACAGATATGTAGGGCGTCTGTCGCAGGTAAGCAACGTTAACAAGAGCATGAATGGCAGCCCAGCACGCACCGCGACGGCAAGAACACCACTCGCAAAGCTCCAACTCAATCCGTCCAAGACGACATCGTCTTTGCAGACAGCCCGGGGAATGGACGCCTGCGAGGGCCTTGCATTGGCTCGGGCGGGACTATGGCGGACGGGAGATGCCACTCCTCCGAGAAAGCGCAGTCTTTGAGGGCGATGAAAGTCGACGCGCTATTCCAGTCAGTCTTCCCGCCGGATACGATGATTCAGACACACACCCATCTAGCGCCGGACGACCCGACAATGCATCGCGTCCCTAGCAGCCATGGAGGTTGGTCGTCGTCGACGACGTTGGTGATGGATCGCAGTGACCCGACGTCACACATCATGATCCCGGGCCTCCGACAACCACCACGCCAACACCACGCAGTTTTGCACGCTCGCCAGTCGTTGGATTGTTCGCTGCGTATATGTCGCAGTCCACCTTGCTCGTCCTCTCACTACTGACGTCATCGTCTACAGCTGCCTTCTATCAGTCAATTGAAAAATCGACTTTCTTGCTTTCACTGGTTGGCAGAATCACCGGCAGCCCGCAGAGTTTACCGTCTGGAAGAGGAACACAATTCCTGTCTGAGCCCGCCTGCTGCCATTCTCGCCTTGAGAATCCTGTCCCAGTCAGTTTCAATGACGCGACATTCGATCGACTCGGATGCGAGCTCTTTATGTGTAGCTTGTTTCCCATCTTTTTTCCCTCTCCACTGGCAGCTGCTCTCAGTACGCTGCCCGGCCGCTGCTTATCGTGGGCCTTTATCGGAATCGAATCCCTGATTCATCCCGTCTGAATGGATGGTCTGTGGAGTTCGCGTCGAGCCGTACAGTTACTTTGAATCAGAACAGAACAAGTGCGTAGTTTTTCTTTTGAATTCTTTCGTTGAGATCGCTGGCTGACTATAACTCCGTCTGCGAGCCCAGCTGACCTGAGGACTTGTTGAGCAGGACTGGGGTGAATCTGGGCGACTTGCTGAGAAATCCATAGAGGTCTGAGCGACGACGCGTCTGCACTACGATACTCGTATACCGAGCTGAAAATCGAGTTGGAAGGGAAGAGACGCGTAGACGCCTATACATAAATACTCGCTGCATCAAGTATAAATCACCGCTTTACTCCATATCCCGCAGGTCCTCCCTTCACCCTCAACCGCGGGCGCCAGCGCTTCCCCTGTTCATCCACCAAATGAAGATCGCCTTCCAACAGGATTTCCGCCCAGTGGACGTACGCGGAGACGGCGATGTTGTGTCTGCCAAAGTGAGAAAACCATAATGATGTCCGTAACATAAAAGGCACTCACTCGCCCTGTGGCCATCTGAGGTGAAAAGGTCGGATCTCTTCCAGCGACGGAAGCAGAGTGAGATCGAACGTGGTCATGAAGGTCTCCCAGTCATTATAGTTTCGCGGGTTTCTGGCGTTGTAAATGAGAAGCGCCAAGTCAACGATGAATTCGCAGAACATACTCGACACGACACGACCAGGTTACCGACAGCGTCGTCAGACACGCGTGCGGCGAGGTAGGGAGGAGATTGATTGAGGAAGGAGTCTGGAAGTTTTTTGTCAGTTGGCATGCTCAGAAGTTAGGTGCTTGGAACGACGCACGGGTGTTCGCAGGACGAGTGTAGTCATGTTCGGGCACAGGTCAAGGACAGGTACGCTGATTCCGCGCATGGCGTTGTGGTCGATGTCGATCTCCATCAACTTTGCGCCATGAACACGTATCAACGGCTCGTATTGGATCGACGACGTTGACAAACAGTAGAGCTTTCGGAGAGCGGGAAGACTGCACCACGTTCACTACAAGGAAAGCTGGGGCGAAAAGAACTCACCTCAGCCGTGCTAGCATGGCCAGGAATGACTGGTCCGCCGTCGCTACGCGCAATTGCTCGAGCTTCGGAAGCCAATCTGCCCCGTCCGGAACCTCCTCAATTGTAAACCTCGTGACCGACGTCCAGTCGAGCTCTCTTAGCGCCACAAACTGCATGAAAACAGTCGGCGATGTCGACGCCTCCGAGTCGTCCTCGACTGCTATGCCGAGTCGACATCGAAACAGCGAGTCTCCTGCGCATTCAGCCTGCTTGACGAAGGTCGTCCAGGCAGCATACGGCTCAAATCGACGGCCTAGAACGGATTGAACAGCATAGCCATGGACAAGCGCGTAGAGCAGTTGGGTGTCGCTCGGACGGCGGAGGTGCGCGAAGAAGTACGGCAGACCGAGGGTCTAAACGAGGTCAA
Source organism: Mycena amicta (assembly GCA_029282125.1). Taxonomy (NCBI): domain Eukaryota; kingdom Fungi; phylum Basidiomycota; class Agaricomycetes; order Agaricales; family Mycenaceae; genus Mycena; species Mycena amicta. Next base: position 44,904 of record JARIHP010000065.1, read on the forward strand.
TAAGTACTGGAGCCTGTGTTGCACACATACGTGAAACCTCCGGCAGACGAGGAGAAGAGGAAGTTTCGCGGGCAGTTTCGCGGGCGGTTTCGCGGGCAGATTCGCCGGTTTGGGGGTCCCAACCACGCTCAACGACGCACATGGCAAAGTATAGCACGCGCGACCACACAGCGTTTTGGATATCCTGCGCTGCTGCAGCCATTGGGATGTAGAATGGGTTAAGAGAAGGAAGCAGCTCGTCGTCGACTGGCTGACTAGAAGCAACTTAGAATCCAAGAGCGAACATCGGCGACAAGACTGACGTGGATTCAATCGTACACTTCACCAACTTCTGCAGCGCAGGCCGTTGCTCCAGGAACTGTCGGCTAAATTCGGTTATTGGGTTCAGGATGTGGATCGTCCGTAGCGGGCACGACACAAATAACGTCTGTGCTTTTTCCGCATCGTAAACGCTGCGAACGAAGAGAGTCGTGAGTCGACCACTTTTGGCTAGTGGCCGCGAGATTTTTTCCTCCCATATGAGGCGATTGTAGCTGACCGTCGTCTAATGAGGAATATATGAAGAGAATATCCACGTAAAGGAAGGCACCCACCAGATTCTTCCAGCCCAGAATCGCCGCTGAAATCCCATTCGCCAACTTGGCAGTCAGTTTTGACTCGGCACTCTTCCCTGACGACAGCGTGGAGGGATCCCCCGGCATGAACGACGAGGGACCCTGCAGGATGAACGACGAGATACCCCCCAGGATGAGCGTCGTCGGGCTGATGAGCCGGAGAGCTTTACACGTTGGGTCGACCGTGTTCGGAGGGGCCACGTAGAGAGACAGGTACAGATCCGTGAGATTGCGAGTATTTTGGAAGATGACACGGATTGGGGTCCCGTACCCGCTCTCGATACGCAGCTTCTTCACAAATCGCCCAAGGTCTGCGTCCTCGTTCTCGGAGAAGGTCCGTGCCAAAGCTCTCGCCTGGTCCTTGGAACGAATGACCACGGTGTGATAGAGCAGCGGTGTTCCGACACGTAGCCACCCTTTGCCTACGAGGAGATAATTGGAAGAGGATAGCGCGTAGTCGGCGGCGAGACACGCGACGTGTCGGAGAAGAGTGCGTCGGGAACCCGGAGTACCGGCGAGAGAATCTCTGAGATGAGCTCGTCGGGGAAGGAAGGCGCCGCCATGGTGGTTGTGAGAGTGATCTGTCAGCGTCACTCATCATCATCGAATACGTACAAAATAGATATGCCGGAATTTGATCCTTTTCCATCTGTATCGCGGGCCAAATCTAGCATCACATGAATTATATCCCAATGTAACCCAAATGGGTGAGTCTAGTGACGCAAGCGCCTCTTTCCAGTCGCGCTCTCAGTGCCTCACACCGGCTGGCAGGACACGGATTTCTCTCCTCCGCTAATCACCGCGCGCATGAATCCGGCGCCTAAGAGTCCGCTCAGAGTGCTCAGTCTGGGTGTGGTTCGTTCCGATTTGGTCAGGCGTAATTTTTGCGGGTCGAACTAGCCAGTAGTAAAGCTTCAATGAAATTCTGAGAGATGGCTTTTAATGCATCATTTGACTCTAAGTTAGCACCGAGCTTCAACCTGGCCCCGTCTGAAAGGCTCGCTTCTTGTCCTGGCGATGCGATATGGGATGCTGTCCGGCTTGCTCCTTCCTCGCTCTTCCTCGCGCCGCCAAAAGCGGATACTCCACATTTGTTCGCTCACTCAACAAGCACCGAAGCTACTTATGTAGCGCATCGTCTAAGTACCCGCACTGATATAGATATGACACCTATAACTATGACGTGGCGTTACCGAAGGCGGTTCTCGGCTGTGCTAGCGCTTAACATCTCTTTCCTCTTCCCCCCATGTCGACGGCGAGCGACATTCATGCAGTGGGCTCGGAGGACGAGTCCCATGTTCAAGTTATAGCTGCTTCCGACCCTTCACAGCGAGTGTTCTGTTCCTTTACTGAAAGACACCTCCACTCACAATGTCCTGCTAGGTATTCGGGATCCTTCTTTCACAGCTCCAACCAAGTCAGCATCACTGGGGGCATGTTTACCAGTGCTCAGTCTGTTACAAACCACTTCCATCATGGTCCCGCTCCTCAAGCTGGCCCGGGTGCGTTCAATTGTCTCTGAAAATATCTTGCTCATGCCATGCCAGACTTTCGCAAGATTCCACTTGGCGACATCAACTTACAGCGTGAACTGAGGGTGGATGATCGGTCGGTATCTGTGTATCGACGTCGTGAACACGGCTGTGTTCATCGCGTGTACTCTGCGCGGGTCGAGGGACGACAGGCAGGTATGACGGTGGCAATATTCCAAGGCGACAATGCAGAAGAGGTCTGTTCATTTGTCCTCCATTCCATCCACTCATTTATCCTTGCCTTTTCATAGCAATGGTCGCAGACTGTATTGGAGCACTCCTCACTTCGGTGCAGAACTTTATTGCCGCTTGAGTCAGACTAACACTGGACGTAGCCATCCAAATGTAGTCCAACTTTACGGGGTGTCGAGCTCATCTGGGGTACATGCAACGGTTTATCATGATGGTGGGTGGTCTCCTGAGTTCCAGTGCGACTCACAACACAAGTTAGAGCTCATACCTTTTGAACATTTCATTAATCGCTACCGCGGTTCACATTTCTTGTTGTTAGATCTATGGGCTTATTTTGTGCGTCTATGCTGCCCAATATTCATGCACTGGCAGATGTTGACCTGGCATCATGCTAGATCGAAGAACAAGCGGTCTGAGAGATCTCCCTTGTCTCATTTTGCTGACTCTGGGCCAGGCTGCGATGCACTATTTCTGGTCGGTCTTCCCGGGAAAGGTTCGTCTCCGTGTTACCAAATTTGTTTTTCCGATCTTCACAAGATATTGCAAGCTATTCTATTCAGGTTGCGGATATTGGATACGCCCCTCAAATGGCAGAATCTGCCTGGATCTACTGCCCCACCTGACCTCTCCAAATGATGGCCCTTTTGCATGGAGTTTCACCATCCCACGACCAGACGGGATATACACATTAAATGATCCCGACCGCGAAGCAACATTCATATCTTCCCTTACCGCGGCGCAATACCACAAGCACTGTTATTGGGTCCTTGCGAAACACCGCGAGATTGTTTTCTCTGCGCCAGCTGTAGTTAAGCTTGGAACAGTGCTACACTATTCATGCAGCACCCGGCTGAAATCTCCAGCGGAAATCACATCTCTGTTGCCTGACCTGAAGCTCAGCCAATCCTTCTGGCCCTGGATCAACGAGACACACAGGCTTGACTCCAACTCAGGACAATGGGGACAAGGTGGTCTGCAGGCCGAGGGTCACATCATGGAAAACAAATGGCTCAGGTACTTAATCTTATTGGTATTTATGATTTCCATAAATTCACATATCTTCCCAGGTGCAATTCGCTGCATGACTTCCCTTTCAATCCATCCATGAGTTTCTGGGTAACCGGGGACATGTACCCATGGCTCAGCCAGTCAAACTATGTGATGAATCACCTCCACGCATCATATGACTGCGAAGATTACGGTACGCCCCAGGGCCCACAGCAGTTCCATTAGCATGTTGATTATTTCCCCAACAGCGGTTGTGCAGCGGATTGTATTCCAGATCATGATCCCCACCCGTTCTCAGCCTCTTCCCGAAGGATATCTCTTTCTGTCCCCCGCCGCCAATTTTGAGGTGGGACCATCACTATTTTGTTGGCCCGACTGCCCGGCATACTGGTCGCTTGACCCCACCGGTGTTGAACGGCTCAGCACCCAAGAGGCGGAACAACTAGGATTCCCAGCATTTGACCTCACAATGGGTGTCCTGGTGGTCTCATGGGATGACAACGCTTATGCTGGAATTCGCAAATTTCAACGGGCGAAGGGCTTCGATCCGTATACTCAGGATGCTGCACGTGCCCTCGAGCATCCGCTTTACGACCTTCCAGCAGAGGTGGATCAGGAATTCACGCACGGTAACAGCGATTCTGTTGCAAGTTTTTGTGCTGATTTGTTTCAGTGGTCAACGAAGAAGACCTTGAAGAGGTGTTCGACTCGTGGACACTGATAGAGTGAGATTTGATCTCGATTTACATAGAACCATTGCTGTTCAATGAATGGAATAGTTATTTATGAGTGTGTACGAATCTACAGTAGCGCGGATTCAAAGACCGCACGCGAGTCCGCTCAGGATCGCTCAAGAGAAAACTTCAATGAGGGAAGGCTTCATTCTAAGAATACAAAAAACAGTAGCTAACTGATTAAAACAGCGAAGAGCGAAGTACGTAGTACGAAAATGAGTACAACAAATTGTCTTCTTTTCCCTTCTCTTCCTTCGCGGCGTGCTTCCCCGGGATGCAATCCCGCCGCAGTCACCCACCAATTTTTTTCTTCTATCCGATCCGAACACACACACACTCGTCCTTCACCGATTCGCATACGCATGTACGCGCTCCCTACCACCATACTCGTACGTGGGCGAATATGCATACGGGACCGCGGGAGGATTCTTGTAACCAGATGATGCAGACGTCGGCGAGAGCTCCATATCGTCCTTCGTCTCTCTGAAATCATCCACGTCTACGTCGGAGATGATCGAGACCTCTTGGTGGACCCCGATCTCGAGATTCTGCTCATTCCTTTCAATGCCCGTCCCATTTCCTTCACCACCGTTGAAACGCACCTGCCCATAGCTCGTCGTCGGTGCGGACGACGGCACATACTTGAAGTTCTGCGACAAGCCAAATCCAGGGCCGTACACGTTTACGTTGACAGCCCCGCTGGCGTTCGTGTTCGTATTCGTCCGTTGTCCGGGGGGACGAACTCCGCCGGGTCCGCTGAGTCCCGTATGTCCGTCAGAGCGCCCATCAGAACGTTCTGTTCCCTTCCCGCGGATGATGCGGCGCGTATTGAGGGTGCAGAAGAACGAGATCGCGTAGACTGCAGCGAAAGGAGTCAGGAAGCGGTGATTCGAGCAGCGAGAAGGAACGCACGTTTACATAGGATAAAGTAAAACGCGAGGAACTGGAAGGTCGTCGGGCGGACGTCGTACTGGAATGAATGTCCCCGAGATCAGCGCGTTGAAACGAATCACGGAAAACAAAACCGGAACGCACGAAAACGAGGGTACAAATGCTGATGGCGGCGGTAACAGCTCCCGTGTTCACCGCATATACGGTGAGACTTGTAACGAGTGTATTCGCGCTGTAGTAAACCGTAATTGACTCAACTGTTGCTGATGGAACAGATTACACACCGCTTCGACCCCGTACGATATCGCCTTAGGAAAAACGCCAGAGAACACGCGATGACAACGTCTGTAAAGGCGCCGATGCCCAGCGCAAGGGAAGCTGTGACTTTCAGTTGCGGCAGGACCGTGAGGAAGGGGTGTTGGAAGCTAGTTTGGGAGGGAGGGATGAGTTATCAAGCCATCTGTCGCATGCGCGACGGGACTCGCCATTTGACGGTATATGCTATGCACAACCAGGGAGGATCAGTTCAACTGAGATCAGCCCGAGGGAAGAAGAAGGATTCCGGGGAAGGGCGGGATGTGGATGATGCAGCGAGAACATACCAATAGCGAGTCCTAGATAAGTACATGGTTCGTCAGCACACGTCGGATGGCGGTTGAGTGGGGATGAGATGAGATGGCTAGCCGCCGGTGGGAGATGGACATAGAGAGGCTTCCACTCACCCATCCCCGCAGTCGTCAATAGGATCACCAGCCCCGTAACGGGGACATTGCGTTGACTGACTGTCGATGAGAATGAGCAATGAGGAGGTGAGAAATAAGAGAGAAATGAGCCGACGCACATCGCCAGACGCGCATCGCAAAACATCTGTCAACGAGATTAACTTATCAGTATAGAATAGCGAGCGCCGAGCGATAATCTCACAGTCGAACTATCGTCGCGACGACAGACTAGATTGTGTTAGAGATCGAGCGCGCGTTCGGGGTAAAGCAAGGAACGCACTCCGACGGTTAGCTGAACGATAAGTGTCCATGCGACGTGTTCGAGGAGTATCAAGGGATTCGCGTAGTTGCTAAAGTAAGGGTTAGGGCGCTCTCGACGCTGAGCAAGGTTTCAAGCGCACGTTACGGTGTAGAAATACACTACGTGTCCGATGAAGGCTTGGTCGATAGCCGTTAGCACCCAGATGAGCACGACCTAAAGCACTCTCAGTCAGCAACACTTCCCGACTCTCGATATTTGACGACGCACCAGGAGCTTATACGCCGGCCGATCCTCTGGGTAGCGCGCGAAATAGGTTACGGCCTGGTTGGTACACACGCCGAAGGCTGCGCAGGACAGGGCGAACCCGACGAAGGCAGCGCCCAGGGTGTTGTCCACAGTGACGCCTGGAGGGAAGAGCGAAGCCATGGTCGGTGTCGGTGGGAAGCGAGTGCTAGTAGCGCGTGGGTGTGGAGAGTGGAAGCTCCACAGTCGACAGCGCAAGTCCCAGAAGGAAAAGAATGGAGCGACGCTCGCGCTAGTGGTGGTCGGAAGGAGGGAAGCGTGTGGGCCGTGACTCAGCGGTGGCTGGAGAAATACATGCGTTTTTTTTCGGCGCGGCGTGGCTGGGCGCAGAGACCCTCCACTTGTATTGGGTTTATTGTATCGCTCACGTCATGATGCACAGATCGCAGCCACCAGAATGGACTCGCGCGCGGGCTCCGATGGGAGATGTTCTGCGAAGAAGAGGACTTGGCCGTAAATAGCATCGGAATCAGTTTCGGGTTGCACCTACTGTGGTGGAACGCTGACGCCTTCGGGCTCGGCGGGATGCTAGTGTGGATGGTCTTCGTCTTTCGTTCCGACAACTTGCTTGAACGCTTCAGCAAGCCCAACGTCGACGGGGGATAGAGTTTGCCGGAGAGTGTAGCGCGTGAGAGCCACTGGGACGGGAAAAGATTTCGCCGCTCCCAAGCCGCGCCTGTCGCCGCCCAAGAATTTGATTCGGTAGGGCGCCACCACTGATACACGCGCCACACTTCAGTTCTCCCCCACAGCGCCGACGAAGGGAATTGCCAGCGAATGGGTAGGGATGATGAGATGGTAGCAAGTCGAGACGGGCCACGGCCACGGCAATCTGAAGTCTCCGACCGATGATCCACGCCGCGCGTCAAAAATTTCAAGCCCGTTATCCCCGAAAGGCAGAATGAATCAACCTTCGGTGCCTGATCGGGTTGTCCGGGATTGCATCGTTGCCCGTCGTAGAGAAGAAAATTGGCCCAACCCCGGAGTCACCGTTTGGCCAGTAGTTGCTGCTTCCTCCACGTTGCCAGCTCAGCGAGCTTCGATTATTCGGAAAGCTTCCGGTTTGCGCGCAAAAAAAAAATCCCGTTGACATGCCGACGGCGGAGGATCTAGAAGCAAACTCGGACGGAGGGAAATACCCGAACAGCTTCTATATGTTGGGCGGCGCTGGCTCGGAGACATATAAAAAGCGGCACCGAGCGTTGAGCACAGCCCGTATTCGAGTCGAACGAACGTCCCTTCTAAAGGTTAACTTCTGTCTGTTTCACCGAAGACTCGGAGAGCGAGCGCAGCGGCACCTAGCGGCACGCACCAGCTGATTCCCAGAAGGAACCGGAAAGCCATGCATGTGAATCGAATCCAGGGGGTCGTAAGTTACGCGCGTACTCGCGTGGCACAAGAAAACGTGGAGCCAGACCTTGTTTCATTTTCAGACGTTGCCAAATAAGTTCGAGCGTTACCAACGAATTCGAGATTCGCAAGTGGAGAAGAAGTCCGCAGCAGGATGTTGCACCATCCATAATTTTCGATGCCTGCAGGATAACCAATTTGAAGAAAAAGACTCGATCCCGACTGGGAGATCTCGGAGAGCCGAATCGAACGGACAGACTCGCGCAGGACGGATTTTTCCAGACCTGCACAGGGAGCGAGTGCAGCGGCGTACGAACAACCGCCTACGAGGTATATACCGTCCACCAGAGTAGTCTTCGATGCATCAGCAGTAGCCCAAGACAAAACCATAGGACGAATCGGAGCGCAGAGAATCTCCCCATAGCTGACGTAGTCTGGAAGCCTGAGCATAAGACGGCCGTTGTGTCGTTGGCCGCCGAGACGTCTAAAAAACAGAGGCGGGGATCCACGAAGGCTCGTACCCGCGTCGAACGGATAATCGCCCGCCTGCCAGAACGACGTCGATAGAATAACGAGCGCGGAGACGGCTGCAAATGAGCTTCAGTACTATATGAGCCTGCTGTACGAGGATACAGCACCTTCGCGCTTTGGAGAGGATTGATATTGGGAGGACAAGTGAGTAGAGCGGGCAGAGTAAAGCGGCAAAAATATCAAGTCACTTCTTCGAATGGCTTGGAACCGAATCGAACGGACTCGCTGTTCTTCGGCCAAATGAGGCGAAGGGGAGTGGGCGAGGATACGGACAGCCGCACACGAGCTGAGGTAGACTCGGATACGAAGGTGATTCATACGGTGTCTTGACGAGGATTTGGACGACGTGGGCAGATCTAGATTTTACCTGCACAGCGGGCGAGTGCGATCCGAGGTACATTTTGTGGACCTGGAGTACTGTAGATGCATCTAGGGAAGAGCAAAGGATCCAGCGGTTCGCACCAATTGCAGCAGTCAGTAACCCGAGACAAAACCATAGGACGAATTGAGCGCAGAGAGGGAATCGAGCACATAGCTGAGATACTCGAGGAAAAAGACTCTGAGATAACATGGCGCAGATCTCGGGGCCGAATCGAACGGACAGACTCGCGCAGACAGATTTCTTCTGCACACGCACAGCGAGCGGCGGCGTATGAACAACCCGCCACCGAGGTACATAGCGTGAACCCGGAGTACTGTAGATGCATCTAAGAAAGAGCAAAAGATCCAGCCCTTCCTACTAGCCGGAGCAAAAACAGAGGACGAATCGAGCGCAAAGAGAGAAGAATCGACTCATAGATAGCTGAGATAGTCTGTCAGTGGAAGCCTTCGCATAGACGGTTGTTGAGACGTTGGAGACCGATAAGTCTTTTAAAAAAAAAAACCTCGGAGAAGTTGACTGCAAAGGCGCGTACCCGCGTCGAACGGATAATCGCCCGCCTGTCAGAATGACGTCGATAGAACAACGAGTGCGCAGACGGCCGCTTGAGTACATGTCGTTCTGTGAGCGCGTTGTACGAGGTTACAGGTCTTTGGAGAGCATTGATATTGAGAACGCAGGTGTCGAAATCAAGGTCAAGAGCCTTGGGCAGAGTATATTTGCGGACGGTTGGGTAAAGATGATAGTCCACGATGGAGTGTTTTGGACTCGCCCCGGGGAAGCAAAACAGTCATGCCGATTTTCCAAAGGGCTCGGAACCGAATCGAACGGACAGACTCGCTGTTCTTCGGTCAATTGAGGCGAAGGTGACAGCCGCAAACGAGCTGAGATAGATCCAAAGGCGATGCATACAGTGTCTTGACGAGGATTTGGCAACCGTGGAGCAGCTACGGAAAACTTGATTGACTGTGCGGTAGCTATAGACAAGTTGCGACAGAAAGCACCGACCATCGAGAGAGGGTTGCATGGCGCTCTGCGACGTCGCGCAAAAGAAAAAAAATTCAATGCGCTTTTTCCGATCTGCGAGTGACCGACTTGAACGGCGCCTGTTGGCAGCATACATGACCGAGAGTGAGAGTAGCAGATGAGCTTGAGCTTTGCGATATGTGCTTGATCATGAGCAAATGACTCGCGTAGACGTCTGTTTGGACACAGAGACTGAGAGAGCAGATACGCGTCGCAGACACGCGTCCAAGGTTCCGCGAGCATCTGTACGACTTGGAGAGTTCAACGTTGCTCGCATTCGATTGGCGCTATGTTGCCGACAAATACGAGTCAAAACTTGAAGAGTCGGCCTTTTGAGTTGTCGAAGATTGCGGTCAGAAGCAGGAGCGTCACACAGCGTTATGCTCTGCCATCGCCCGATTTTAATCCGATCTTTGCCAAATCCGGAAGAATTGGGACCATTCCACGTTTGACAGAAATGTTCCAGAAGGGTCTACGCTTACATCAGCCTCTCGCATTTCGCTCCTGCCACCCATCTCGCCCCATCGACGCGCCATCCACACCCCACTCGCATCCCACCATGGACGCCCGACTGCGGAGAGTCAACAAAGAAATCGCCGGTGCGTATCGCGCTAGTCGCCTGGTGGAATACTCTGACTCCAATTGCAGACTGCAAGAACGACAAGACGTCGAATATCACCATTGACCTCATCGACAACTCGCCGTTCCATCTCAAAGGCTCGTTCTCGGGCCCAGAGGGTACCCCGTACGAGGGTGGACTGTTCCAAGTCGTGCGTCGTCGTCGTCCACAGCAATGGCCCACTCGCTAACTCTCCGCACATAGGACATCGTCATCCCGGACTCGTACCCATTCCAGCCCGTCAAGATGAAATTCATCACAAAGGTGTACCACCCCAATGTCTCCTCCGCATCGGGCGCCATCTGTCTCGACATCCTCAAAGACGCGTGGTCCCCAGTCCTCACCCTCAAATCTACCCTCATCTCGCTGCAAAGCCTGCTCTGCTCGCCAGAGCCGAACGACCCCCAGGATGCAGAGGTCGCCAAACACTACACCACCAGCCGGCGGAGCTTCGAGGATACGGCGCGATATTGGACCCAGACGTATGCTGTCCCGAAGGGTCCTGCTGCTGGAGCCGCGGCATCGACGGCGGGTGGCACGGCAGGAGGAGGAACGAAGGATGAGGTGGCGATTGCTGGTCTGGAGAAGGCCCATGTGGATCAATTCGAGGCTCTCGGTTTCCCGCGCGGAAAGGTGGTGCGTGGTTACTCTCGCTCTTGAGTATATTTCGGCTAATGGTCTTCGCCCCCCCAGATCGATATCCTCCGTCGACTGAACTACCGCGGCGCTAATGCTGCGAAGATACCGGAGGATCGTGTCGTCGAGGAGCTCCTCAAATAGTCCTTGTTATAGCATTATTGCATCCTTGTTTCATGGTCCAATCACATCGACGTGGCTACCTGCGCACCAAAGACCGACCGGTCGGAGCGAGTTCTCTACGGCAGACGGAATGTGAGCTTGACGAAGAGCCGCCCTAGCCCCTGGTTGGTCTAGTGCATGCATCTTGCTTGCGCTGCTGTCGCTGACTAGCATTCGGCGTACGCATGAATCCGGTTTTCGCATGAGCTGCAGGGACCCATGGCCAGCAACAGCAACGTACGTGGCAGTCTGAAAATAGACACCGGGCTGGAAGGCTCGATCTCTCGGGGCTCAGCGCTCGTGTTCACAGCCCGTCCTGAAACCGCGCAAAAGAACTGCAAAGCCTGGTTACGGCGGGCATCCGGATCGAACGGAGAACGTCCACCCATAATAAGTAGGGTGGTGGATGTGCGCCAAATGCGATTCTAACACACAGTACACATAAAAAGCCATGCGGGACGAGATACATTCAGATCGAAAGGACTCTAATCCGCGTCGATGTGTATAGGTTCTGCTGATTCAAATGCAAGCGCCCCTATAGATTCGAGCACAAACGATCCACGAGGTCAGGTAAGCTTAAAAAGCGCCGCTGGGATTCAGAGTGGTTCCAAGTCAAAGAAGAACAAGAAAAGGACAGTGTCAGGAAGCTACAGAGCTCGCATCCGAGTCGAACGGATGTAACACGTCCCAAATGTTGCTGCTGCGCGGAGCGATGCATTTGGCAAGTCGAACTTTTGGGGGGAAGTGCCCGAGCTGCTTGGAGGTATCAAGCCAGCGTGGCTGAAATTCACATTCAAAGAGGGAAGACGGTACAGGGGCTCGTTGGTAGTTACATTTACATACAAGACAAGAGAAAGAAGAGAAAAAACAGATCGGTTTGGTTTCCGCCCTCCACATCGAGTGTCCTGTGCAACGCACCGCAGTATTCTCCGCCTAGGCAATCGGTTCGGCAGAAATGGGTGACGGGAAGCAGATGGGTCTCGAGCAGATGAGCGGATCGTCACCGGTGTAGGCAATCGGTTCGACAGAAACGGCCCGCTTGATGCAGACGGCTCTGGTGCAGATGAACGCATCGTCGTCGGTGTCGCCGTTGGCCTCGTGGCGCCGAGTCCGACCGAACGCCTCGTGGGCTGCACGCTCGATAAATTCTCCGAGGCCGCGCCATTGGCGGACCTGTAGAGAGGGCAGGGGGTCAGACGAAGAGTGGGAGAAGCCAAGAATTTGAAGAAAGAAACCGCGACGTACAGAAACTTGAGCGTCTTCAATCGGCGCCGCAAGAGTGTTGACGGCAAAGAGAGCCACGACGAGGGATACAACCGGAATTATATGCATGATTCTGCTTCCGAGTTTAGGCTGCCGGCGTCGACCAGGAGCAAGCCCGCTTGATATACCCTGTTGCCGCCGGGACGCCCATACTCGGTACGGTTGTATTCGACCGCCACCGGGCGTCCCTTGGGCGTGCCGGTGTACGAGTACAGTAATATCGTGTTGTGGTGCCACCTGTCAAAAATAATTGTTTTCTTTTTCCAGTACGGGTAGGAGTGCTCGCTATAGGTCGCCTCTCAAACCGAACTTGAATCGGGACAGCGGCGGAAACACCGTAGGGTCCGGTAGGTTGCAACCAGTTACCTGCGCGATTTCATTGGTAAAGCATGAACGCCGAAAGCTCAATTTCAAACGCCGATCTTACACCAAAATTTTCGGGCGCCGATTTAAATGCCGTTCAACGGTAAGTAAGCAAACAAGGCGGGCCGGTCGCTCCGCTTCCGGCGAGCGATCCGATCAAGCGGAGCAAGATCGGCATCTACGGTGACGTTACCGCAACGTTTTGCTCTTCTAATAGTTCTATCATATACTTCCATCTTCTCTCCACGCGCCAATCTGTTCGGGAACGTTCAGCCTTCTAGGACTATCACCACTGCACGGCCTCTGATTTTCCCTCCGCACCTCTGCCCAAACCGCGATGCCAGCGCAGCCCTCCTCTGAACCGACCCGGCTGAAACGAACGCTGGACTGCCTCGCTCTCGCAACGACCACGGTAAAGGAGATTGCGCATGCAACTCAGGGACATGTACCGTTTCTCATCTCGGCTTCGGCGCTCTGTGGGATGATTATCGAGTTTGTGCAGGTGAGTGGGACGGCAGGCTCTTTCTCCTGGCTAACGCTCGACAGACCGCCAAGACGACAAAAGCACATATCCTACAATTTCTCGAGCAAATCCATGAGGTCCTATGCGCAGTGATCAGCCTATATTCGACGCGCGCCGTAGGGAAGGTGCTCCCACCCGGGATAGTGCATGATCTTGGGGTATTCACTGAGTGAGTCCCTTGGTCGTCCCACTGCGTCGTCGCTGACACGCTGGATAACCTAGGACGCTGCAAAAGATCTACACATACTTCAAATCCCAGCAAGAAATGAGCAAGATAAAGCAGTTGTTCAAGCAGGCGAATAGCGCCGCGCAGCTGGCGCTGTGTAAACAGGCGATGCAGGACTCTGTGGATGCGTTCCGGGTGAGTTTCTTTGGCGCAGGTCTCAATCAAGCTTGAACTGAATGAAGGTACACATGGGAATCGCAGCGGTGTCGGACGTCTCGCGAATACAGCGAGACGTGGAAACGCAGCACGAAGAGCTCCTTGCGCTCCTTGCAGCGAATCCGGAGCTCTGCGATACAGAGTACTCGTCGGTGAGTCCTACTGGTCTCAGTCGTGGAAGATAGGCTGACGGCCCAAGGTCGGCACTTCTTCAAGCTTCCTCAATAGGTAAACCTCACCCGCAAGCGGATCCAGCACTGCTGAACGCCCATAGTACCGAATCCCTCTCCCTCCTTCCACCCTCACCCAAGATATTCCACGGGCGCGAAGACGAGCTTCAAGCCCTCATTCAGACGATTCAACTGCCTGTAACGACTCCGGCTGCCCACGTTGTACTCCTTGGACCAGGCGGGATCGGAAAAACTTCCTTGGCGCTCTCGGTCCTTCATCATCCCGAGATCTCGTCGTCATTCGCACAAAAGTACTTCGTCTCGTGTCATGCGGCGCCGACATGTGCCGAGCTCTTGGCCGTCGTTGCAGCACACCTCGGTGTCGAGTCTGGGCCGAATCTCGCGCCGAGGGTGGCCAGACAACTGCGGTACACGACAGGGACGGCAAGCGACCAGCCCAAGAAGACGTTGTTGGTGTTGGATAATCTCGAGACACCTTGGGAGCCGGCAATCGAAAGACCTAAGGTGGAGGAATTTTTGGCTTTGTTGGCAAATGTAGAACGTCTGACGATTCTGGTGCCCTATTTCTGCTCTGTGACCTCTGAGAGGAACTGACCTTCAAACTCAGGTTACAATGCGGGGAGCAGAGAGACCCGGAAGAGTTATGTGGACGCGACCGTATCTTCCACCTCTCGGTCCATTATCCACGTCCGCCGCTCGCCAAACCTTCTTTGAAATTGCAGACACGCCCGTCGACTCTGCGGGTGTTCAAAGCTCAGACCACGACCACAACGACTCTTTGATCACACAACTCCTCGAGCTCACAGGCAACCTCCCACTCGCCATCAACCTCATTGCACACATCGCAGCGTACGAAGGACCCCGTAATGCTCTTGCCCGCTGGACCGCCGAACGCACGAGGGTACTTTCAGACGGGTACGACAAGACATCCAGCCTGGGCATATCCATCATGCTCTCATTGAGCAGCCCGCGGATGACTCCCGATGCGCTGGAGCTGCTCAGCGTATTATCTGTGCTGCCTGACGGCCTCTCCGATGCGGATATGCTTCACAGCCAGCTTCCCATCCGTGCGATACTAGGCGGGAAGGCGACGCTCATTGCTACTTCCCTGGCTTTTGTCGATCGCAGTGGGCGTCTGAAAGTCCTGGCGCCAATCGGAGAATATATATCGACGGTCCACCCTCCGTCCTTGGTGCTCCAACGCGCGCTCAGAGTCTACTTCCACCAGATCATCCATATCTGGGACAGGTCGCGGCACCCTTCACCTACCGGAGGTGTGACGCAAATATCGAGCAACCTCTCGAACCTGAACAGTATTCTGCTCAAGGCGTTGCGCGATTTTGGCGAATCGGAACACGAAGAGCTGGAGAACATTTACACCATCGCCCTGCTGAATAGCTTCTGTCGACAAAAACTTCGCACCGCTGCGCCAATATTCGGTACCCTCGCCGAGAAGTTCGCCTCTTGGGATTGGAGGGAGGTGGCCTATGAGCCCGCCTATGGCGCGTATTTCATCGAGACGCTGCAAGCGACCCAATATGTAAACACTTTGAACCCTTCGAAGCACATCGCGGACGGTGAAGCGTACTTTGCGCGGTGTCCGGATGCAGTTGAGAGAGGTTAGTGTCCGCTTGCGTTACGACTTTAACTTACGCAGCGACAGCTCAATGGCATAACGCCCTCGGGGAGTATTACATGCGGCTGGACGATCAAGACCGAGCCATAAGAAACCGCCGGCTTGCACTCGAGCATGGGACCACCAACGGAGTCGCGACTATGCCTGCCCGACACGCATTGCAGGGCATCGCACGAGTGCTCTTCAGTCAGGGTGATTTCGTCGGCGCCATGGAAAACTTCCAGGAGGCACTGAAATTGGCCCAAAGCATGGGCGATAGCTATGGAGAAGCACAAGCCCTCACGCAACTGGGCATGTGCAACGGGAGTCTCGGCAACTTCTCCAAGGCCGGAGAGCAGCATATTGGGTCCCGGGAGCTCTTGCGGCGTATTGGAATGGAAGGCGGGGTCATAGATCTGGTCGCAGAGAACTTTCAGGGTGAGGTGCACCTCCTCCGAACAGAGTACCTGGAGGCAAAGAGGATCAACGAGCATGTCGCACGCAGTCGGCCAGCGGGACATCTTCCAACGGCGCAGACGGCGTTTGCACATATCAATATCGCGATGTGTGCTGTGGGCATGGGTGCGGAGGCTGTGGACGTTCGACAGAGTGTCGATCTGGCCAAAGAACAGTTCAATATCATCAAGTTCATCACGGTTGGCCACGCGCTTTGCAACATGATGTATGCCGATGCATACCTCCTCGACGGCAACCCGGCTCAGGCACGAGCCCTGTTCCAAAGCGCGTATTCGGAGATGCGCGGCAGGCTAGATGAAGGAGCAAGCTACTGTCTCGAGCGGCTCACAGACCGCGCAAACGCGATGCTTTTCGATGACACGATGTTGCGCTGGGCAGGGATATTCCTCGCGTCGTCATTCAAGTCGAAGAATCAGCTAGTAGTGATGAAGGCGCTCCGGTCATTTGGCGATATCCTCTTGGAGAACTTCGAGGATTCAGCGAGCGCGCTTGCGGTGTTCGAAGTCGCAGGGAGTGGTTTCGCGAAGATGGGCGTCCATCGGTGGCAAGCGGAGTGCATGGTGCGCGTCGCTGGGATTCTGGAAGCTCGGGAAGAGCTTGTTCAGGCGGTAACTCTGCTGCGCGAGGCACGTCTGCCCTTTGAGAAGTCGTATCAGGGAAAGCAGATTGAATCCCTCGACCGAAAGATAGGGAAATGGGCCGATCAGACCGTAGGGACGCCAGATGACCTGATCAGAGATTGAACGCTGGCCAGACTAGGAACGGATTATTACCTCATGTGTAGCCGGCGGTGGAAGAATCCACAGCGCTGGTGGTCGCAAGCAAGCGCAAACAAGTGATGATCAATCACATTGAGAGTTCTCATCATGATGGTGCCACGTCACTTGGACTTTTTCTCTTCGTCCACCAACACGGACATAAAATTGCACATCGGCTCCGCTCTTCATCCTGTCGAACTGCTGAAGCCCTGGAATCTCGAGTGGAGTACATCGCTTACACCCTCACCGACTTGTAAACAAGACGCGCCGGCTATGGCCGCAGATCCAACCCTCCAAACGACCGACGTCGATGTCGATGCAGCCCTAGTGTACAACTACCACCGCATGCACATGCCCCTCCCGCCTCCCAGCAATCCACCTTCGCCTGCTTCAGCGATCTTCGTCCTCTGTTCCTTCGACACCCGCGTTGCCATCCGCGCTGCCGAGCTCTACCTCGCAGGCCATGGCGCGCACCTCATCTTCTCTGGAAACGTCGGCGTCCTCACCCAAGGCCGTTTCGTCCTCTCTGAAGCCGAGGCCTTCGCCGACATCGCACACGCAATGGGTGTTCCCAAGGATGCTATTATCGTGGAGACCCGCGCGACAAATACCGGGGAGAACGTCCGCTTCACAGCGGAGTTGTTGAGAGTAAAAGGATTGGACAAGATTATACGGTCTTTCCTGCTGGTGCAGAAGCCGTACATGGAGCGCAGGACGTATGCGACGTTCGTCAAGCAATGGCCGCAATCCGAGTCTGAGGTGGAATTCAGCGTTACGAGCCCGGTACTCGAGTGGGAGGAGTATCTAAACGCGGAGAATACCCGCGAGCTGGTCACCAACGCGATGGTGGGCGATCTCATTCGCATACGCGACTATCCCGCCCGCGGGTTCCAAATCCCGCAGGAGATTCCGGAGACGGTGTGGGCGGCGGGGCAGAGGCTCATCCAGGCGGGCTATGGGAAGCATTTACCTTGAACACTATCGCAATCCATACCGCTTTTTCCGAGCATGTAACTGTAGAGCTCCTCGCTGCTCAAGCCGACCATATTTGTCTTCGCAACGGGTCTGAGGCCACCAAAATTCCGCGAAGAATTATCAGTTGAAGAGGATAAGGATATCTTGACTCTTATTCCTTGTTGAAGATGTGGCACTCGGACATTCGCCTGGCACACTGGTATCCGTAACGAGTCTCGAGAATGAGCAATCAAAGTTGCCGATACGATCGAGCCTCGAGCTACATAGTGAGCGAGATTTAAGGGCCTGTGGCGGGCGGTCACAGACCTTGCTCTAAATCTGACGAACCGTGTGATGGCTGCAGCCGGTGATGTGTGAACCGCGGTGGCGTGACGCCTCATGCCAACTGCACGCCAGATGCAGCTGGCGCGAACTGCACCTCACGTTCACCTGGCGCAAACTGCAAGTCAAGGGCGCTTGGCGCGAACTGCGCCTCAACTGCACTCGGCACGGACTGCAAGCCCTGCGCACCTGAAGTGAAATGCGAACAGAGCGCCGTCTGGTGCAAGCTGCGCTGACTTCCCACCTCACGCAAGGGTGCGGGCCCGCGTACACTCGCATCGCCAAGGTCGAGATGGCGACGCGGTGCACATGGCGGCCGCGCGCATACCCTAGACCCAGGGCTGTGTGACCCGGTAGCGTCGCTCGCTGCCCTTGCTTTCGACCAGCCCGCCAGCCCGCTCCCCCCGCGCAGGTGCGCACTTCCTTCAGCACCCCCGGAACTGCTGCTTACCTCGCTCTCCTCATCTGCAGGCCCTTTCGTCTCCAATGGCATCAGCCCCGCGCACCTTCGTCAGCACAGAGCCGCTCACCGCCGACAACGTCGCGTTCGAGCTCAAGAAAGCCGACGACCAGCGTGCGACGTTCAAAAAAATGAAGAAGGAGACAAGGAAGGGGAAATACCCTCCAGGTGTGTGGCCTCCATTGCTCCGGTGCCAGTGCACGAAGGGACGGAGGATCTACAGACTTCGAGAAAACAGTGGACGAGCGCATCACAGCGTGCAGGCAGCTCCAGGCAGACAGTAAGTGCATTCCCTCTCGATCTCTGGAGTCCGGCAGCTCATGACCCGCAGCTCCTGCACAGGAAGGAGGAATAGCGCCGCCCGGAGGTCCCACTGTCGGTGAGCATGTCTCACATCTGAGAGTGTGCGCGCGAGGTGTTTGAATTGGACAGTTGGCATGGCCAACTGTGATAATCATGCACTTCAGCGAAGGCGTCGAGATTGCGCAGCTGAGCGGAGGTGTCTGATTCTCGCGCTCCCTGCTCAACTGTGGAATTGATCGTCTCATGCCAACTGCACATACTCACACATCACAGCTCCACCCGCAAAGCGCCCCAATCCCGACGGCGGTGGCAGTCCCGATGGCGGCGGTCCAGTCCCGCCACGCCACAAAAAAATTCGTGAGTGCTGTGTGTATATATATATGTCTCGTGTTCAGCCTTTCGCCCTCAGGAACGTATGACGCTGTTGATGTCCTCAAAGGCATCTCCGCAATCACTGTCACCGAGTTTACCGCCGCGTGGCAGCAGTCGGTCGAAATTATCCTCGCGGCCACCACGTCCCAGAGTGCAAATATCTTGCAGATTGACGCGCTGTATGATTCGGC
Source organism: Mycena amicta (assembly GCA_029282125.1). Taxonomy (NCBI): domain Eukaryota; kingdom Fungi; phylum Basidiomycota; class Agaricomycetes; order Agaricales; family Mycenaceae; genus Mycena; species Mycena amicta. The sequence continues at coordinate 64,059 of JARIHP010000065.1, forward strand.
TGAAGAGATCATTGAGCAGGTCGAGGACAAGGCGCGCGAGTTCAAGATCGCACTTGATACGCTCCAGTGGCCTGTCAAGCCCGACGCGCTTACCCGTGACCTCACGGTTGGCGAGATCACCGGTTTGCAGAACTGGCTCGTCGGCAAGGGGGTCTGGCCCGCCAGTGTGATCGAGTATAGGGCGCCGGTCAAAGGTGTGTTATCTCTCTGAAATCTTCGCTCTCTCACGCACATCTTCGCAGACATCAGCCGGCCCAAAATTCGTGTTGCTGGAAAGCTCAAGTCGCTGAGCAAAAAAGATCTCATAACCGCTCGTCTGGATGCTTCTTACCTTCCAGAGGTTGTCGAGAATGGTCTTGAGCTTGTGAAGCAGGTTTTCATCAATCGGGTGCGTCCTGCATGCTTTGAAACGACAAATTTTTAACCTCGGGACATAGGACAACAAGCAAAAATGTGTCTCGTGCGAAAGCCTCCGTGGCCATGCGTTGGCGGCTCGTCTCGCTCCGACCGACGGCTCCAAGTTTCTTGACGACTGCAAATGCCCGGTCTCAACGGCGGCGCTCGAGCTGTGGATGATCAAGGCGACTGCATCCAACGGCGACGTTCTCAAACGTTTCACCAGTGAGCAAATTGAAGCGGCGGGAGAGGACGACGAGACCAAGAAAGCGCGATCGGCGGCGGAGGCTGCGCTCAAGTTCAACACTTCGAATCTGAAGATGGTCGGCGCGGCGATCAAGGCTGCGTCGGGTCTCTCCGTCGAGGATCTCCTTCAACCGAAGGCTTTGCGCCAGTCTGAGACCGCCGTATGGGCGCTGGAGAGCCTGTCCAAGCTTGCCGGTGAGTCAACGTATGCGGCTTCATTCGATCAGTTGGCGAAGATACTCTCGGCTACCATGGTGCACTGGGAAACTGAGGTGACCTCGGATGGAAAGCAGTTACGTGATCTGTAAAGCGGTGTCGAGTTTGGCCCATGAATCAATCCGCGTTCTTTTTTTTCTTTCTTCATGTGTCTTGGGAGGAGTTGGGGCATGGTAGTGAGTGACGATGACAGTGCAAGGTTTAATTAAGATGGGTTTGGAGAATGGAGGGATCAGATCAAAAGAATGTCGGTGTTTGAGCGACATAAGGACATTGAGATGGTGGGTGATTGGGCCCTCGGAGAGAATAGATACAACTATCGATTGCCGGAAAAAACGAAGCTAAAAGTCCAAAATCAGAGATTTGGGTACGAGGAGAAGTTGAATATGTATTAATTGAATATCCTCTCTGAAACAGGACGGTTTGGGCTGATCCTTCGCAGGCGGCACAGAATCGTCAATCCGAACAACCCCCCCAAATCTCATGTATGTGGGCACATCGAATGGCCTATAATTCGCATCCGAAGTTCCAACAGGTCCTATCAGACATCGTGAGAAGTGCCATTGGTGGCTGTACCAATGGCACTTCTCACGCGACAATCAACCATTGTTAAGCCTTCCCTGCTCATCCTTTGTACCGGAACCGCAGACATCTCTTATCAGAAGTTGTGGAGGCCTCCTAGGAAGCCATCCGTGTCCATATTTAGCCACCAGGTCCCACGGTATATTGAGTAAACTGTCTCGAGTTTCAGTTGAAGTCAACTGGCTTGATCAATATGATTTTCAGTTGAAGCGGACCATGTGGATTTTACACCTGGAGCTAACTGCACTATTTAGCAGTTGGCACCAATTGTTTTTGAGTTGCACTTGCGGCCAACTACACGGTTTAGCAGTTGGCGCCAACTGTGCTGATTTCCACCTGGTGCCAACTGTGTTGATTTACGCCTGCCCTGGTTTAGCAGTTGGCGCCAACTGTGCTGACTTCCACCTGTGCCAACTATGTCGATTTACACCTATGCATCCGTCATGCACTTGGCGCCAACTGTTCTGGTTTACCAGTGATCGCCAACTGTTCTTGTCTCACAACTAACAACCGTGCCATGTTCCCTGTTCCCTTGCGCCCCCCAGCGAAAGATTGTCAATATTTTCATTTCCTCCTTATTACTTTCTGAACTCCCCGCGCTTCCTAGCCTAAGCAGGGGGGCCTAGGCTACCCAAAATAGAGTATTATCATCCAAAAATCACCTCAGAAACGGCAAAAATGAGTATTTGCAAGAGCCTAAATTAAACCTAAATTTTTCTTAAATCTCCACATTGTCACTACAGAGCGGGTGCATAGTTGTTGGAGATTTAAGCGCCTAGCCAAGTGTTGCATCAGCACACTTCGTCGCAACTGATTGCTTTGCAGTTGATACTCAACTGTTGACTTGCCACAGTTGAGAAGGAAAGTAATACTCTGGAGTAGTGCGCTCAAGAACTCGTTGAAGTAACTGCAGCATACACCACTAGTACTACTTGCGGCTCTTACGCGACTTCGTCTCCCCTCTCTCAAGTCGCGCCTTCTGCACAGCTATCCTCAGCGCTGTAAATTTCTTCCGCAGCCCAGGGAACTTGACCTCAAATGCATCAAAGTCTCCAGCGGAATGATTATAGAACTCTTCACACACAAACCGAATGTTCCCCAGCTTGACGGCCTCCGATGCGTACTGCGCTGAGGTGAAGAGAACGGACCAATCCTTCAGCGGCACATCAAGCCCTTTTTCAGACGCGCCGTGATTCCAGTATCGCAGTGCATCGTCGAGTGTCTGGGTCATCGGAATACGACCAGGCTGCACAGTAGGAGCGGAAGATGTAGACGTGGGAGTCGGGAGAGGCGCTATCTCGGCGGAAGATGGGGAGTTCTCAGGCGTGGTCGATCGTGGACCAGTAGACACCGCTGAAGATGGTGAATTGGACTCGGAGAACGAGACAAATGAATTACGCACCTGCCAATGTCGATGGAGACGCTATAGCCATTTGCCGAATAGAACCAAGAATCTGCGCCTCGAATCGACTCAGGTCAGTGCGTGATATGGGCATACTCTCGTTCTCGCCCATGAACGTCTCGTGGCGGTCGACGAGACGGTCGTCCATCATGATATCCGAAAAACCTTCCTCGTATGCCATCAACTCGTCAAGCAGGTAGCGCATGAGCGTGCCGACCTTTGAAAAAAATTAGCAAGGGCTCGAAAGACAAAATAAAAAATGAAGCATACATTATCGTTCGAAGACCAGCCTCCCCACCACTTGACAGCCTTCAAGCTCCATTTGCGCTCTGCCCACAGGAACCGGTACTGCGCTCCACCTCGCCGGAAGCAATGGGTTGTAAATCTGCCGTTCCGACCCCGAAGGACGTTGGATTGGGCTACGATGGTGTCGAGGAGCGTTTCAAACGTACTTCGGTTTGTGGGCTCGCCAAATTTTATCTGGCCAGTCGAAGCAATCGCAGGAAAGACGTAGTCGGCTCCAGTGAGGGGACGGTGCAGAATATGTTCCATGTGCACCTTCCAGGTAGCGACATGTGTATAACAGTCGATTTCTGGGTGCACAAGATCGAGGGGGACATTGTATTTTTGAACTAGTGATATCGTATGAGTCGAGATCGATACCGAAGCATTGAGAATACCTTTGTTGGGGTCCTTGTTTGTCTTCCGAAAGATGAGTGAGAACTCGTGGTACGGAATTCCCGTGGCAGAGCGTTGCTCGAGCTTTACATGCTTGAATTGTAGGTTCACCAGCTCGTCGTTCCTGTGGGGATTCAGTTTTAGCAGACATGGATAATAGAAAAGCCACCGTGTCCACAGCGTGAATGCTGTCGTCGCGAACGCCTTGAAATAGAGCCGCTTGGTGAGGGAGAGGTGCTCTGTCGCCTCGGGGCTGTCGAGGTAAGCCATGATGATCTTCAAATCGGCCGGAAGCATGGGAAGTGCCTGCGTAGCGGTGCTCGTCCGGTTGTGGCGGTTTTTCAAAGACTCATAGTAGGTCTTGAAGCCGGTTTCGAACACCGGATTGCCCTCCCACTTCTGCGTGTGCGAGTTATATCGCCAGAAGTCGCCTTGGCAGCCACAGACACTAGAAAATACCAATAAGTCCATGCAGCACAGCGGGAAAGGCTCACCGCTCGAAGTAGTCCTTGAAGGCCGAGCGGATGCCTTCGGCCGACGCAAATCCCAAGCCCATATGCTCGCATTTGAATGCCGTGAGCGCGCGAAGAGCAACGGGCGTCTGCTCTGAGATTACGTCGAAGACATCTGCGGAGATCTCGCCGTCCAGATGCTCGTCGGCAGTCCATTCCACCAGCCACTTCTTTGCGCTTTTGACGTAGTTTGCGTAGCCTTTCTTCGTCCTTGCCGCCTTGTACCACTCGTCCGTCGTTTCGGTGCTGTCTTGAAGGAGGGAGGCTGCAGACGGACGGTCTGAGGCGTCGGCAGCGCGTTTACCACCGCGAGGAGCAGTGGACTTTGCAGCCGCTTTGGAACGCGGTGGGGCTCGTTTCTTGGGTGAGGGAGATGGCGACGTGTCGGGAGAGGATGGCTGGGAGTCTGGGGGTGGCGAGAGAGACGATTCGGGGCGCCTAGCGGCGGCGGCGGCGCGTTGACGACGGGTGACGGGCATCGATCGATGTGCTGGCAGGACGAGAGCTTGGCGGAGTCAGCATTGGGCGGGAGATGCATCCGAGTGCGGGTAGACGACGAGGTGCGCGCATTGGGCCAGCTGGGACCAACTGTTGAAATCGGCAGGTTGAGACATCAGCGTTCGATTTAAACGGTTCGGGGCGTGACCGTCCGCATTCGGAGGTGCTTAAATTTAACGGTTCGTCACACTAAATCTTCCTAAACTATGACCTACATAGTCGCCGGTATTAATTGAGACGGAGAAGCAAAGGCGGAGGAAATCCATCACCTTGGCACCGGAAAACAAAACATTCCACAAATACTTCCATTAAAGCTCGCCTCCGGTTTGAACGGATGCAACGTCCCAGGTTCTCCGAGCATTTTGAATCGAGAGGAGTGAGATGTTGTCGACGAGCTTACCCTGTGGATTGAGGGTACTAGTAGTCCTGTTACTCAGATTGCTTCCAGCCAGTGGAGATCGAGCGGCGCAAAGTGCCAGTGCTTGCTGCCAGTGTCGAGTCTGTCGACTCAGAGCCTGAGCGCGTGCATTGTCGCGATGAAGATGGGCTGGAGGCGATAGCGAAGTGACGAGATAGCCAGTTTCATGCATATCCTGAAGCCTTGAGCCAGTCGGCCTTCACGCCCAGTTATTCCAAGTCGTGGTTTGCGGAAAGGAGGAGGGCAACGCCGTGACGGGCACGTGATACCATCAGAAATCAATCATCTTGCCTTTCGTCTAGTGTTGCCGCGAGTCCGAGTCAGCTCGGCAACGAGTCGAGTTGAGCTCGACTCGGTCCCGATTAGGAAGCTCGAGTCCAACTCGACTCGCAGCTCGGTGATGGGCTCGGATGATGGCAACCCATCTTGTCTTTTACCGCATCAGTCGTAAATCCACCGCAAGCATTCGTCCTCCTCAGTAAACGCGCTCGTCCGCCGTCCAAACGCGTCCCAAAAGCCTCCACATGGCTCGTTCCTGGCCCCTTGGCCGGCACTACGCGCTAAACACGCTGAAACGCGAACCTACGCGCCTCGCCATGCGAAGTAAATCTCGGGTATATCTTGCGCTTGAAATCCTCTAGCGTCGATCCACCCACCTCCCACTCCCATTCTAATCAATGGACTCTCCCTCCGACTCGAATGCCCAACGAGCAGTTTGGATAACTGACCCCGAACAACTCCTCTCGGTGCGTCCTCATCGTTATTCTGCAGAGTCTGTGCTAACCATTCAACCTATTCCAGTTGTACAAAACCCCTCTTGAAGACATCTTCCCAGAGCTCCCACCCGTCGTTGCCTATCGACCAGCATGCCCCGGACGCTGGGGAAGACTCGTCCGACGAGTTCCTGATCGTCCGCGCCCGCCGCCCATGTCCGTCGCTCTTCCATGCAACGTTTTAACCTCGACTTTGGCCCCGGCGGACCGCGTCTTGTCTTCGAAAAACACACCACTGAAGCTTCGGACCACCAATATCGCGTTGAGTAAGCCCCGGATGGCTGGCATTCCCAAGAAGGAGGCGGAGAGGACCCGTAAACGGCACGATGCGTCGTTGGCTCGAGTCAGGAACAAGGAGAATAATATACATGTCGAATAGCTGCTGAATGCATATCTCATGAGCTCGCTATCCGCCGGACTTTTACGCGTCAATTTGCGCTTCCACATGAGTTCTTGGATCGTGTAACCACATGCAATTATTATCCAGAATAATATTCCGCTACCCTGCACTCTGTTCCTGCAGCGTCCGCGTGCCTGGAAAAGAAATATGTTTCAGGCTCGATCTACACTGGGCCCGCGAGGATATAAAACCCAGTGTGCTCACTGCTACCATTGAATGAACCCCGACTCAACTTCCCCCCATGCATTTCCGTTTAGTTACGATTTCCAGAGTCCCAGGCCCGACGCAGAGTTCTTCGGCCGGTGGCCGCATCACAGTCACGGTATGCTTTCTTGTCCTCGACCACAACGAGGATGGCCTCAATCTCACTGCAGGAGTCTCTTCTCACCCTGCAAGCCCGAGTCCGTTGAGCTGGGCGGTGCCACCGACACCGTATGCCCACAGAGCCACGGAGCCTCCATTCACGCCCTCCTACCCACATCCTCTCTCGACACTCGGGCCATATCCCGGGCCAGGCTTGCCAACCGCGACGCCCCATCGAACTCCACTCTCCAATACCACAAATCTCCCCGCTACTTCTGCATTCCAACTCGTCGGCGATAATATCAATGCTCAGACCGCATCGACATCGACGAAGAAACGTGCTGCGCCAACGTCTGCGAGTAACAAAGAGCCTGCACCAAAGAAAACTCGAAAGACAGTCCCTCGCGCAACCACGACTGCACCTCCAGTCTCTCATCCTGCCCTTTTTGCGGTTGGATCGAGCACCGCACCTCCGACACCTCTTCCGTCCAACTACTCCACCCACTTCGGCTCCTTGGTGGACAAAGAGCACTCGACACGGTCAGGGACTGCGGCCTCGGATGTCTGGTTCTGCGTCGACGGAATCAATCGCTCGATGGCTCCGAACGACTTTATCCTGCCTATCGATCCAGAACCTTCCGAGGTCGCTCCGGACGTGAAACAATTCTCCCACCTGCGATGCCGCTTCTGGTATGTCACCATCTCTATCCCGTCTTTTTTATACATACTTATTTTGCATTACAGCTTCAGCACAGAACGCAAGGACAACGTCTGGCAAACATGGAAGAACGGACACAACGGGACGACTGGGACCATTCGCCGACACTTTAACGCGCACCACAAGGCAGAATGGCAGGCGACGGTGCTCAAGTACAAGCTCAAGGGATGGGAGACGATCATGGAGGATCGGGGCACGATGCCAGACAGTCATGAACGAGCACCGTTTACAATGGATGGTGTCATTGAGCGGTTGTTACGATGGATCGCAGTCGATGACCAGGTACGCGCTGAAGATCTTTACTTCCTTGTCGACTCGGCACTGACCTCGGGGTAGTCACTGCGCGTCGTCGACTGCCCGGAGTTCCGCGACCTAATCCTGTACATCGGCATCCAGCTTGAAGACGGCGACCTCCCTCATCGAACCAAGATCGCACAAGAACTTGAGAAATTATTCAAAAAGGAGTATGCTCGTCTCATTGAAGAGCTCAAGGTGCTTTGTATTCGTCGTTAAGTTGAGTTTGATGTACTCATCCTTTCCTAGCACGCAGTTGGACGGGTCGCCTTTACCTCCGACATCTGGTCTCGCCACAACCTCGAGGCCTTCATGGCTGTCACCGCGCACTGGCTGGCGTGGGTCGATGGACGTCTTGTTCTTCGCTCCGCGCTCGTAGCCTTCCGCTATTTCGACAACTCCCACTCCGGCGCCAACATTGCCCATAAACTCCACGACATTATCACTGACCTGAAATGCCTCCACAAGATCTCCACTGTCACCCTTGACAATGCATCCAACAACAACACCTGTATGGAGAGTCTCGAGGCGACCCTGAAACTGTTAAAGATTCCCTTCGACAGGGACCAAAACCGAATTCGGTGCGTTTTTCTTTTGCTTTGTTGAGGCCAGTTTTCTCATCGTTCATATACAGATGCTTCCCACATGTTATCAACCTTGTGGTCAAATCCTTCCTGCGCCATCTCAACATCTTCAATGCGGAGGACGCTGCCCGCGAGAAGACAGCCGACTGGTATATCACGAGCTCGACACCGACGACTGGTATCGCGACGCCCTCGCCGGCGATCTAATCAGAGCCGTCAAGGCTTCTGTTGCCGCCGTTCGCGCCTCGGGAGAACGCCGTGTAGACTTTGCCGCGACCATCAAGACAGGGAATGCCGCCAACGACTTCGTCCCATTCACCGCTGACGGTGTTGCGCGCCAGCCCCTCATCCTCCGCGAGGTCATCCTTCTCACTGATGTTGATACACGCTGGTCGGCGACATACCTGATGATCGACCGCTTCCTCGAACTGTTCCTCGCTATCGAGCGCTTCCTCCGCGCCCACAACCTCCAACAGCACCTCTTCACCCATCACCAACTCCAGGCCCTCGAGAACATTCGCGACATTCTATCGTTCCCGCACGCCATTCAAGAGATTGCTTCCGCGAAAAAGACACCTACACTCGCACTCGTTGTCCCGCTGTATGAGCTCTTGCGGGAGACGTTGGCAGGTGACTTGAAGGCCGAGTATCCGAAGCTGAGCCACGCGATCGACGCGGCGGTGGCTAAGCTCGACGAGTACCTGGGAATGGCCCGGCAGACTGAGATTTACCGCCTCGCTGTTGGTATGTCCCCGAGATTGGTCCACTGTATTGTTGCTGATCCAATCGTAGCGATTAATCCGACCCTCAAGTTCGTCCAAATGGCCGAGTTCAAATGGTCTCAAGAAGACATTGACGCGGGGAAGGCAAGTCTTCGTGTTTCGGTAAGCCATCGTCCGATCCTGTTTATCTCAATGCTAACTCCTTCAGATGCTCAACCACAAGCAAGCGGAGCACCGCGATCATGGGGGACCATCGACATCTGACACTACGCCCGCCCAACACGCCTCGACATCACAAACATCGGCTGCGCGTGCGCAAGTTAGCGGAATGGCGCGTTTTCGACAGAAGCGGGCCTCCCTAGCGCTCTCTCGCAACTCCAGCATGTCATCCAGTTCCGAGTTGATACCCGCGCCGCCGTCGCCGCCTGTCGATCCTGAGCAGCAGAGGGCTTTGCAGCTGCGGGAAGATGAGCTGGCAGTGGACCTGGAGCTGAAGCGATGGGAAGACGCGGGTGTCATCGACGACAGCGAGCATCTCAACTCATTTGACCTCGTCGGATACTGGAACACCTTGGTATGTCTTTCTTTGTATTGTCCTTTCCTCATTCTAATTACATCTCTAGCTCGCTCGCACCCAATTCCCACTCATCTTCAAGGTCGCCTGCGATGTCATGCCTTGTCAGGCTTCCGCGGTGCCCTGTGAACGCGTGTTTTCCTCAAGCAAGGAGACGGACAGCCTTCGGCGCAACAAGCTTGCGCCGAAGACGATGGAGATGCTTCAGATTCTCAAGTACCGGTTCCGCCAAGACCGAGAGCGTCGATTTATGGAAGATTTGTTGGACACGGAGGATATGGTGGAAATGGCAGGGCTGTCGGAAGGTGAGGCGGAGGCGATGATCAAAGACGGAAGCTTAGACGACCTTAGGGAGAGCATGCGAACTCTTAATGACCTATAATCTGTATCTCACTCTACCTAGCACACTCGATGACTTATAATCTGTATTGTATCTCTTACTAACACAGTATGCTTATATTATCGAGTCGACTCGCGAGCCCATCAACGAGCCGCTGTCGAGCTGAAACCGAGCTGTCCTAATCGGGCAGCTCGAGCTCGACTCGAACTCGACTCGCGGCAACACTACTTTCGTCGTCATCGCCAAATTCCAGGTAGTTGGCCTGGGGGCTCTGCACACCGTCGCCCACGCTGCCTTCTCCGGACCCAGCCGGTATTGACAGCGAGCCTTCCAAGCCGCTCGAATCATGTTCGCCGAATTCACTTCAATCTTTTGGGGCTCTTCGCGGTTACTGGCAGAGGTGCGCATCCCGCGATTGTCACGGACGACTCACACGCAGTACCAGTACGGCCCGGAACATGTACAGCCTCTTCCAAACGCGGTTCAACTGCTGTAGAGAGTCATTCGAAAACGAAGATATATAGAAAGCTATTCGGTGAGCTGTGCTTGACTCTCAACCATGGACAGAGACTTCATCCTCGACAGCCAAATCACCCTCGCCCCGCCCCGAGCCCCGACGACACTGATCTTCGAGCCAAACGACATGTTCGCCACCAACATATATTCCTTTCCGACTCGTCAGGCGATGTACTCCCTATCCTCAACCGCGTCCAGCGGAAGCTCCGAGCTCGAGGACCTTCAAACCAGGAAGATTGTGGCGAAACTCACGAGGAAGCTGCTGTTACCGGACACGGTGTCGTTTGACGGTGGAAGTGGGATGAGGGAGGTGAAGTTGACAAAATGGATGAGGGAGGTGAAGATTCCCGGAGGGTGCGTGTTGTCACCGACCCATGTAAAACACCAAACTGACGAAAATCGTTACAGATTGGGCTATACGATTGAAATCGAACCCGGCGTCCAATTCCTGTTGAGAACACACGAGACATATCGGCTTGCGGTGCGCCCCGGATTAAATTGACCGCTTTCTCGTCTAATGCGCTCCAGTTATTTTCCTCTCCTTCCTCCGATAAACCGATTGCACACTGGAAACTCCCCGTTCCCACCTCTACGGACAAATCCACTCCACTGGTCCTCGTCCTGCACCCCGACGCTGAACTCTATCGACTTCAGATAATCCTAGCATTCATCATCCAGGAGCGCAAGATTCGGGTGGATACTTCCCGATGGCGGGTGAGCACAACGCGTGTGATGATGTCTTCCGGGGTACTGGGCTCTGGAACTATGAATGCCACTTGAGCATCGGCTGGAAACACCCGAGCGCATTCTCATTCTCGCGGTCGGCCCTCAGCAGATATCGACACGCCCAGACTCTCGTCTCGCATGGAACATTGAGAATCGAGGGTACGTTCTTTAGCCCCACGTTCACTGCGGATTCATGAATCGGAGACGGAGGTATAGAGCGGAATCCATTTTGGTCGCCGACGGCAGAACTTCCGCTCTCAGATGACCACCCCCCGGTGAGATAACAAGATTAGGACGGAGCTCAAACGCCCAGCCGGCCGTTCTGGTTAAGCGCCCGTCTACGCTCGTGATCCACAGAGACTCTCACACCCGGCTTCTTCATTTCATGTCAGTCTGGTCCGCGTCGGATCGAAGCATCATCGTTGGGAACACGGTCCCTGCTAACGGGTGTGAGTTAATCTGATTCCACGGTGGTACGCCGTTAGGCGCTCTCGATAAGCGCTTCTCGAATGGGTTGTGCCAACCGAGTACCATATAAAACCGGACATGGCTGCTACCTCTGAATGGATAGAGAAGGATGTCCAAGCCCGAGTGGCCTTACACGGTGAGCTCCCCGATACGAGCCTTTCAAACGCTGATTTGGTTTGTGCAGAGTCCGTACAGTCCGTACAGTCCGTACAGTCCATCCGGTTCAAGCAGCCCAGGTAATGCGGCGAGTCTCTACTCTCCGGTGAGGCGGGCTCATTCATTCTCTGACTCCAGCTCAAACTCTTCTAGGGGCTAGTCCCTGCCCTGCATCTGGTGAGCGAGACTCCTCTTTGCTCTCGGCAAATGTCTTCATGCATGGACTCTCTTTAGCAGCATCAGGTTCGCAATATACTACGCAGCTGACCCTCCTGTCTGCTCACGCCACACTTCCAAAGCCACCGTCCGCCCCACGAATGGGCAGCGTGCCGCTTCCGAGCACGGCGGACCGAGGGGGCTCGAACCGCACCTCCAGAGCCCCGCCTCGAGAGGCCCTCCCCATCGACCTGCGCTATGACCTCGAGCACGACCGTCTCGCTGTGATCCCGAACCTCCTCATCCCTTCGTCCTCCATCGTGCACGTTCTGCGGACCGACCTCCAGGGAACCCTCCTCCAAATCCCCACCGGCGACAGACGTACAACGGCACATCACGTCATTCGTAACCTATCAGCCCAAATCCGTGCACCGCTGTCCCTCGACACCTTCCGGGGTCTCCATCCCGCAACGCAGAGAGCCGTCCGCGCGTGCTACTTTGCGAGGCAAACCGGAAACGGGGCAGCGGTATCCAGCCTCTGGCATGCATTCCAATCCGGCGAAGAATACGCGCAGGGTCCAAAAGGCGAAGACCTTGTCCTGGGGCATGTGCATCTGTGGTATTGTGGAAAAGAGCAAGGAGGGGCAGGAAGATGGGTGATATCCGTCGATGTGCCGAGCAGGTCTTGAAGATTCCCCAAAAACTCCAAGTGTATTTGTACCTTGTAAATCGTAGTATGCATTCGATCTCCAAAACGAGGCTTGACCCTCTCTGACCACGGCGCCTTTGGTAGAGCGGGACTCGGGCGGTTCCTTGTCACCTTCCTATTCTTGACAGAGCCCTCATTTGGCCTCTCATCCTCGACGTGGAACTTCGAGAACCTACGGTTCCGCAGTTCTCGAGGAGAATAACAGGGCTAGGTGCGGCAAAGTTGGGCCAGGTCTAAGGTATCGCAGGGATAGTAGCAACGTGTGGAATCGTAGCACCATTGGCAGTCGGGCAGACAGTCCGAAAGCGTGAAGCCTTCTCCATTTAAAGCGACGAGTCGTCTGAATCGCGGTTCCAGATTGCGGTCGAGACGAACTTGGAGGCATCACAAGTTTAGTTTGCGTCGAAGCCGAGCGCTAATCAGTCCTTCGAGACAATGCGATTTCGTGGTGGCGGCAAAACTTCAAGTTGCCACTGAGCGCCTATCATCGACCGACCGGCCACCCACTTGTCGTGGCGGCGGCAAACTTCAAAGTTGCCAGTGAGCGCCTATCATCGACCGGACTTCTCGGTCCCAGTTTGCGATTGAGACGAACTTAAAGTATCATCGTTTCCTTCAAGTTCGAATCCGCCACAAAGTGGTGGACAAACTTGCCACCGAGCGCCTATCATCGAAGAGTGTGAAAACCTTCCTACATTTAAAGCGACGAATCGCGGTTCCAGGTTGCGGTCGGGACGAACTTGGAGTAGTATCATAGTTTGCTTCGAAGTCGAGCGCTAATCAGTCCTTCGAGACAATGCGATTTCGTGGTGGCGGCAAAACTTCAAGTTGCCACTGAGCGCCTATCATCGAGCGGCAACCCACCCAAATAAGCCCTACCGATTGTGTTTAACCAAACGGCGTCTAGACGCCTGAGCAGGTTCAAACTCTGTTCATGTTTAACAGGGCTGGCAGGCCGCACACCCGAAGGAGTGTTCAACCTTCGGTCATGAACAGCATCAGAGCTTGAACAGTGTTTAGGTTGAACCGAGTTTATCATTGAACAGTGTTCAAGATGAACAGCGGAATGTGCAAAAAGGGCACACAGGGAATCGGACGGAGGGCATCAGGATCTCGGCGGCAACGAGGAACTGGGAGACTATCCACTACACTACAGAACATTGGTCATAGCCAGATTCATGCACCCTAGCTGCAGTAGTGCGGAGGAGCGCAACTCCTATAAACACTGAAAAAAAAAACAGGGGTTAAACTGACTATGTATGTCGAAGCCATGTCTAAGATCCCTTCAACTTTTAGAGCTTGATTCCTTGCCGCGTTGGACCTCCCCTTCATTCTTTGCGGCAAAGAATGAAGGGGAGGTCCAACATCCTCCGAGCACTCTAGGCGGCATGTGGGCACTCTTTTGTCATTGTTTCTTGGCTCAGTGGTAGTCTTGCCTACTGTGTCACTCCAGAGCCCTGGGGTTCGATCCAGGCTTGGGGCTGCCTTTTTGTGGATGCTTACGCATCCGGTAGGTGACTTGTTCAACACGAACACAGTTTGAACCTGTTCATGCATTGAGACGCCGTTTGGTTAAACAAAGTCGGTAGTATTACTGCCACCCAACCTCCTCGTCCTCCCCAAACGTCTAAGTATTAGCATAATTCATATCCAGTCGTATCGTACGGTACAGTTTACAGACCCTATCGTATATCAGAGAACAAGTAACCCTAGCTAGCGTAGCCCCATTCCATTCCATTGTACACACTCTTAATCGTTATCGTCATCTTCTTCTTCTTCTATGTATCCCCGTCGTCCATATGCGCACCAAAAGACAGTCGCATAACGCAATCAGGTACAGCACTGCTGGCCCCCGTTCTGCGGGGGAGCAGCGCCGTCGACGGGGAGGGCAGCACCTGGTTTGGAGAGCTTGACGCCGGGTGACTAGGGGGAGGTGATTAGTCAATGGATAGGAAGAGTAGGCGGAGAAGGAGAAGGACGGGAGGAGAGGAGAAGGCAAAGAAGGATTCAGATAAGAGGGAGATGGATGACTGGGACTGCAGAACGACAGACAGTTCCGTCGCAAATGTGGCCCGATACCGAGTCGACGAGAATCATCCCAGCATCAGAGCGGCGACACCCCACGACGCAGCCTCGACCACGACGCCGGTCCACTCCACACAAGTCATCATAGCGCCCGAGCCGGCAGATGCCCCTGCGCCTAGACCTGCCCAATCACCAGCGCAGGCGAATCACAGGTGCCTGGACGATGCCGAAGGCGTGTCCTCCCTGCCCGGACGTACCCTCTCGTCCTTGGTCGTACAAGCAAACGGCACCCGGGGGGTGTCCACAGCAGACGACCACCGACATCCCAAGCACCGGGCCTGGGTCCGTGGAAGAGTATGGCAGAATGGGACGGGTGGGCGGCGCGTAACAGAGAAAAGCCGCATGTCCATGGAAAGGAGCGGGGATAGCAGACGAGAGGGGAGACGAACGACCGCGCAAATGAAAACGTCGAGACAGTATACGGACCAAGGCGGCTCCTCCCCGCCCGGACATGCCCCCTCGTCCTTGGTCGACGTCGTACACGCAAACGGCACCACCCTTGGTGTCCACAGCAGACGAGCACTTCCGACCCCCCGACCTCCCAAGCACCGACGGGGGAAAGTGCCCAGAGCAACAAGCCGCAAGGGGGGGATGTGTGGGACTGGGTCCGTGGCAGAATGGGAGGGGTGGGCGGCGCGTAACGGAGAAAAAGCCGAATGTCCAAGGAATGGAAGTGGACGGAGCGGGGATAGCAGACGAGCGCAAATGAAAAAGTCGGAAGAGACACGAGAAAGAAGAATGTCCGCGGACGTAGCAACGCAGGGTCCTTGTCAGAGCCTGGCTGCAGACGAAGGAGAGCGGGGGGACAGTGCCCAGAGCGACAAGGAATGGGTGGGGCTGGGTGACCGTGTCCGGGGAAAGAGTATGGTGGCAGAATGGGAGAGGGAGGGATAGGTGGCGGGTAACAGTGAAAAGAGTAGGAAGGTCCGACTGTCCATGAAGAGGGGGAGGGGGGAAGAAAGTCCGTATACGTAGGAATGCAGCTCCTTGTCCGAGTCGATATTTGGGCAGAATGGAGCGAAGGGAGAAGGGCAAAGGGAAGAAAAAGCAGCAACTCACCCGCTCATCGTCAAACTTGCCGCCCCGGACCTTGCCAATGATCTCCTGCGCAGCGCTGACGAAAGCCTTCTCCACTCCGTCTCCGCTGCGGGCGCTCGCCTCGGTGAAGAGCAAGCCCTCGTCGTGTGCGAATTGCTGCGCCAGCTCAATCGGGACCGCGCGGGATTTTGGGTCTGTGTGTGTGTGTGTGGTGAGTGAGGGTGTAGGCGGAGGGGAAGAGGAGGGAGAAGACGTACCATCGCCCTCACACAAGTCGACCTTGTTCCCGACGAGTATGCAGCTGACATGGGCGTCCGCATGCGCTCGTACATCAGCCAGCCAGATCCTGACATTGTCAAAGGACTTGCGGGAGGTGACGTCGTAGACGAGGAGACAGCCTGGGTGGTGGGTGGTCAGCGTCATGGCGGCTAACGGGAAGGAGGGCGGAAACAACGCACCAGCAGCACCACGATAATAACTCCTCGTAATCGAGCGAAACGACTCCGTCCCAGCTGTATCCCAGCACTGCAGCTTCACAACGGTCCCGCTGCCCCCGTGGTCGTCTGGCAAGGTGAGCAGCTTGGAGCCGAATTCCACACCCAGCTGCCCATAACGCATGAGCAGGAGCAAGCCGAGAGAACGGGAGAAGAGAACGCACAGTAGGATCCGGGTTGGTGAGGAAGCGCTGGTCCGTGAGGCGCACGAGGAGGGAGGATTTGCCGACTGCCGCGTCGCCTACGTGTCGTCAGCATTCGTCCCGCCACAGAGAGAAGGGTTGAAGGGAGGGAAGGGCCAGCTTACCTGTGATGATGAATTTGAGGACATAGTGCCACGCCGGGCTAGCCATTAGCGGCTTGAGATGTCGGGAGAGTCGATAATGCGGGGTGGGTGCCTCGTGGCGTGAGGGTGTCGCAGTCGAGCGGTGGAGAGTTCGAGAGTAGATGTAGGAGGGGCGAGGGCGCGGTATGAGCCAGTGAGGGCGAGAAGGAAGCGAGCGAGCGACGAGCGTGGCCGTTGACGACGACGACGTCAATAATTTGGGGTGAGACGCCCGAAATGGAAGTTTTGGCTTCAAGGAAAATGATGGCGCGAAAGGTTCCTATAAGGAGCAAAGGTATTTCCTGATCCGTGTACGGTACGATTACGGCCCGGGTCGGGGAATGTCTTGCTTGCCAATTGGACGTTCAGGGCAAATAAAATAAAAACAGCTACGACTACGACCAAGTCTCAATTGAATTACTTGGGCTCTTGCCCTTACGGCGCCGTAACGGCGGTGATTAGAGAGGTGCATTTCGATGCCGCGGGTTGAAGCGGTCAGCTCTGGGTCGGTGTCGTGGGCAGCATCCTCGCGGTTGGACGACGCGTTTGGAGGAGCCATGGCCATACGAGCGCGACGTGCGTGACTCGTCGGCTATAGTCGGTGATCTTCGACGTGATGCTATGCCGTGTGAGCGAGCCAGTTCTTGGCTGTGCTCGGCACTGCTCGCTTAACAGCTCTTTCCTCTTCCCCCCATGTCGACGACGAGCGAGATTCAGGCAGTGGGCTCGAATGACGAGTCCCAGGTTGTAGCTGCCTCCGATCCAGCACAGTGAGTGTCCTGTTCCTTCACTGAAAGACACCTCCACTCACAATCTCCTGCTAGGTATTCGGGGTCCTTCTTTCACAGCTCCAACCAAGTCAGCGTCACTGGGGGCATGTTTACGAGTGCTCAGTCTGTTACAAACCACTTCCATCATGGTCCCAGCGTTGGCGCTGGCCCGGGTGCGTTCAATTATCTCTGAAAATATCTTGCTCTGAGTTGCTCATATCACGCCAGACTTTCGCAAGATTCCACTTGGCGACATCAACTTGCAGCGTGAGCTACGGGTGGATGATCAGTCGGTATCTGTGTATCGACGTCACGAACATGGCTGCGTTCATCGCGTGTACTCCGCACGAGTGGAGGGACGAAAGGCAGACATGACGGTGGCAATATTTCAAGGGGAGAATGCAGAAGAGGTCTGTTCGTATCTTCCCGATTCCATTCCATCCACTTATTTATCCGTGACTTTTTGTAGCAATGGTCGCGGACCGTCTTAAAGCACTCCTTACTTCGGTGCAGAACATGTCTTGCCACTTGAGTCAGACTAATACTGGATGTAGCCATCCTAATGTAGTTCAACTGTATGGGGTTTCAAGCTCATCTGGGGTGCATGCCACAATATACCATGACGGTGGGTCGTCTCCTCTTACACAGTATGACTCACAATGCAAGGTAGAGCTCATACCTTTTGAACATTTTTTAAACCATTACCACCATTCACATTTCTTGTTGTTGGATCTGTGGGCTTATTTTGTATGTCTATGCTAGTGCTGCCCACTCTTCCTCAGTTATTGATGTGGGATGGTGCTAGATCGAGGAACAGCTGGTCTGATATACTCTCATTTCACTGCCTTTGGCTGACTTTGGTCCAGGCTGCGATGTACTACTTCTGGTCGGTCTTCCCGGGAAGGGTTTGTCTCCCTGTTTCCAAATTTGGGTCTGGTCCTCACAAGATGTTGTAAGGGATTCCTTGTGCACTGCGGATCTTGGATACGTCCCTCAAATGGAAGAATATGCATGGATCTACTGCCTAATCTCACTGCTCCATGTGAGGGCTCTTTTCCATGGAGTTTCACCATCCCACGACAAAAGGGGATACACACTCTGAATGATCCTGATCGGGAAGGGACCTTTATATTCTCACTTACTTTGGCGGACTACCACCGCCACTGTTATTGGGTCCTTGCGGAACACCGCAAAATTGTGTTCTCTGTACCAGTTGCAGTTAAGCTTGGAACCGTGCTACACTATTCTTGCAGCAGCCAGCTGAAATCTCCAGTTGAAATCACATCTCTCTCACCTGAAGTGATGCTCAACCAAACGTCTTGGCACTGGATCAACAAACGGTGGCTTGGCTCCAACTCGGGAAGATGGAGACAAACTGCCCATCCAGTCGAGGATTATCACATCATGGAAAATAAATGGACCAGGTATTCTGATTGGCACACCTGATTCAAATAAATTTGACCTATATCCCAGATCCACTACTGGGGATGAATTGTTTTTCCATCCATCTATAACTTTCTGGCTAACAGAGGACATGGACTCATGGCTCAGCCAGTCAAATCATGTTATGAATCGCCTCCATGCATCATACAACTGTAAAGACTATGGTACACCTTGCCGTGGTTCCGTTAGTATTGTTGATGATTTTCCAAACAGCGGTTGTGCACCGGATCGTATTCGAGATCATACTTCTCTGCACAGGCCAGCCTCTTCCCACAG
Source organism: Mycena amicta (assembly GCA_029282125.1). NCBI lineage: Eukaryota > Fungi > Basidiomycota > Agaricomycetes > Agaricales > Mycenaceae > Mycena > Mycena amicta. Next base: position 82,877 of record JARIHP010000065.1, read on the forward strand.
GATATCTCTTTCTGTGCCCCGCCGAAGATTTTGAGGTGGGACCATCACTATTTTGTTGGCCCGACTGCCCAGTGTACTGGTCCCTCGACCCCACTGGTGTTGAACGGCTCAGCACCGAAGAAGCGAGTCGACTAGGATTCTCCTCATTTGACCTCACCAGCGAGGTCTCGGTGGTCTCATGGGACGACAGTGTCTATGCTGGAATTCGCAAATTTCAACGGGCGAAGGGCTTCGATCCATATACTCAAGATGTTGCACGTGTCCTAGAGCATCCGCTTTACAACCTTACACACGGTAACGTCAATTCTTCTGCATGTTTCTTAGTTGATTTGTTTCTCAGTGGTTAACGAAGACCTTGAAGAGTGGTCGACTCGTGGACACTGATAGATTGATATCTGAGCTCAATTTACTTAGCCTTTCTCCTTCCTTGTTACAGTTCAATGAATGGAATACTAGTAAGGTTACGTGACATCCATCCTCGACGAACGTAATATAAAAAGCAACTCGAAAACTACTCCATGTTCAAGGTCAAAGCAATAAAGAAAGACGGAAAAGTTGTGACTAAGACTCAGTCGGATCGCTTCGGCCCTGTCCATACGGCGGCGGCCGCATATCAACCATCTCTATGCGGGCCTCGAGCTCTGCCAGACGCTCGGCCAGACGATGCACTGGTGCAGTCGTAGTATTCCGAGTCAAACCAGCGGAATCAGTCTCACCCAGCACGGTTCGCGCATGGTCGGTTACCACTGGCAGTGCAACCTGCTTTTGTTTCCCGTTTGGAACCAGCCCGCGGCGACCCCCAGTGACCGAGAGCGGGTAGACGAGCAGTTCCTGACGCTGGGAAGACGCGGGCTGCAACGCGGTGAAAGCGGTGGGACGGTCACTGGGACCTCTGCTTTCGGAGGTACCGCCATACGACGAGGACAGCGATCACCAGCGCGGAGCTGCTGAGAGACACGCCGATGATGGTACCAAAGTGTAGCCTCGACGTGATCCAAGGACGGGGATATTCAGGTGCAGGAACCATGCCTATTGCCTAACGAGTTCGAATTTACTCATCGTAGCGCTGACTGCGATCCTTAACAATGCGGTGGGCTTGAATGAGCAGTGTGGGAACGGCCTCGTCCCGGAGCTCCTTGCGCTTGTTGGCCAGATTGTCAACGAACTGCTCGAGATTTTGGGTCACGCGGGTTGTGATTGAGTGGACGCACAGACTCTTGGGTTGATAACGAGATCTTGAAGACTGCGCACGTTTGAGGTGTGTTTTGGCGACATCCCCAGGCAAGCAATCTTGCAGTTTTTGGCACGCGCGCACGATCTTTAGTACTTTGTTAACTCGCCCGACTATATAATTTGCTTTCGTTTTGTGTGTAAAGTTTCTGGTATACTGCCGTATTGAGGCTGCCGCGAGGGTTATTAGCCAGCAGGCCACTTACGCGAGCAGCGCACCTGCGTCAATCGTCAAGAGCCAAGACCAACCCTGCTCTCTCCTCCTCCCTCTGAATTTCAGCCCTCAACGAATCTACGCCCCCGTCCACCAGAATCCCCTTCAAATAGTCTAGATACGTCGCAGGAAGGGTCTCGTCGAGATTGAGAACCACCATGCGCATCCACCAATACACACGGCGGTCCGCCGGGGGATCACCACTGAGAGAAAGGAAGCGCGGGGCCCACACGTTCCAGTCCTGACGGCGAACCCAGTGCGTATTGGTGTGCAGAACACACTCCGTCAGGGTTTGACACAGGAGCGCCCAGCGCCGGACGAGACAGAATTCGGCGAAGATGTCGTTAGCAGTGAAATCGATTTCGTTGGGTGGACGCTGTTCGTCGATGCTGAAGCGGAGGAGGGATGGGAGGGAAGGCAATATCACGTCGACAGTCGAGAGGAATGCCTGTGGTTCGTCATTAGAATAACACAGCTAGTGAAGGTAAATACTACCTCGCGCTCTTGCAGAGTGGATGAGCTAACAAGGAAATGCAAGGCGGAGATATTTGGAAAGTAACGGGTAATTAGGGATGGCGAGAAGGAGTTGTAGCGCGGGAGGACGTTGGAAAGGAATTCCAATTGAGGCGATGTACGGGGCGTCGAGGACATCAAGCGACGCATGGTCTCCGCGGTGACGCCTTCCGCGGGCCAGCGGATGTAGGCTCGCACCACGCTGGAACCAGGAACCAATGCAATAGCGATCGAGGGAGGGCCATAACATCGCTGTAGACTTGGGATCGGGAGCAACGTCTGTGCCAGTACATCAACGGCTGGAGAATTGGAGGTTGAGACCGGCTTGACGAGGACATTGACGAGATTTGGGTGGCCCACGAGGAATTGCATCATGCCGACACAGCTTAGACCCTCGATCTTCCGGAGGCGGGGAAAACGGAGGTCGGCGACTATCCAATCGAAGAGTGCGGGGGGTGACATTCATAAAGATTTCTAATACGTTCACGAGATTTGTTAACGCACTGCGCAGAACGCGCATATACGCTTGGAGGACGAGGTTCAAGTTGTTGGAACAGCTAGTCTTCATGAGCTCAAGATTCCCGGAAGAGTGTGGGATGACTTACAAGAGAAAGAGGCGGACATGAGACGCCAGCGTCGGATTTCTCGCCAGTGTAATTAGGAACCGAAGACCGCGGAGCGGGTTCCCCGAGAGAACGACATTCCGGTAGAAAAGGCGCGTGCAGCCGTGGAAGCGTCGGGGGGCGAGACAGACTCGCGGAAGGTCATTTATAGGTAAATGGCACATAATGCTGCGGATGAGCTCGGCGGGGAGGTCGTGGACCGTCGACATGGTGGTTCCAGTCAAGGAGAGAAAAGTGCCTGTCACGATCTGATCCGTGGGACTGATTCCCACCCTGTCAACGTCAAGCCTGCTCCCAACAACCACTGCGAACGAGAGCACCTCCGGCTCAGCGATGCCCAAGGGCGCAAACTCTGAAGTGGAGCTCGAGGCTGCTCGTCGTAAATCACCGCTTCGTTGCAGTCTGCATCTCACTTGTCCTCCAGGGAGCCTCGAAATCGACGGAGCGCTCAGAGCCCAATGGGAGGCGGAGAAGACTCTGCACAAAGTTCTCGTGGTGGGAACTCCTCGACAAGCTGCGGTACGTTGCATCCACAAGTGCTCCCGGGTACCTTGATCTTCAGGCAGAGCAGGTTCGTGGGATGCTTGCGCGTATGCTATGGCGACGACTTGGAGGAGCGGAAGCGGTTCCAGGCCAGGATCGTCTCGCATTGCATTCATGCAGCGCGGTACACTCTGCTGTATTCCGTCCATTCATCTGATCTTGTTGCAGCGAGTCAGCCTCGGCTGTCCTTCGTGCCTCTAGCGACGGGACAATGATACAGTGCTGTCGGACCATCCTTAGCAACAATACGGCTCCAACGCCCACAGAGGACTTCTGGCTCGCCGTACAGCATCTCTGGACATTCAACACCCTGTTTCGCAACGTTGTCATCGCTAAATACGCTCCCTTGACCAATTGTTTCGACACAATCGACCGTATCAGCGAGCCGGATTACGAGCCCACAAACTCCGAAATAATATCCGTCCTCTCTCTGCGAGACACTCGTATATCAGAGTCTGACCCCCATGAACCGCCTCCTCCCCCCATCGACTCGTTCGCGACTTCCGGCCTTTGGAAGTGGCGCTTCACCGCTATTCACCAACGCATCGAGTCTCCAATGCGAAGGTGGCTGCATTTATTCGATAGGGTGGCTTGTGCGGTGGTTGTGGTTGACGTCGCAGACTACGATCGGCCGGTGCGTGGGTGCAAACTCGCAATTGGAATGAGCTGAAAGAAGGGGGTTGAAGGACTTTATCAGGGAGGCGACAGACCTGATCCAAACGGTATCCAGCGCCATCGCCGGCGAGCCTCCGGGGCAAAACTACTATCCCATGCTCGTACGTGGTCCACCTGCCTCATAATGCCGTATTGAACCTCTTCAAAGATCGTCTTGTTCGACATACCGTCTACCCTGCGCACGAAACTCGTCTTGTCCCCACCCTCTGCTCAAGCGTTCCCGGGCTACGAGCACGATCCCACGCGCGCACTCGAGGACGAATTCGTAGCGTATCTCAACACACGGGTGATTTGCGCTCATCTTGACGCGATGTTTCCCAAACGAAGCATCTGCGAGCTGCGAGTGCGCATCGCGGAGCTGGGGAGTGAAGAGGGCGTCAAAGGTACGTCGATTTCTGCTAGCTTCCGAGAAGGTTGATGCGTAGAGATAGATGCGCTGAGGATAGTACAGGACGCGGTACACTCGAGAACGTCCGTCATCTAAATTCCATGAGATTATTCTGTTCCTTGCGGTTCGGAGCCTCCGGAGGGTGTCTACACGCTCGTTCGTCATCTTAGTAGCAGTCAAAAACAGACGCGCCGTCGGCGGTGTGGATTGGTATCCGTTTCCTCCTTGGCGTTCTTCACCTTCACTAAATTGAACTATTCCAATGCATCGGAAGGTTCCGGGAATATTCCGTAACGGCGTATGATTCGGCGCCTCCCCTCAAATCACATAGAAATCTCCAAAGCACTGCGTTCCGGCCCTCGTTAGCCCGAATCCCAGCCAGTGAGTGCTAGCGGCGTCTAAAGCCGTGTACGTCCCGAGACGGGGCTGTGCAGCCAAGACTTAGACTGCTGTAGACCGATGGCGACGACTGGCGTGGCTAGACGCCCGGAAGTCTAGTTAGGTAGCCGGGTTAACTATGGGCGTATAAGCCGCAACACGCCCCTCCCGTCCCCTGCTAGCCTGTGACCGCACCGGCCAGCCCTGCCTTCGTGTAGAGGCTCACTCGAGGCAGCGGTGTAGGGGGCCACGGAACGCAGTGAAGGACTGGTACTATTGCCGATCTTACTCACTCTGAGTCACTGCTCAAGCACTTGTTTATCGCACTGCATTCTTATCCGTAGACGCCGGAATGCGATTTACCATCTACCATCTATCAACGTCCCCACTGCACTGGCGGGTGGCGTTGAGCTCGAGACGCGGTAGAGTTACTACCAGATTTGAATGTAATGATATAAATGTGCCAACGTTTAACGACGGAGACGGAGAACACTGACAGCAGTCGGTTCCGATGGTGTTCGGAATTCCGAACGGTTGAAGGTTCATGGGTTGTTCATGGGTTGAGCCACCATCGAACGTACGTGCAACCGGGCGGGAGCACTTGATGCGTGCCCGAGTAGTCCTCACATGTGTACTGCGCGGCCTGCATATACTTATAGACGCCGGACTAACATTAGACAAAAAAGCAAAGATCTCTCGTGTGGACCCGAGCGGCGGACTTGAAAATGGAGCCCACCCCGGGCCAGAGTAGTACAATTGACGAGCGCTATCACGCGGACCAGGTACGGAACAGGCAGGAGTGGAGGTCCACAGTGGGCCAACTGACGCGCAGCTATTCATGTCTCTCGACGATATGGAGTATCCAGGCTTCAGGCACTGTCACTAGATCCCAGAGCTGTTGAATAGAGCGAGCGTGTGCGAGGATTTTGCTTTCTCTACGTCGTTGGGGATATGCGGAGTGCCATACGAGGTATATGTGGCCCACATCGTTGGATTGCGGGAGGAATGAAGCTGTTGGTGCTCTCGATAGAGGAATGGAATGGAGATTCCGAAGATGAGCGCGCAGCCAAAATCGAAGAGTGGAGTCATGGTGGGCTGAGTTCACCTGAGGTATTTAAGCTTGACGGATAAGAGCAGGAATTCAGTTTCATCTGACGCACCAAGCACTCAGCCATGCCCCGCCACCATGTCCACTTCTCCCCTACCAACGTGTTCCACTCACCGCCCTCCGAGATGCCGCCCCTCATCGTGAGCCCGCCCGGTTGGTCGTCCACATCGTCATCCCCTGGGCCATACACGCCGCCGGATGCCATGTACGCTGGCATTTACGCCCCAAATTCATCCGTGTATTCGCCGCCCAATACGCCCACCATTACCACGCCAGTTCTTCGACCCATGCCAAGGCCCACGCCCTCCTCGCATTCTCGGAGGTTCCGCTCCTCACCTACAACCTCACTCGCTCTCCGAGGACCCTCACCACGCCCTACCCGCACGGCATCTCGACTGGCAGGCTCGCCGAGCCGGCAGTCTATCCGCCGCAGCACGAGCTGACTCTGGTGTCGCCGCACCTCCCGTTTTCCATCACGGTCGTGGCCGGCGGGTCGAGTGGGTATGTGACGGTGAACGATCTCCTCCACGGGATCTACCATGCGCTCCGGAAGTATGTCACCGCCGCAGAGTACACGACCCTCGGCAAGCCGAAGCTTATGCGCAGTATGGCGAGAGCCTACGAGCGACGGTGCGACCGTGCGATGCGGCATGACGGGAAGAGAGCGTACGACCAGGAGAAGCGCGAGGGGCTGCGCCAGGTGGATTTCTTGATGGGGTATACAAAGTTCATGGGGTTGTCGCCGACGACAAAGGGCGCGCATGTTTGGGAGCTTCAGACGGAGTGAGGAGGAGAATCTGCAAGAGATCAGATACCCTTGTACCATATTGTGTAGCTTCATTTCTCGTATATCTTGAATTTAGTCTGCTTGTTCGTCATACGAGGTGAAGAGAAAGCTGGTCACACAGGTGAAAATTGCATCAGAGCCCAGACCGGGCTATTCCACATTTGGCGTAAACCCCTGTCGAATGCCAAATGTCTGCCTGTGGTATCGGCACCAAGCGGTCCAGGCCGGATGGTTTTTGAGGATGGCCACCTGAATCTGTCCGATTCGGCCGATACGGCGAGTTTTACAAGCGACGGATTGAGTTTGAGGTGTATTAGAGCGAGTGCGCGCGCGAGGAGGAAGGGTCCGACGAGGTTGAATATCTGGGTTGCTCGCTATTGTCCACGACGAGGGTCTCTGCTTCCGTCCCTTCTACTATGAATGTCCGAAATGCAAGCAAGAAATGTAACGGGCCATGCATCATTCTGTCCCTTGCGAAAGCAATGTGAGCTACAAGTCATTGTATTCAAGCTCACAAGCGCCGCAATGAAGTAGAAATTCACCTCGTAATGAACGTATAACAACTATAGCATCACAACTCCGACGCCTCTTCCAACCCACGCTATCCATCCCTGCGAGGGGAGCGGTACACCAGTTGTACTGCATGTGACTGGGAACTTGGCCACCTTAGTTCCTGGCATATTGGCCGCAGATATAAGGTCTAAACCAAGTCTGAATCATCGAGTCGCATATGCTAGGCTTCCTCGAAAAGTTTCAGACCTATCGAGTGAGAATTGCGGCCACAGGAAATATTTTATTGCTAAAACCCGCTGACGGGGTACTTAGCCAGGGCACTTTTTTCTGGCGATATATTAAAGCTCTCGCCAAAATAAGGCCACGTTCTGGAAGCCAGGATCCCTGCCTTCATTTAGATACCGATTCCAGGATGAAAGACCTGGTTTTGCGTGAGCTACAGGGGTGGCTAAGATCCTAGGGTGGCTAAGTACCCAGTCACAGCCAGTACAGGTAGAAGTTCAAGAGGCCGTCGCCCTGGCCGAACTGTGATAATCGTTGTCAGAGAACTGCGTACAAGGAGAACACCAGCGGTACCTTCAAGTCGGCGAGAACGGGCTTTATCGATGTTCGTCAGCACGTTAGTTGGGCTGTCAACGTCAGTTGCGTCGATCCTCGTCAGTTCCCCGTCGATTCTTGGTCGATCCTCGTCAGTTTGTCCAGATGTCAGCGCTGATCTGCTTGTCAGCTACATGAACTGACGAAGATGTGCTGCACATATCAAATGCGGCACTTTGCGGATGGAACTTCGGCCGGACAGCCGGACAAGCCGAATCAACCATCAGCACCGTGCCGGTTAGGGTTTGGGTGTTAGTGGTTCTGGTTAGCGGTTAGTGGTTAGCGTCAGCGTTAGCGGTTAGCGGTTAGCGGTTAGTTGTTAGGGTTAGAGGTTAGGTATAAGGTATATGTCCAAAAAAATGTGGGGGAGGCCGGTGAGCGGCAGATTTGATGAATTGATTCAGCGCTGGAATAGTCGCACTGTGATGTGTGCATCTGGTATATGCTCAGCAACTGACGAAGACCGCTTTGAACTGACGTTGATTGCGATCAAACTGACGTTGACAGCCCAACTAACGTGCTGACGAACATAGACACTACCCCGGCGAGAACCGGTACGCTATCCATGACCGTCATCGCGTTCACAACATCAAACCCGGCTTGTTGCGCGACGATGAGTGCGTCTCTGAGCAACTCGCAGATGCGGTCCGTTACGCCGGCTTCCGGTGCGTTGGTGGCGTAGTAGTAGAGATACGCGGCTTCGAGGGTGTGGTATTCGGGCTTGGGAGGGTGTAGGAGGGACGAGGGGAGGTAGTACAGGGAGAAGAAGTCGTGATTTTGTGTGTAGCTGGGTTTTACGACGGGAGAATGAATAAAATGGTCTGGCGGAATCGGAACAGACTCACCTCAACGACATACGTCCAAGTAACTTGCTTCTCCCTTCTCTTCAACTGGCCCGGTCCACCCAGCACCTCCCCTTCGCCCCTTCCACTGACGAACCAATGCCGCATCTCCCCCCGCTCTGGCATAACCGGGACCAGATCGAATCTTTGCATGTACTTCTCGAAGAGGGTCTTGACGCCGTCGATGTCCGCTTGTGTATCGAGCATCTCGCGCAGCCCCGGAATCTTCGTTGTGCTGGGAAGGAGGTTCGAGCGGGCGACGCGGGCGACGGTAGATGAGCGAGGGCCATGTGTGAACCCGACATCGACTAGTTTGCGAGTGTTTAGTGTGCGGTGTTAGTATCTGGGTATCGAGAGTTCAAGATTGTGGACAGAAGAAGGATGACGGCGTACCTGCAGACGGAAATGGGTGTTGGTATGACCGTCGCGGCGGTGTATATCGCCTGGAAGATCCCCTTGAGGTTGATCTGCCTCGTCACCTCCTTGATGAGCACCGGTGCGAGGCGCTTCGAGCGGAGCTTCTTGTGGATACAGATATAGTTGACCTCACCCGCGGCGAATACCCTGCGAATCCGCTGTGAGCAAAAAAAAACACGACGACGGGGAACGAATAACGCACTGGCCGCGCACGCGAAGTGTTATCGGAGTTCCAGCGATGAAGGCGACGAGCTTTTTGTTAGCGGAGACACGCACACCGACGAGCCATTCTTTGAAGTAGCCCGGTGGCGTGAGCGCCCTAGAGCGAGGAATTGTTACCCTACAGAAGCTCCAGGAGCTAACGGCGGACGCACCAGTGAAGGAATTCAGATGTATATTTGAACCGCATCGTCGCGTCCGCATCTTCGACGTAGTGCATAGACAGGAGGTCGTGTACTTCCTTGTTCTGAAACGAAAGATCCAGCTGAGATGGAACGGAGGGGAGCAAGAAAACTCACCTGCGCCGGGTCCGTAATGTCCACCGTCGACTATTCGAAATCTTTAGGCAATGGGTAGGGTTCCTGTCGTAGCTCCTCGCGAGGCTTTGGCGGCTCGATGTAGCCGCCGTCCAGCGGTGGTCCCTCGCCACATGAGATCAATATCCCCCGTCCTTGGATCACGTCGAGGAAAGCCAATGACCTATCTGAGGCACTGGCTGCGTCGCCCAGAACTACTCAGATTGAGTTTTCTGAGCGCTACATGACTCTAGACCCAGCGGACACACACCTTATGCGCGCCCATCGCTTTCGCATTGTGGCGGGCTTTCTTTCGGAGGCACTGGAGAGATGCATCTTGGTCGACGCCGCGGGTTGAAGCGGTGAGCTCTGGTTCGGTGTCGTGGGCGGCATCCTCCCGGTTGGACGACGCGTTTGGAGGAGCCATGAAAGCGAGCGCGACGTGTCACTCTCGTGACTCGTCGGCTATAGTCGGTGATCTTCGGCGTGATGCTGTGCGTGTGAGCGAGGCGGTTTTTGGCTGTGCTAGCGCTTAACATCTCTTTCCTCCTCCCCCCATGTCGACGACGAGCGAGGTTCAGGCAGTGGGCTCGAATGACGAGTCCCAAGTTGTAGCTGCCTCCGATCCAGCACAGTAAGTGTCCTGTTCCTTCGCTGAAAGACACCTGCACTCACAATCTCCTGCTAGGTATTCGGGGTCCTTCTTTCACAGATCCAACCAAGTCAGCGTCAGTGGGGGCATGTTTACCAGTGCTCAGTCTGTTACAAACCACTTCCATCATGGTCCCAGCGTTGGCGCCGGTGTGTTCAATTGTCTCTGAAAATATCTTGCTCATGCCATGTCAGACTTTCGCAAGATTCCACTTGGCGACATCAACTTGCAGCGTGAGCTACGGGTGGATGATCAGTCGGTGTCTGTGTATCGACGTCGTGAATACGGCTGTGTTTATCGTGTGTACTCTGCGCGAGTCGAGGGACGAAGGGCAGACATGACGGTGGCAATATTCCAGGGCAAGAATGCAGAAGAGGTCTGTTCATTTGTCCTCTAGTCCATCCACACATTTATCCACCATTTCTCACAGCAATGGTCGCGGACTGTCTTGGAGCACTCCTCACTTCGGTGCAGAACATTTATGCTGCTTGAGTCAGACTAACTGGATGTAGCCATCCTAATGTAGTTCAACTGTATGGGGTTTCAAGCTCATCTGGGATACATGCAACGGTATATCATGACGGTGGGTGGTCTCATATTAAACAGTGTGACTCACGACCCAGATTAGAGCTCATACCTTTCGAACATTTCCTGAATCGCTACCGCCATTCACATTTCTTGTTGTTAGATCTGTTGGGTTATTTCGTATGTCTATACTGCCCTCTGTTCATCAGATGTTGACCTGGCATCATGCTAGATCGAAGAACAAGGGGTCTGAGACATCTCTCTTGTTTCGCTAACTTTTGCTGACTCCGCGTCAGGCCGCGGCACACTATTTCTGGTCGGTCTTCCCAGGAAAGGTTGGTCTCTGTTCCCAAACTTGTGTCCAATCCTCACAAGATATTGTAAGGGATTCCCTTCGTACTGCGGATATTGGATACAAGGCAGGACCGGGGCTACGCCCCGGCTCCCAATCAAAGCAGTAAATGTAGTACTTGAGAGCAAAAATTGGTATCTGATTAGACCAAGATTTCCTGATATGTTACATTACAAAATTTGGCGGGCCTCACGCCGCACATGCCGTGACACGGAAGCAAAAGTGTGGGAAAAAAAAAAACTCCACTCAAAGGCTGCCGAATCACGTAAGCATTCGACATCGTTTGAGTGGTACTTTTTATTCCTGAACGCTGTACCCTTCAGTTTTGAAAAAAAATCAGGAAGGTAGATGAGCCATATATAAGGTCACTCTGTGCTTTTTGAAGCTCTAGCTTACCTCCTTGTCCCCTAGCAATTCCGTCAAGTTGGGTCGATAAATTCGAATATACTCGATGGTTAGGAGGAATTGAGGCTCAGCTTTTTTAGAGACTCATAGCTGTTGCCAGTGTTCGTCAACTGTGGGGGATCCGCGCCGAATTGTATGTGGTCGTTGTGAGCAAGAATAATTAATGTGACTGGACATGGCACGTGCAAGTTAGAAGAGGTGATCATTTCAAAATATCAGGAATAGAGAGTGTCGAATTTGCTAGTTCGTGTATGTGTACTTTGGAAACTTTACGCCATTGTGCGCGCCTTCTTCTTGCGCTTCCCTTTACCCAACACCTCCTCATCCTCAATTTCCTCGTCGTCCTCCTCGGCCTGAGAGTCTTCTGGAGGGGGAGAAGGGCGCACACCTTGCTTGCTGCTGAGAATGTTAGTAGCTGAATGGCGGTTTGAGAATTGTGCTTACCGCTTTGCAGTGGGAGTGCCATGCGTGTTGACGGGTCCGGCAGATCTTAATCATGGTAAGTGAAGCAGAAGGGCACATCAAATACACACGGAACGGTGTTCTTGGAAGTGCTTGCAAGAGGCTGAGTCGGCGTTGGCGCCGCGGACATCACCGCGTACTTGCGGCGCGGAGTAACGGGTGCAGTGCACCATGACGTCTTTACGGTTTTTGGTTGTTGTGAACGGAAACTGGAACAACGTCATCGTTTGATTGATTAGAGCGCTAAGGACTAAAATATTCAGCACTTACCGGCTACTTGAGAAATTGCCTGCTGTTGGAATTTATCCTTTTACGTATGGTCCTGGTGTGGCCTGAAGGTCTAGCCAAACATCAGACCAAACTGATATGTGAGTACTTGATTATAGATGAAGTAACGGTGAGACGCCAGGCATTGGAAGGCCCGTCAGTGCATCGGAAGGCACGAAAGTGAGAGAGTCGGAGTGTGTGAGAGAGAGAGCAACGTGTTATGATCCGATCAAAGCGTGCACAGCTTTTCAGACATCTCGATAATATACGGAGTACACCCATCGAATGGAAGAATCTGCGTGGATCTACTGCCCAGCCCAGCTGCTCCATATGACGGTGATTTTTCGTGGACTTTCACCATCCGACGACCAAACGGAATATACACTCTGAATGATCCTGACCGTGAAGCAACATTCATATCTTCCCTTACTTTGGCGCAATACCACAAGCACTGTTATTCGGTCCTTGCGGAACACCGCCAAATTGTATTCTCTGTGCCAGCTCTAGTCAAGCTTGGAACAGTCCTACATTATTCATGCAGCATCCGGCTGAAATGCTCAGTGGAACTCACATCTCTGTCACCCAAACTGCAACTTACCAATGTCTCTTGGCCTTGGCCCTGGATCAACGAGACATACAGGCTCGACTCTACTTCGGGACAATGGGGACAAGGTAGTCCGCAGGCCAAGGGTCACATCATGGAAAACAAATGGACCAGGTAATCTTATTGGCTCATACGATTTCAATGATTTAACCTATCACCCCAGGTGCGATACACGGAATGACTTCCCTTTCAATCCATCCATGAACTTCTGGGTAACCGGGGGCATGTACCTATGGCTCAGTCAGTCAAACTATGTGATGAATCACCTCCACGCATCATACAACTGTGAAGATTACGGTATGCCTTGTAGTCATTCCATGAGCAATTGTTGATGATTTCCCCAACAGCGGTTGTGCAGGGGATTGTATTCCAGATCATGATCCCCACCGATTCTCAGCCTCTCCCCGAGGGATATCTCTTTCTGTCCCCTGCCGCCGATTTTGAGGTGGGACCATCACTATTTTGTTGGCCCGAGTGCCCGGCATACTGGTCGCTCGACCCCGCCGGTGTTGAACGGCTCAGCACCAAAGAGGCGGAACAACTAGGATTCCCTGCATTGGACCTCATAATGGGTGTCCTGGTGGTCTCATGGGATGACAGTGTCTATGCTGGAATTCGCAAATTTCAACGGGCGAAGGGCTTCGATCCGTATACTCAAGATGTTGCACGTGTCCTAGAGCATCCGCTTTACAACCTTCCAGCAGAGGATCAGGAATTCACGCATGGTAACGACAAGTCTTTTGCGAGTTTCTTAGTTGATTTGTTCTTCAGTGGTTAACGAAGACCTTGAAGAGGCGGTCGACTCGTGGACACTGATAGATTGATATCTGAGCTCAATTTACTTAGCCTTTCTCCTTCCTTGTTACAGTTCAATGAATGGAATACTAGTAAGGTTACGTGACATCCATCCTCGACGAACGTAATATAAAAAGCAACTCGAAAACTACTCCATGTTCAAGGTCAAAGCAATAGAGAAAGACCGAAAAGTTGTGACTAAGACTCAGTCGCATCGCTTCGGCTCTGTCCATACGGCGGCGGCCGCATATCAACCATCTCTATGCGGGCCTCGAGCTCTGCCAGACGCTCGGCGAGACGATGCACTGGTGCAGTCGTTGTATTCCGAGTCAAACCAGCGGAATCAGTCTCACCCAGCACGGTGCTGGCGGTTCGCGCATGTCTCGCGGGTTGTGATTGCGTGGACGCTCAGACTCTTGGGTTGATTAACGAGATCTTGAAGACTGCGCACGTTTGAGGTGTGTTTTTAGCGCCATCCCTAGGCAAGCAATCCTGCAGTTTTTGGCACGCGCGCACGATCTTTAGTACTTTGTTAATATAATTTGCTTTCGTTTTGTGTGTAAAGTTTCTGGTATTCTGCCGTCACGGTATTGAGGCTGCCGCGAGGGTTATTAGCCAGCAGGCCACTTACGCGAGCAGCGCACCTGCGTCAATCGTCAAGAGCCAAGACCAACCCAGCTCTCTCCTGCTCCCTCCGAATTGCCCCGACGTCAACTAGTTTGCGGGTGTTCAGTGTGCGGTGGTAGTATCTGGGCGTTGAGAGGTCAAGATTGTGTACAGGGAAAGGATAAAGTATACCTTCAGACCGAAATGGGTGTGGGGATGACCGTCGCGGCGGTGTATATCGCCTGGAAGATCCCCTTGAGGTTGAATCTGCCTCGTCACCTCCTTGATGAGCACTGGTGTGAGGCGCTTCGAGCGGAGCTTCTTGTGGATACAGATATAGTTGACCTCACCCGCGGCGAATACCTTGCGGATCCGCTGTGAGCAAACCACGACGATAGGGAGAGAATAACGCACTTGCCGCGCACGCGGAGGGTTATCGGAGTTCCAGCGATGAAGGCGACGAGCTTTTTGTTAGCGGAGACACGCACACCGACGAGCCATTCGTTGAAGTAGCTCGGTGGCGTGAGCGCCCTAGAGCGAGTATTGGTATTCCAGGGTTGGACGGATATAGAACCCATCCAACAGCTCTGGGAAGCCGCAGCGGCATGCTCGACGACTCAAGACAAGCCTCTGCTGTTACTCGGCGATCTCAACGGCAGGGTAGCGAGTTCGCAAGTCGCCTTATTCTCGGCTCTCTTCCCACGCACATCTGAGGATGAAACAGACAACGCCCGAGGCAAGGATATTCTCGATGAGTGTGACTCGCTCGGACTCTGCATCCTGAACGGAACCCAGCTTGAAACTGTGTCGCCCGGCCGATGTACCTCATTTCAGCCAAAGGGCTCTTCCGTTATCGACTACGCTATTGTGTCGGAAGGACTGCTTCCATCAATCAAGCAACTGCACGTCGAACTCCCGACTGATGACCCAGATGACGACTGGGCGGACCACACCCGTATTTGTGTAACTCTCGACGCCGATGTCCTCCAACGTATCCCGGCACAGCCTCGACATCGTCGAACCTCGCCGCCAAACTTTGCGGGGCAGGCTGAGGTGGATATACGCTACAGGGAGACTCGGGAGTCGGTTGAGACACCCGAGCAAGCGCTGCGCTCCCTGTGGGGCCCAGTTCTCGCAATTTCGACCCCCACACATATCTATATTGAAGGGATGGTGCGAAACGGCGGCAGGACTGCAGGCGCAGGAATTTATCTCGGCGACCTGTCATACTCGAATAAGTCGCTCCAGGTGCCTGGGCCAGGGAAACTCACAGCAGACAGAGCTCGGCTGTACGCGATCTACAAGGCTCTTCAGATTGAGCATTTAGACACGACCGTTATTATCTACTGCACGTCCAAGCTCGTCATTCGCCAGTTATGCTATCACGCTGCGAGAAACTCTGCGATTGGATGGCCAGCAGAGAATGTCGACGTCTATAAAGCAATCGTCCAGATGCTTTCGCGAAGACATGCAGAGACTTTTTTCGTGTTCTTAAACTCGCGTCCAGGAAACCCGTCCCACCAACATGCCCTCGCGCTTGCAAAGCAAGGCTGCCGAGGATATCCAACGACTACATTGTTCGTGCCGGACGACCTGACCACCAAGATGTGTGCGCGGTTACACGACCCTGGCGCCGGCGCTCAGAAGGACCGGAAAGTTATCACTGAGCTGGAGGAAAAATCGCCTCCAAGACCAAAGCTTGTGCGCGAAGGAGACGATGAAACCAACGATCTCAACACGGATAGTCACCGCGGGCGTGCAAAAGTCATCGCCCTTCAAAGTGCTGAGCGGGAGAAAATTCTTGCGGAGAGCAAAAAAGGCCCGAAGCAGTTCTACGACGCCTATGGCGACCTCAAGAAACCTAGACGGGTGCAAACACAAGTCCCTCTTGAGGAGATGTCGGATGGCTTCATGAAGCGGCTCAATTATCCCCTACGCATGCCGGAGGCGTTCGATCATGCACTCCTTAATTTAAACACGCAACGCGCAAAAGTCCTGGAACTTGAGCCGCCGGACACAACACCACTCCGCTCGTTCTCGCGCCCAATTTCAGAAGAGGAAATTGAAGATCTCAAGCGGCACATCAAAGAACACGGAATTGGAACCTCTGTTGGCGTGGACGGGTTCTCCTATGGAGAATGTCTTGCGATTCCCAACGAGAAACTACTGGAATTCTTCCAATACTGCCTTGATAACTTCTCAATGCCGAATGAATGGCTCGTCTCCCTCCTCATCGGCATTTTGAAGCCCGGCAAGGATCCCAAAGACGAGTCAAGCTATCGGCTGATCGCCCTCGAGTGCTGTATGCTCAAAATGCTCACACTCCTGATTGATAGAAGGCTACGTGAAGGTGCGGAGAGTCTAGGACTGGTTCCCACATCCCAAAACGGGTTCCAGCCACACCTACGGACAACGAGTAACCCGTTCGTGCTGCGTGCTCTTATAGACAAGGCAAAATCTATGGAGAAGCCACTCTATTTAGCCTATCTCGACCTCAAGAACGCGTTCCCGAGCACGGATCGGCCCACGCTTTGGGTTAAGCTTGCAAATATGGGTCTCACGGGACCCGTGTTAAAATGGCTGAAGCTGCTATACGACCGCATCCGCTATATTACTCGCGTCAACGGCCAATACGGGGACCCGTTTGCGTCGCTACTCGGTATACTCACCGGCGATCCTGGCTCACCGCACTTGTGGAATTTGTTCATGTCAGACTTCAAACTGCGTGAACTCCCGGGTGATATCGAGCTGAATGGACAAGTCATCACGAACATCGAGCATGCGGACGATGTCTTGACACCATCCTCACTCGCTGCGTCGTTTCAGGTGCATCTCAACGAGGCCCAGCTGTGGTGTAACAGGAACGGCTGCGAAACATCCATTCCGAAATGCCTTGTGCAGAACCTGGGGAAAAAATCTCGCGCCATGCCCGTGTTCGAAATGAACGGACAGCCACTCTCGCAGGTCGATACAGCGCGGTACCTGGGCCTCCTCCTCACCTCAAAGGGCAGCTTCATGTGGAAAGAGCAGTATATTTCCCAGACGAAGAGCGCAAGCAAGGCCTCCAACGTGATCCTCACGCTGGATCGCTTTCTGGGCGACGTCCCTGCGTGGGACCTCCGGACGCTGTATATTGCCATGGTCGACCCTTACCTAATTGCCGGATGCGAGATTGTGCTCGATGTGACGAAAAAATACCTCAAGATGTTGGAAAAAATCCAGCGTCGATTCATCCGCCGGATGTTGGGAGTTGGCTCTCGGTCGCTGATAGCTGTCCTGTTCTCCGAGACAGGACTCTGGCCAATACGCTACCGCCGAGTGTATCTTGCACTCAAGAACCTCTGCCACTTGCTTGAGCTCGAAAATGACCAACGTCCAGCCTGGAATGCGCTCCAAGAGTCCCTCACACTCGCAAGGGCTGGCCACAGTTGCTGGGCTAAAGATCTCTGTACTGTGCTATCCGAGCTGTTTGTGCCCGTAGCTCTCGATATCTCGCAACCACTGGATGTCCCCACAGTCCAACGTGCAATGGCCGCTGTCAAAGACTCCATGGAAGCCTGGATCGACGATGAGATAAATAAATCTGAGCGTGTCAAGGACCTGTTATCAACCCGGCTTGAGTTCGATTCAGCAGAGCGCAAATTGCGCTACACGTCGCTGGCATTTCGGCACTATTTGAGGGTCAAAACGGCGGCTCACAGACAGGCACTCACGCGCATGATTCTATCAAGCCACAGTCTTGCTGTAGAACGGCGACGATGGACGGAGCGCAGAAAGCCGAAGGTCCCGAGAGAGTGGAGACTCTGCAGATTCTGCAAAACCGAGGTCGAAGATCCGGCACACGCAATGTTCATGTGTAGCCACCCACCACTCGAAGAGCTGCGTGAAATATTCCTGGCGAAGCTCTACGCGGATGTTCCAGAAATCAAACACAACGTGGCTGCGAGACTCTACGATAGTCCCGCCTCATTCTTCGCAGCAGTTCTGGTTCAGCGCGAAACGACCCCCCTTTTGGCCAAACTGGCCTTCAACGTCCTCAAGATCTATGATGCCGTGCCTATGTACGCACCGTTGCCTCCAGACTACCCCGTGTAGTCCGCGTCATTCTTTCAACCACCCACCCAACCCTTGGATTCTATTTGTTTTGTTTGTTTCTGGAGCGGCCTATCCCGCATGCATTCGTGAACAGGGAAGACCTGCGACTTGCACCAAAGACTGGTGGATGCTGGGGATTTAAACCTGGGAGGAGAGAACTCCGACTAGGTCCCACCGTGATTTTTCCGACTGGGTTTTTCGCGGGGGTTTTACAGCTCTTTGCAGAACTTAGGGCGCGACGTGTTTTTTCATAGAAAATGACAGATTTTGTATTTGAGCGATTCTGAGCTCAGTTCTTACCGTATCACCTAACAAGTGCTATATTCTTGACGTGCTCATCGAGGCGGAGGGCCCGGTCCCAATTTGGTAATGATTGGATCACATTTGCCCAAATTCATCAATTCTACCCATGTCTGCGTATTTTTGCTTGTGTAGGCCCAGTTCTTATTTTCTGAGGCTAAGATTTTGATAGAATACTCTTGTGAGGTATGCTGAGGGCCCCACATGCTTATATAATCCATCGACACCAGTGGCCAGAGCTGTAGCATGTGTACATGACACCCAATCAGATCACCCTATAGTTTAAGTGACCACTCGTGACAATGGCTTACATAAGAATTTGGGGCCCTTAGCATACCTCACAAGAGTATTCTATCAGAATCTCAGCCCCAACGAGTGAGATCTGAGCCTACACAAGCAAAAATACACGGAGATAGGCAGAATTGCTGAATTTGGGCAAATGTGATCCAATCATTACCAAATAGGGACCGGGCCCTCTGCCTCGATGAGCACGTCAGGAAAATACCACTTGTTAGGTGATACGGTGAGAACTGAGCTCAGAATCATTCAAATACAAAATTGCTCTTTTTTTGTGAAAAAAACACGTCGCGCCCTAAGTTCTGCAAAGAGCTGTAACCAGCAGGCCAGCCTCGTGAGGGCCGGCCAGTCAAGGTGTAGAGAGTCTAGCAGGCATCGATCCCCTGGAATCAGTGTGTGTTCCTTTGGTAGAATGTAGTGTTAGGATAACCACCCTAACGTAGCTACGATCTGTCTTAGGTAAACTCGCTGTTCAGGCTGTGGACCTGCGAGTATAATACAACCCCCCCCCCCCCCCCTCAAGAGCGAACGGAGGACGCACCAGTGAAGGAATTCAGATGTATATTCGCATCGTCGCGTCGGCATCTTCGACGTAGTGCATAGACAAGAGGTCGTGTACTTCCTTGTTCTGAAACGAAAGATCCAGCTGAGGTGGCAGGGAGGGGAGCAAGAAAACTCACCTGCACCGGGTCCGTAATGTCCACCGTCGTCCATTCGAAATCTTTAGGCAATGGGTAGGGTTCCTGTCGTAACTCCTCGCGAGGCTTTGGCGGCTCGATGTAGCCGTCGTCCAGCGGTGGTCCCTCGCCTACATATGGATCACGTCGAGGAAAGCCAATGACCTATCTGAGGCACTGGCTGCGTCGCCCAGAACTACTCGGATTGAGTTTTCTGAATGCTTCAGGACTCTAGAACGAGCGGACACACCTTATATTGTGGCCGCCTGGTGCGGGCTTTCCTGCATCTGGTCGACACCGCGGGTTGAAGCGGTCAGCTCTGGGTCGGTGTCATGGGCAGCATCCTCCCGGTTGGACGACGCGTTTGGAGGAGCCATGAAAGCGCAATGAAAGCGAGCGCGCGACGTGTCACTCTCGTGACTCGTCGGCTATAGTCGGTGATCTTCGGCGTGATGCAGGCTGTGTAAGGCACTGCGCGCTTAACAGCTCTTTCCTCTTCCCCCCATGTCGCCGATGAGCAAAATTCAGGCAGTGGGCTCGAATGACGAGTCCCAAGTTGTAGCTGCCTCCGATCCAGCACAGCGAGTGTCCTGTTCCTCCACTGAAAGACACCTCCACTCACAATCTCCTGCTAGGTATTCGGGGTCCTTCTTTCACAGCTCCAACCAAGTCAGCGTCACTGGGGGCATGTTCACCAGCGCTCAGTCTGTTACCAACCACTTCCATCATGGTCCCAGCGTTGGCGTTCCTCAAGCCGGTGTGTTCAATTGTCTCTGAAAATATCTTGCTCATATCACGCCAGACTTTCGCAAGATTCCACTTGGCGACATCGACTTGCAGCGTGAGCTACGGGTGGATGATCAGTCGGTGTCTGTGTATCGACGTCGTGAACACGGCTGTGTTCATCGCGTGTACTCTGCACAGGTTGAGGGACGAAAGGCAGGTATGACGGTGGCAATATTCCAGGGCAACAATGCAGAAGAGGTCTGGTCGTTTGTCCTCCATTCCACTCATTTATCCATATTTTCCCATAGCAATGGTCGCGGACTGTATTGGAGCACTCCTCACTTCGGTGCGGAACTTTATTGCCGCTTGAGTCAGACTAACCCTGGATGCAGCCATCCTAATATAGTTCAACTGTATGGGGTTTCAAGCTCATCTGGGATACATGCAACGGTATATCATGATGGTGGGTGGTCGGTCTCCTGAAGCGCAGTATGACTCAAAACATAGGTTAGAGCTCATACCTTTTGAACATTTCCTTGATCGCTACCGTCATTCACATTTCTTGTTGTTAGATCTGTTGGGTTATTTTGTATGTCTATACTGCCCTCTGTTCATCAGATGTTGACCTGGCATCATGCTAGATTGAAGAACAAGGGGTCTGAGACATCTCTCTTGTTTCGCTAACTTCTGCTGACTCCGCGTCAGGCTGCAATGCACTATTTCTGGTCCGTCTTCCCAGGAGAGGTTGGTCTCTGTTCCCAACCTTGTGTCCAATCCTTACACGATAGTGCAAGGTATTCTGGATGGACCACGGATATTGGATACGCCCATCGAATGGAAGAATCTGTCTGGATCTACTGCCCGGCCCAACCCCTCCATATCATCGCAATTCTATGTGGAGCTTCACCATCCCACGACCAAACGGAATACACACTCTGAATGATCCTGATCGTGAAGGGACCTTTATATCCTCACTTACTCTGGCGGACTACCACCGCCACTGTTATTTGGTCCTTGCGGAACACCGCAAAATTGTGTTCTCTGTGCCAGCTGCAGTTAAGCTTGGAACAGTGCTGCACTATTCATGCAGCACCCAGCTGAAATCTCCAGTTGAAATCACAGCTCTGTCACCTGAAGTGATGCTTAACCAAACGTCTTGGCACTGGATCCAGGGACGGCGGCTTGCCTTCAACTCGGGAAGATGGACACAATTGGGCGACCCAATCGGGGATTATCACATTATGGAAAATAAATGGACCAGGTATTCTGATTGGCACACCTGATTCAAATATATTTGACCTATATCCCAGATCCACTACTGGGGATGAATTGTTTTTCAATCCATCTATAAGTTTCTGGCTAACAGAGGACATGGACCTCTGGCTCAGCCAGTCAAACCATGTTATGAATCGCCTCCATGCATCATACAACTGTGAAGACTATGGTACACCTTGCCGTGGTTCCGTTGGTATTGTTGATGATCCCCAAACAGTGGTTGTGCACCGGATCGTATTCCAGATCATCATCAATGCTCATCCTCTTTCCAAAGGATATCTCTTTCTGTGCCCTGCCGAAGATTTTGAAGTGGGACCATCACTATTTTGCTGGCCCGACTGCCCAGCATACTGGTCCCTCGACCCCACTGGTGTTGAACGGCTCAGCACCGAAGAAGCGAGTCGCCTAGGATTCCCCTCATTTGACCTCACCAGCGAGGTCTGGGTGGACTCATGGGACGACAGTGTCTATGCTGGAATTCGCAATTTTCAACGGGCGAAGGGCTTCAATCCGTACACTCAGGATGTTGCACGTGTCCTAGAGCATCCGCTTTACAACCTTCCAGCAGAGGATCAGGAATTCACGCACGGTAACAGCAATTATTTTCCGAGTTTCTCAGTTGATTTGTTTCTCAGTGGTTAACGAAGAACTTGAAGAGGCGGTAGACTCGTGGACACTCATAGATTAGAGTGATACTTATTTGAGGTCGATTTACATGAAACCATTACGGTTCAATGAATGGAATATTATTTAGGAGTGCAGCGGCTTAAATGGCAAAATGTGGAAGTCTACAGAAGGAATACTAGTATTACAGTGCAAATCGTTGACGGATCGGATCGTGAGGCAGGACGGGCGGCCAACAGAACAACGCGCACCTTCCGGCGCCCGAGACTCGGACGTGTGAAGATGAATGACTCGCGTTCAGAGTAGGCAGTGGCGGCTTGAAAGTTGACACTGGGACCGCCAGTGACCCGGGAAGCCATTGGTCCCCCCGTCGTAACGACCGCGTAGTCGATCAACGCCACCTGTATCTGGGTGTCCGACGCCGGATCCAGGTTCAGAATCCAATTGACAGTATACGTGTCTTCGGGGAGATCCGTTGCAGAGAGTAGGGCGTGGAATACACGAACTCCCCTCCTAACGGCGATCCCGTGTAATGGTGCGTGGAGGTTATGTTTCTGCCAGAGGAGCCGAGGATTAATTCGAAGACGATGTCAGCTTCTACGCGGGCTTGGTCGATACCGAATATGTAGACCGCGGAGCCTGCGGAGAACATGGTTATCAGCCCAATGGAGGGATGGAGCATATGCCGAACCAGTGAAAGTAAACGACCCGAAGGTCGGTGAGTCCGTGCCGCTCGCATGACCATCGTGCCAGGTGGCATTGTGGATCTGGGATGGGTCTGGCTGAGAGTAAGTAACACCCAGGACACGGTGCAGCAGGCGTGATTGCGTTCCAGGATCCAAATCGTGATGTTCGAAATAATCAGGCTTTCCAGGAAAAAAACGCGTCGACTTGATAGAAACAGCGGGAGAACAACTCGGCAAGAAGCGATGGGGTGTTCCGAAGTTGATGCCGCTAGGTATTTTGAAGCGCACAGTTATAAGTAACTCGGGCCGCGGCGAAAAGGTCACCAGCTCGACACAACGAATCGCCTCCTATGATGACACCAGCAGGGTCTGAGACGTAGACGGGCGTCTGCGAGGGGATAAATGGCTAGAGTTGCGATACAAAGCAGAACACGCACAACGACCGCGAGGAAACCACTGCCAATGCTCCATTTGGCCCTAATTCCTCGACTATGAGCCCAGAGCTTGCCGACGGGAGATGCCAGTACTTTGAACAGGCGCAGGAAGGGAACTTGTACTACCAGTAGGTTGGTGGCGATGAATCGCCGATGAGGAAAGCGCTGCGTCGATACGCTATCCCCGGGCCGCAGTTAGCGAGCGCAGTCGAATGAACCCTTGGCCCGGGCGGTGTCAGAAGGCCTTCATCGAGGAAGTGCGTGGGTGGCTGGTGGCCGGAGGGGTTGCGACTGACGACTGGTGGATATCAGTTACTTGGACTCCGAGGGTGAGGTCGCCGTGAGATCCCAACGCATGATTCGAAGCGCGATGGTCGTCGTTAGTGGAAGAGCTGAGTGTCACACCAGTCGTCACACATCATGATCCGCAGGTTGCCGACAACGTTTCGGACAACATCGGGGGTGTCATCTTGATCCTGGATTCTCCGGCCTGCCAAGGTCCCGCCATACTGCCAAGATGGCGACGTGCGTTTACAGCGATGCAGCGCAAATGCAGCGAGCTTCCAACACACGAAAGCATATCCATATGTTGTTCATCATCCATTTGCAGCAAGGGAAGCATCGCCGTCCGTCTGCCAAGACCTTTCGATGCCAGCTGACGATGACGGACGGCTCTCTGTCCGCATACTCTACGACGCGCATATGCATATCGGCCGGGATGCGGAGATTATTGTCGTTTCAGATGTCCTTCCGACCCGCCGACTGAACTCGACGAAACGGGATGCAAGACCACTTGGCGGGCGTCTGACAGCGTGTGACCGAGAAAGAAGCAGAACCTCTTCTTTCTCAGTTTCCACCATGTGCGATGTTGCTGATCGAAGGGGCCTTATCTTGTTGGTTCCTTATCTGCGCGGCGCACAACCTTCGCTGCCTCATATAACACGATCAGCCAAGAGCCGAAGCTCCCTGCGTCGCAATGCGTCTTCTCTCTTTCGTCGCTCTCGCTGCCTATGTCTCTGCCGCCACGGCCAACCCGCTCAACGGCCGCGCGATGGCTGTCCACGAGAGCGTCGCTGCCATTCCCAAGGGCTTCGCCCACGCCGGGTCCGTCGCTGCATCCCAGCAGGTCACTTTGCGGATCGCCCTCGCCCATACGGACATTGCGGGACTCGAGAAGATCACATACGAGGTCTCTAACCCCGCCAGCGCGGTGTATGGGCAGCATCTCACTCCCGAGGAGGTGGGTATATCGCTCCCCGAGTCTATTCATCCGCTGACGACATTTTTTAATAGATCGCAGCATACGTCAAGCCCACAGACGAGACCCTCGCAGTCGTAACGACCTGGCTCGGCGCACACGGCATATCTCCTACGAGCATTTCCTCCGCTGGCGACATCCTCGAGTTCACCGTCCCCGTAAAGACGGCCAACACCCTCCTCTCCGCGAACTTTGTGGCGTTCGAGCACGTTGCGAGTGGTACGAAGAGCGTCCGCACCCTGTCGTACTCGGTCCCGGCGGATCTGCAGGAGAGCATCCAGTTCATCCATCCGACCATCGCGTTTGTTCCCCCACTGCAAGGCGTCCCTGGAGTTACCGCAATCAATCATCTTCCGGAGAGTAAGCGCGAGGAGTGGATTGAGCTGAATGGACGCGCGGTGCCGGCTTCCTGCGCTAATATCGTTAATCCCGTGCGTTCTTTCTTTTCCGTGTGCCTCTTTTGCCTGTAGCTGATTCAGTTTTCGCGAAAAGGCCTGTTTGCAAGCTTTGTACGGCATCCCTGCGACGAAGGCGACTAGTAGCGCCACTGGGAATACACTCGGCGTAGCTGGATATATCGACCAATTCGCCAACAGCAACGACTTGGCGCTGTTCCTCCGGAACCTTAACGTCCCGTTCGCAGGCGCCACGTTCAACACGAGTCTCATTGATGGTGGACTGAACACACAAAGCACTTCGTGCGTCATTTGCTTCCCCTTTTAAACGGACTCGGCTAAAATTGTAGAACAGATCGGCTGGTATCGAAGCGGATCTCGACGTCGAGTATACCGTGGGCATAGCTGGTGGTGTCCCCGTTACCTTCATTTCTGTTGGAGACCAGAGTGTAGACGACGTGGATGGGTTCATCGTGCGTTCCGTTTCCACATAGCTGCTGATTCTGACTACTGGTATGTCCAGGATATCGTGAACTTCATCCTGGCGACTCCGGTGGAGACCCGCCCGACCGTTCTCACCACCAGCTACGGCTTCAACGAACAGGATTTGCCCATTTCCCTTAACGTGTATGTCCCCTTCCACCCATCATTTTTTCGAGCGTTAAATTTTAATCTCTCAGCGCGATGTGCAACGCATACATGCAGCTCGGAGCCGCTGGCGTTTCCGTCCTGTTTGCGTCTGGTGATGGTACGTCGCGCCAGGGTACTTTGATTGGATGCTGAATGAACTTACAGGCGGCGTCGGCGGTGTCCAGTCCGTCGACTGCGTGGAATTCGTGCCCACTGCACCAGGCGGATGTCCCTTCATCACCTCCGTCGGAGGATCCACGGGCTTGCCGCCGCAGACCGCTGCCTCGCTTTCCGGGGGCGGGTTCTCGAATCATTTCACGTGCGTTTTCGGCTTGCGTTCGGTATTCCTGGAGCCGGGGCTGATGCCAGTGTGCCCCCAGGACACCGGATTACCAGCTCGGCGACGTTACGGCGTACCTCGAGAGCATTGGCGACCAGTATGCCGGGCTGTATAATGCGTCTGGGCGGGGGTTGCCGGATGTCGCGGCGCAGGCGGAGAGTGTTGAGATTGCGTGGAGTGCGTTGCATTGCGTTTATCCCCTCATCCCCCCTTATCCCCCCTACTCATTCGCTTTTCTTTCCACAGTGAACAGCGTGCATTCCCTCGTTCCCTTCCTCCTTCCCCTCCGCTCACACCCCATAGTTCTGGCTCGTCGACGGAACCTCCTGCGCCTCCCCGATCTTCGCGTCCATCATCGCGCTCATCAACGACCAGCTCATCGCCGCGGGGAGACCCGTCCTGGGATTCCTCAACCCGTTCTTGTATAGCCCTGCTGGGAGGGCGTCGTTCACTGATATCACTACTGGTGCGTTTTTCTTCTCTTCTGTTTCGTGTGAGGGGTATTCGTGCAGCTGCTGATGTGAGTATACGTGCAGGTAATAACCCTGGCTGCGACACCGAGTACGTTTTCCGTTTTTATTTATTTGCTAGTGGGAGAGAGAGCGCTGAATGTTTTTCCCCAGCGGATTCTCGGCGTCTCCGGGCTGGGATCCCGTTACTGTTCGTCCTTCCTTCATGTTCCCCCCCTCCCCCCTTCCCTCGATTATATTATGTTTTGACGACGTTTTTTCACACAGGGATTGGGCACGCCGAACTTCGATCTGCTCCTCCGGTCTGTTGGGCTGTGATTTTTTGTTTTCTTTTGTGGGATTATTTTGTGGGACGGTTGAACGAATTGGACTTGAGTACCTACTTATTTATCCAAGGCAAGGAAGGAAGGAAGCAAGGAAAGGAAATTGAATTCGATGGAGTTAAGTACACTTTGCATTTGAACCCGGGCCGAGACGGTTTCGGGGAGCAATCGCCGCGTGCGTGCGTTTCTCGTCGAACAACGAGAATGATAAAAGTCTAGCGATAAGATACGCATGCACAATGAAGGGAGCAAAGAACCGGGAAAGCATTTGATGGAGTTACTTACACTTGCAGTCAAACCGCTGAGACCGCTAAGAGGAGCAATCGCCGCGTAATCCTTGCGTCCTTGCGTGCGTTTCTCGCCACAACGACAATGATAAAAGTCTACCGATAAGATCCACGCGTGCACAGCGCCTAAATCATCTGGGGTTGAGGAAGGCATCAATTTGATCTCCGCGTGACCCTCGTTACTATCGTCTCTCATGCATGATGCCGCTCTCAGCCCGAAAAGGACTACGACGACGACGACGGCCAGTGGCAACGCGGGTTCGGGTCAAACGCATGCAGGGGAAGAGCGTAATAATCTCAGCTTGACGTCCTCGTATGAGCACCGCCGCCCGTATGTTCCTCATGATCATGATAACACAGCTTGGCGTGCTCGTGCTCGACGTGCTGTGTGCTCCAATCCCACAAGACGAGTTTGGCTGGTCCTGGGAGACGATCTCTAGGAGCGCGTGGTAGGTAACTGACCGCGACCGGGACCGAGCTGACAACAGCAACCGCAACCGTAGCAAACGGAAGACGGAGGTCGGAAGTTGGAAGACGACAGATGCCTTGCCATTTTGCTCTATTCTGGTGTATTCTGGCGCTCGACGACGAGGCATGCTGCCGTTCTGATGAATCATTGCCTCAAGTGAACGCCGCCGATAACCCCCAAAACTTAGCAGCGACGCCACGCTACACATCAGGCTTCGTGATGTCCCACCCACGCAGCGACAAAGGTCACGGAGACTTTCTTTGGAGCAGGGGCCATATGGCCGTGGGAGGAAGCAGACATATCGCGCCTTTACTACGCGGATCTGGGCGATGTCATGTAGGGGGTATTTAAAGGTGGGGTGGACGATACAAGGGAGGTTGTGGTTTCCTTCGTCGGTGACTTCGTCAACAGCTAGCCATGCTCCCTACTCTCGCCCTCGTCCTTGGTGCCCTTCTCGCTCCCCTCAGCGTGCTCGCTGTGCCCACCGCCACCGTGCTTGCGCCCGGTGGCCCCAAGGCCGCGGCAGACGTCCACCAGATCCCGGCGGGAGGCCGTATCGCACACGTCGACGAGGAGGTGCATGTATTCGACGCAGCTGGCTCCCTTGTGAAGAAGGTGTGTGTGTAACTCTCGTTAGGAACCAAATCTAATGCAATATAGGTCGTCGTCGGTGTGAACCCGAGCCCTGTGCGCAGCAGCGTCGCACCGCTGCAGACTGGTTGGATCACCTACGCGGACTGGCTGAACACCGGCAGCTCACCCATCTCGAGCTTCACGACGACTTGGACGGTCCCGCCTGTCCCTGCGACCAACCATGGACAGACTATCTTCTTGGTGAGCTTGACTTATCGTCATCGGCACGTTTGGTCTGACGCGATCGGCAGTTCAACAGCATTGAGCCCAACTCGGGCAACGCCATCATCCAGCCCGTTCTCCAGGTGCGTTTTCTTCCTTCCTTTTCCTTTAATTCTCCCGCGCTCAACACAAAACGAACAGTACGGTCCCTCTGCCGCGGGAGGTGGCTCCTTCTGGGGTGTCGCATCGTGGTACCTCGTCGGCAGCAGCGTCTTCAACACCGCCGTCACGCGGGTCAGCGCCGGAGCCACGCTCAACGGCGTGATCACGCTCACCTCCTCGTCCGGCTCGTCCTTCAACTACGTGACGTCCTTCTCCAACGTCGCGGGAACCTCCCTCACCGTCACGGGCGCCGCGCAGCTCACCTGGGCCACGGAGACCCTCGAGGCGTATGCGGTCAGCGCGATCTCGGATTACCCCGCGGGCTCGACGGTGTTTTCAGGGATCAATTTGAAGCTGGCGAGTGGCGCGACGCCGAGTGTGAGTTGGGCGCATACGAACGATGCGGCTGATGGGTTGACGACGGTGATTAATACCGATGGGGCGACGAATGCCGCTGTTACGATTAGGTATTAGAGTGTTTGTTTGTTGAGGATGGAGAATTGAATGAATGAATTGGATGGATGGACGTACTTGTATCTGGTTCGTTCGACTTGAATTCGCGCAGAAGTTGAGAATTCAAGCCAGTCAGACAAGCCTAGATGATTTGCAGGAGCCGCACGCATGATCAAAGAGAAGACATTTACGGACCGGGGCGTAACCGTACCGTCCACGGATCAGGAATTACTTGCTCCTTATAGCAACTTTCGCGCCAACTTCCATTTCGGGCGTCTCGGGAGGTCCAGGATCAAGATGATACAGCCAGCACGGTGATTCCCGGTCGTCGGCCCGTCTCGGCGCGGGAATCGTCCGATGAGTTGTCCGAAACGTTCGGCTGGCGGATCAGGATACGTGACAACTGTTGTGAGTCGCGTGCGACGAGGCAGGGAGGAGATTGATTGAGGAAGGGGTCTGGTAGTTCTTTGTCAGTTGGCATGCTCAGAAGTTAGATGCTTGGAACGACGCACGGGTGTTCGCAGGACGAGTGTAGTCATGTTCGGGCACAGGTCAAGGACAGGTACGCTGATTCCGCGCATGGCGTTGTGGTCGATGTCGAGCTCTATCAACTTTGCGCCATGAACACGGATCAACGGCTCGTATTGGATCGACGACGTTGACAAACAGTAGAGCTTTCGGAGAGCGGGAAGACTGCACCACGTTCACTACAAGGATAGCTGCGGCGAAAAGAACTCACCTCAGCCGTGACATCCTGCGCCGCTGCAGCCATTGGGATGTAGAATGGGTTGAGAGAAGGAAGCAGCTCGTCGTCGACTGGCTGGCTAGAAGCAGCTTAGAATCCAAGAGCAAACATCGACGACAAGACTGACGTGGATTCAATCGTACACTTCACCAACTTCTGCAGCGCAGGCCGTTGCTCCAGGAACTGTCGGATAAATTCGGATATTGTGTTCAGGATGTGGATCGTCCGTAGCGGGCACGACACAAATAACGTGTGTGCTTTTTCCGCCTCGTAAACGCTGCGAACGAAGAGGGTCGTGAGTCGAGCACTTTTGGCTAGTGGCCGCGAGATTTTTTCCTCCCATATGAGGCGATTGTAGCTGACCGTCGTCTAATGAGGAATATATGAAGAGAATATCCACGTAAAGGAAGGCACCCACCAGATTCTTCCAGCCCAGAATCGCCGCTGAAATCCCATTCGCCAACTTGGCAGTCAGTTTTGACTCGGCACTCTTCTCTGACGACAGCGTGGAGGGATCCCCCGGCATGAACGACGAGGGACCCTGCAGGATGAACGACGAGATATCCCCCAGGATGAGCGTCGTCGGGCTGATGAGCCGGAGAGCTTTACACGTTGGGTCGACCGTGTTCGAAAGGCCACGTAGAGAGACAGGTACAGATCCGTGAGATTGCGAGTATTTTGGAAGATGACACGGATTGGGGTCCCGTACCCGCTCTCGATACACAGCTTCTTCACAAATCGCCCAAGGTCTGCGTCCTCGTTCTCGGAGAAGATCCGTGCTAAAGCTCTCGCCTGGTCCATGGAACGAATGACCACGGTGTGATAGAGCAGCGGTGTTCCGACACGTAGCCAGCCTTTGCCTGCGAGGAGATAGTTGGAAGAGGATAGCGCGTAGTCGGCGAATGGCGAGACACGCGACGTGTCGGAGAAGAGTGCATCGGGAACCCGGAGTACCGGCGAGAGAATCTCTGAGATGAGCTCGTTGGGTAAGGAAGGCGCGGCCATGGAGGTTGTGAGAGTGATCTGTCAGCGCGACTCATCATCATCGGATACGTACAAAATAGATATGCCGGAATTTCAATTTGATCCTTTTCCATCTGTATCGCGGGCCAAATCCAGCATCACATGAATTATATCCCAATGTAACCCAAATGAGTGAGTCTAGTGACGCAAGCGCCTCTTGACAGTCGCGCTCTCCTGCGTCTCAGTGCCTCACACCGGCTGGCAGGACACGGATTTCTCTCCTCCGCTAATCACCGCGCGCGTGAATCCGGCTCCCAGAGTCCGCTCAGAGTGCTCAGTCTGGGTGTCGTTCGTTCCGGCGCGTCGCGCGTCGCTCTGGATGATCACTGTCCGCTAATACCCTGCAGTCATGCCCGATACATCCCTGCTGGACGAGCTTATATCCGAGATTCTCTCTCCAGCCTTGAAAGTCGACGACGACATGTTTTCAGACCTCTCTCGCCACTCACCATTTTCAAAAAAAATATCCGAATCCACCTCCGCCTACCTCCTCGTCTGCAAATCTTTCCTCTGCGTTGCCACACCCCTGCTTTATCACGTCGTTATTTTGCGCTCCAAAGCCCAGGCCAATGCGTTGGCATCCGCCCTGGCTGGTAACGAGGCATTTGGTCGCTTCATCAGAAAACTCCGCGTTGAGGGAGGCTATGGGGACGCGATGCTTACGATCTTGAACTCCGCATCCAACGTCACAGACCTCTTTCTTGGCTTCAACGCTATATTCGCGCAGGACAGTATCTCAAGGTCTCTCCCTCATCAACCCCTCGCGTCTGATTGTGAGAGACACGGCGAACAAGAAGCTTCAACATGCTCTCGTCGCGGTAATACCCAAGTGGAACTTCACGCAGTACCTCGCAAAGCTGAAATGTGCAGATTGCGTTCGAAAGCTCGTCAGATTACTACTGCCTCGACAAGAAGACAACAAGAAGACTATCCGCGTTGCAACTGTCATCGCCTCCAGCAATCGTCTGCTATGTCGCATCATCTACCCGCACTGATATAGATATGACCTATACAAATGACGTTGCATTCGCCAAAGGCGGTTCTCGGCTGTGTCACTGTGGCTTAACATCTCTTTCCTCCTCCGCCCATGTCGACGACGAGCGACATTCATGCAGGGGGCTCGAATGACGAGTCCCGTGTTGTAGCTGCCTCCGATCCAGCACAGTGAGTGTCCTGTTACTTCGCTGAAAGACACCTCCACTCACAATCTCCTGCTAGGTATTCGGGGTCCTTCTTTCACAGCTCCAACCAAGTTAGCGTCACTGGGGGCATGTTTACGAGTGCTCAGTCTGTTACAAACCATTTCCATCATGGACCTAGCATCGGTGTTTCCCAGACCGGTGCGTGCAATTGCTTCTGAAAATAGCTTGCTCACATCAAGCCAGGCTTTCGCAAGATTCCACTTGGGGACATCAACTTGCAGCGTGAACTACGGGTGGATGGTCGGTCGGTGTCTGTGTATCGACGTCGTGAACACGGCTGTGTTCATCGCGTCTACTCTGCACGAGTCGAGGGACGAAAGGCAGGTATGACGGTGGCAATATTCCAAGGCGACAATGCAGAAGAGGTCCGTTCATTTGTCCTCCATTCCATCCACTCATTTATCCATGCCTTTTCATAGCAATGGTCGCAGACTGTATTGGAGCACTCCTCACTTCGGTGCAGAACTTTATTGCCGCTTGAGTCAGACTAACACTGGACGTAGCCATCCAAATGTAGTCCAACTTTATGGGGTGTCGAGCTCATCTGGGGTACATGCAACGGTTTATCATGATGGTGGGTGGTCTCCTGAGTTGCAGTGCGACTCACAACACAAGCTAGAGCTCATACCTTTTGAACATTTCATTAATCGCTACCGCGGTTCACATTTCTTGTTGTTAGATCTGTGGGCTTATTTTGTGCGTCTTATGCTGTCCATATTCATCAGATGTTGACCTGGCATCGTGCTAGATCGATGAACAAGAGGTCTGAGACATCTCCCTTGTCTCATTGACTTTTGCTGACTCTGGGCCAGGCTGCGATGCACTATTTCTGGTCGGTCTTCCCGGGAAAGGTTCGTCTCCGTGTTACCAAATTTGTTTTTCCGATCTTCACAAGATATTGCAAGCTATTCTATTCAGGTTGCGGATATTGGATATGCCCCTCAAATGGAAGAATCTGCCTGGATCTACTGCCCAACCCGACCGCTCCACCTCATCACCATTTTGAATGGAGTTTCACCATCCCACGACCAGACGGGATATACACATTAAATGATCCTGACCGCGAAGCAACATTCATATCTTCCCTTACTTTGGAGCAATACCACAAGCACTGTTATTGGGTCCTTGCGGAACACCGCGAGATTGCTTTCTCTGTGCCAGCTATAGTTAAGCTGGGTACAGTGCTACACTATTCATGCAGCGCCCGGTCAAAATCCCCAGTAGAAATCACATCTCTGTCACCCGAACTCAAACTCAGTCAATGCTCATGGCCCTGGATCAACGAGACATACAGGCTCGACTCCACTTCGGGACGATGGGGACGAGGTGGTCTACAGGCCGAGGGTCACATCATGGAAAACAAATGGACCAGGTAATCTTATTGGCTCATATGATTCCGGTAAATTTAACATATCTTCTTCCCAGGTGTAAGACGCGGCAGGACTTCCCTCTCAATCCATCCATGAGCTTCTGGGTAACCGGCGACATGTACCCATGGCTGAGCCAGTCAAACTATGTGATGAATCACCTCCATGCATCATACAACTGCGAAGATTACGGTATGTCTTGTAGTCATTCCACAAGTATTGTTGATGATTTTCCAAACAGCCGTTGTGCACCAGATTGTATTCCAGATCATGATCCCCACCCATTCTCAGCCTCTCCCCGAAGGATATCTCTTTCTGTCCCCCGATGCCGATTTTGAGGTGGGACCATCGCTATTTTGTTGGCCCGACTGCCCGGCATACTGGTCGCTCGACCCCACCGGTGTTGAACGGCTCAGCACCAAAGAGGCAGAACAACTAGGATTCCCTGCATTTGACCTCACAATGGGTGTCCTGGCGGTCTCATGGGATGACAGCGCTTATACTGGAATTCGCAAATTTCAACGGGCGAAGGGCTTCGATCCGTATACTCAGGATGCTGCACGTGCCTTAGAACATCCGCTTTACAACCTTCCGACGGAGGTGGATCAGCAATTCACGCACGGTAACAGCGAGTCTTTTGCGAGTTTCTTAGTTGATTTGTTTCTCAGTGGTTAACGAAGACCTTGAAGAGGCGGCCGACTCGTGGATACTCATAGAGTGATATTTGACGTCGATTCACTTAAAAACCATTACAGTTCAATGAATGGAATTAATTTTTATGAGTGTGTACGAAAGTAGGACATGTACCGCAGATTCAAAGACCGCACGTGAGTCCGCTCAGGATCGCTCAAGAGAAAGCTTCAACGAACGAATCTTCATTCTAGAATACAAAAACAGTGGCCAACTGATTAAAACAAATCAATAGCGGAGAGCGAAATGAGTACAACAAATTGTCTTCTTCCCCTTCTCTTCTGTTCCTTCGCGGCGCGCGCTTGCCCCGGGCTGCAACCCAGCCGCAGTCACCCACTAATGTTTTTTTCTTTCTATCCGATCCGAACAAGCCCTTTCACCCTCACCGATTCGCATACGCATGCATGCGCTCCCTACCACCATACTCGTACGTGGGCGAATAGGCATACGGGACCGCGGGAGGATTCTTGTAACCAGCTGCAGACGTCGTCGGCGAGAGCTCTATATCGTCCTTCGTCTCTCTGAAATCGTCCACGTCCACGTCGGAGATGATCGAGACCTCTTGGTGGACTCCGATCTCCAGGTTCTGCGAGTGCCAATTCCTTCCTTCAATCCATATCCAATTGACCAACACGGGGAACGCACCTGCCCGTCACGGTAGCTCGTCGTCGGTGCGGAAGACGGCACGTATTTGAAGTTCTGGGACAACCCAAATCCAGGGCCGTACACGTTTACGTTCACAGTCCCGCTGGCGTTCGTATTCGTATTCGTCCGTTGTCCTGGGGGACGAGCTCCGCCTAGTGGTGGCCAAGTTCGGTTCAGCTTTTCGGTTCGAACCTGAACCGGACTGAACCGAACGCGCGTTCGGCCTAAAGTTCAGTTCAGCGTTCAGCGCTTGTCAGATTCTCGCGAACTCGGTTCGAACGCGTTCGAACGGCGGACGCGGAATCGCCGGGCCGGCGGGAGAATTGATGTGGATGGCCTAATATGGTGGATCCATCACGGCAGCCAGGTCGGCAGAGACTTGCTGCTGCCATGGATGCGGCAACTTGATCATGTTGATGCGCTTGACGCGACGTAGCGACCCACGACGGTGGTCCGGCGGTCAGTCCAGCCATCATGATTGGTAATACTACCCTTCTCATTGCGCTTTGGAAGGTCCACAGGCAGCAAGACCTATCTGTTTGTATGGGTGAGCTCAATTTCAATGTTATCTTGTCATACCTGGAGGGAATTTCGGGCAAATCCTGGCGCATCAACGCGCTGATCGCGTCCGGCGTTCGGACGCGGTCCGAACGCCGAACCGGACCGACGTGAACCTGAACGCGCGTTCAGGTCGGGTTCAGGTTCAGCGTTCAGCAAAAAAGTGCCTGAACCTGAACCGAACTGAACCTGGCCATCACTAGTTGTGACGCGAAGCTCTTCCACTAACGACGACCATCGCGCTTCGCATCATGCGTCGGGATCTCACGGCGACCATACCCTCGGAGTCCAAGTAAGTGTAACTGCAGTCGCAACCTCCGGCCACCACCCACCCACCCACTTCCTCTCGAGCAAACTTGAAGGCTTTATTGTCATCTCATGTCTGACACTGCCAAGGGTTTCTTTCGACTCGGACTGCGCTCGCTGACTGCAGCCCTGGATAGCGTATCGATCGACGCAGCGCTTTCCTCATCAGCGAGTCATCGTCACCAACCGACTGGTAGTACAAGTCCCCTTCCAGCGCCTTTTCAAAGTACTGGCATCTCCCGTCGGCAAGCTCATACCATTGGCAAAGAGGTCTCTCCGCTGGAAAATCGAGGAATTAGGACCGAATAGACAATTGGCAATGGTTTCCTCGCGGTCGTTGTGCGTGTTCTGCTTTGTCTCGTTAATCTAGCCATTTATTCCCTCACAGACGCCTCCGATCCTGCTGGTGTCATCAG
The DNA here is from genome assembly GCA_029282125.1 of Mycena amicta. Lineage (NCBI taxonomy): Eukaryota > Fungi > Basidiomycota > Agaricomycetes > Agaricales > Mycenaceae > Mycena > Mycena amicta. The sequence continues at coordinate 118,536 of JARIHP010000065.1, forward strand.
CAGGGTCATTACAGGAGGGAATTCAGCGCGATTCGTTGGGTCGAGCTTGTAACCTTTTCGCCGCGGCCGAGTTACTTATAACTGTGGGCTCGAAATACCTGGCGTCATCAACTTCGGAACACCCTATCCCTTCTTGCCGAGTTGTTGTCCCTATTGAGTCGACGCGTTTTTCCCTGGAAAGACTGATTGCGGCCCGCATGTTTCGAACATCACGATCATCAGGATAGTAGCCTGAAGCATCTTCGAGTTATTCTCATATGCGGATGTGCTCATTTATTCTCTCCCTCCGTCGCGAAAAAAGTTCCCATCCTCCCCCCTCCAGAGATGCTGCTCTCACCACACTCCCTTCCCTCCTCCACTCATTCGAGTCATTCTTCACCCAGGAACCTCGCCCTCGACCTCATCACGGCGCTCCTTGCAATTGCCCGGCTGCCCGGGACCGTACTCGCCGCCGCCACCAATACGACTTTCGACGATACTCAGAGCAGCTTCTCCTGGTCTGGATCCTGGAACGCAATCACGCCTGCTGCGCCGTGTCCTGGGTGTTACTCTCAGCCAGACCCATCCCAGATCCACAATGGCACCTGGCACGATGGTCATGCGAGCGGCATGGACTCACCGACCTTCGGGTCGTTTACTTTCACTGGTTCGGCGTACCTCAATCCCTCCATTGGGCTGATAACAATGTTCTCCGCAGGCTCTGCTGTCTACATATTCGGTATCGACCAAACCGGCGTAGAAGCTGACATCGTCTTCGAATTAATCCTCGGCTCCTCTGGCAGAAACATCACCTCCACGCATCATTACACGGGATCCCCGTTAGGAGGGGAGTTCGTGTATTCCACACCCTACTTCTCTGCAACGGATCTCCCCGAAGACACGTATACTGTCAATTGGATTCTGAACCTGGATCCGGCGTCGGACACTCAAATACAGGTGGCGTTAATCGACTACGCGGTCGTTACGACCGGGGACTCAATGGCTTCCCGGGTCACTGGCGGTCCCAGTATCAAGCCGCCACTGCCTACTCTGAACGCGAGTCATTCATCTTCACACATCTCGGGCGCCGGAAGGTGCGCGCTGTTCTGCCTCACGATCCGATCCGTGAACTATTTCCGTCAGTTCATCCTCCCTGATTGCCACTTCATCAACGTGAGTCTGTTCTTCTTTGTGGGTTCATGCTGCACCTCTAACAATTCCTAGCACCATCGACGTGAACACGCCGGAAACAACGTACGTAGACAATATTCAGCCGGCCAGAGTCGAGTTCATGCTCACGTTGAACAAGAATCTTATCCACCGCCAACAGTCCCTCGACTAGCGCCGCCAGTGGACCACGACAACCCACAGCTGCACGTCTACACCTCGGTACCATCATCGGCGTGTCTCTCGGCAGCTCCGCGCTGGTGATAGCTGTCCTAGTCGTATGGCGGTACCTCCGAAAGCAGAGGTCCCATCGCTTTCACCGCGTTGCGGACTTTTCGCAGCCCGCGTCTTCCCAGCGCCAGCAACTGCTCGTCTACCCGCTCTCGGTGACTGCGGGGCGCCGCGGGCTGGTTCCAAACCGGAAGGTTGCACTGGCAGCCGACCATGCGCGAACGGCACCCAGCACCGTTCGGGGTGAGACTGATTCCGCGCGATTGAATACTCCGACTGCACCAGTGCGTCGTCTGGCCGAGCGTCTGGCAGAGCTCGAGGCCCGCATAGAGATGGTCGATATGCGCCCGCCGCCGCCGTATGGACAGAGCCGAAGCGATCCCGCTGAGACGTAGTGGCATCTTGTTTTGACCTTGAACGAATTGATGTGTTTCGAGAAGTGGCTTTTGAAGACATCCACAAGGAAACGCGTAGGAGCTAAGATATTCTCGGGCAGTAGTCGATTTGAATTTTGCATTGTCAATCGTCTGACTGGCTGGAGAACAGAAAGAGTAAGTTCGCTGGGGAGGATATATGAATTTGGCAGGTGTGTTGTCGCTAGGGATTCGGCTACCCCGAGCCAAAGGACGCGTACGAGCGTCGTGGTGGTTGCGAGCAAGACATCATGATATGTGACGTCCGTGACCATAGCCATCACCGACGACGACGACAACGACAAGCATTCTCCAGCTTCGCGCTCTGCGCTCTGCGTTCAGCCTCCGGACCTCGACGATGAATTATGAGGCAGTCCGGCGCTAGGAAGGTATGTTTCTGAATCATCCTCGCATCCGCCGGAAGGCTGACTGGGATAGCCCCCATCGACTTTCGCTTTAGCTTTCGCTCTCCGCATCCAGCTCGAATTCTTCATGTGCATGCTTTCTCGGAGTGGCACCTCCCGTCCGCCATAGGCCCAATCCAAGACACTCTCGGCGTCTCTTCATCGGGCTGTCCGCACAGATGTCGTCTTGGACGGATTGAGATGGAGCTTTTACGAGTGGTGTACATGGCCTTGCCGTTGTGGTCCGTGCTGAGTCGCATCCTTGCTGTTGAAACTAACCTCCCCCAGCCGTATAACCTCTCGACAACATGTCGCCGTTATCATTCTTGCATCCTGATCCCTCTTCCCGGCCCTCGTCGTCGAGCTCTTCCCACATTGTCCAGCAGCCCATATGCGTTCCTCGCCTTCGCAGGGGACCGCCACGAACACTGGTACGTTTCAGCTCCTCCCAGAAACCGTTTTCCTGACCTCGCCGCCGTAGTTCCTTCGAGGGCCGTACTCGGACAACTCTGTTACTTTTTCGTCGTCGCCTAGGCTCTACCCGAACGCGTAGCTGTTTGCCTCCGGGCTCTCACCGTCGATGGATTGAGGACGGACGCAAGCGGCATGAGCTCTCTTTCAGGTGCGTCGGGGCTTCATCTGCTGAATCGTGACTCAATACCCTCCTCAAGCTATACATTCATCCCCGTCCTGCACCCAGCAACCGGTCGCTGCTACCCCATACACAGGCGGCCTCCCAGCGGCCATGCTACATGCTGGATGCAGTCAATGGCGGGCCACTATTCGCAGCGCGTTCTCTCCCGAGGCGTCACCGATGACTCGACATTCGACCATCGCGCCAGATGAAGTCCCTCTCGCTCGCGCTCTCAATGTCAATGCACATTCATCGGCACACGAGTCCCCATGCTCGGCTCATACACGTCGCCCCTGTCCGTTTGCCGGTCATCGTCAGCGACGTCGTCTGCCCCGGGGAGACGTGTAGCACCATTTCACGAGAATCGAGTTGTTCTTCGATCCACCTATCTCAATCCTCCTTCCTGCGCGTCTCTCGCGCTTGCAGGTCTCCTCCTCAGCGCCTCGCCGACCACCCGAGAATACTTCACCATCTCGTCACCGACGTCTCTTGGCAATGGGCGGATCGTCCAGATGGCGTCTCTTGGTCCGGGATAACGTCCCGCCACTTCGCATCTTCTCCCCCGCCATCCATGGAGCTGTCTCCCATAACCGAGAGCGATTCCGCACCTTCGGCGTTACAGTCGAGCCGAGTCGGGTCGACCCTCAAGCATTCCTCCCCTGTACCCCATCCGGCTTCTTCATACCGCGTCACCGGCTCCCCTACCTTCACGTCCATCGCCCGACCAAAGCTCTGCTTACCCTGGTCGACCTCGCCTTCGGCGGCGGGAACGCGTGTAGCGTCTATTCATGGCCGGTGTCCCGGCTCGATATACGTATATCCCATTGTAGATACACTGGACGACGACACAGCTTCTCTTCCCCATCCAGCCCTCACACATTGCCGCCAGCTGCACGCACCTTTCGTCGTGAATGCAGCGGTGCCTCCCGAGCCAGGCGACTAGTGCCCATACCCATACACCGTCTCCCTTACCCAACATCCTCCATTTCGGCCTCGACGTCTTTCTCCCGGTGCAGAGGTTGGCCTGCCGTCGCTGGAAGACACCTCTCATCGTGACCTTCCTGGTCGTTGTCCGTCGTCGTCGCTACTGGGCGAAAACACCTTCTCTGCCTTCGTCATCCGCCATCCTCCCCCCATGCGGGTCTCAGTGTCTTCCCCGCAATGCAGGGGATTGCCTGACGTGGCTGGAAGATGCTCCTTCGTCATCTTTCCCCTGCCAGTGGTTGTCGTCCGGCGCGTCGCTAGTACCCGTCTTTCACAAGCACGTCATAGCCGCCGTGCTCTCCCCGGTCAGATCCAGCGCATAGTCCAGGACCTATGGCACCATTCCGTCGTCACCTTGCACTGCATCGTCCGTGCTAAGCGTTTTCGCTGGCGTTATCATGCCTGGGGGTCACTCGCAGCAAGGAATCACCCCGTTCACCTATCCTCCGCGTCGGCCTCCCCGACCTCCGGCGACCCTCAAACTTGCATGACCGGCTTGAATAGCCTCTACACCATCCTCCGCTGAAGCGTCTGCGGTCCATAGACCATCTTGTCGCGCTGTCGCCGCCGTTGTCCGCGTTGCGTCTACCCCTCGACAATACAATACCGTCATTCGCCGCTTCCTCACACTGCCTGAGGGTGTGTTCCTGTCGATGCAGTCGCACCTCCTACATCGTCTCCTCCCGCTCGTCCGCCGCTGCGGGCTTTATTCGTGCCCAACGAGGCGTTTTTTGGCTCCATCCCGGCGATCCGTCGGCATACCCTCCATCAGCCTCTTATCCTTGGCTGAGCGGATTCCCGCCGGTCCTAGGCAATGTCTCCCGCTGCGTGGGCGAGCTCTATGACCTTCGAATCGGGATTCGTATGGTCCTCACCGGAAAGCGAATCCAGTCTACCTTCCTTCCCAAAGGTGCGACTCCTGCCTCAGTAGATAGCTAGATGTAGCTTTCTTTATCTTGTTTTTTCAATGGCTAGCAGCTGGTGAATCAGCTAGTTCACAATTGATTCTTGTTCTCTACTTACAAGAATCTCTACGATGCAGGAGGGGTTGGAGATGTGACCGGCGCCGCAGGTGGTGCTGCTTGTCGGTTGCTGGTGTCCAAGTGGGCACTGTGGCAATACTAGTATTCCTTCTGTAGACTTCCACATTTTTTTCCATTTACGCCGCTGCACTCCTAAATAATATTCCATTCATTGAACTGTAATGGTTTTATGTAATCGACCTCAAATATCACTCTATGAGGGTCCAACGAGTCGACCGCCTCTTCAAGGTCTTCGTCAATCACTAAGAAATAAATCAACTAAGAAACTCGGAAAACCATTGCTGTTACCGTGCATAGATTCCTGATCTTCTGCCGGAAGGTTGTAAAGCGGATGCCCAAGAGCGCGTGCAACATCTTGAGTATACGGATTAAAGCCCTTCGCCCGTTGAAATTTGCGAATTCCACCGTAGACGCTGTCGTCCCATGAGACCACTGAAACCTTGCTGGTGAGATCAAATGAGGGGAAGCCTAGTCGACTCGCTTCTTCGGTGCTGAGCCGTTCAACACCAGTGGGGTCGAGGGACCAGTACACTGGGCAGTCGGGCCAACAAAATTGTGATGGTCCCACCTCAAAATCATCGGCAGGGCACAGAAAGAGATATCCTTCTGGGGGTGGCTGAGAATCGATGGGGATCATGATCTGGAATGCAATCCCCCGTACAACCGCTGTTGGGGAAATCATCAGCAATGCTTATGGCACGACTACACGGCATACCGTATTCTTCACAGTTGTATGATGTGTGGAGGCTATTCATCACATAGTTTGACTGGCTGAGCCATGGGTACATGTCCCCTGTCACCCAGCAATTCATGGATGGATTGAAAGGGAAGTAATGCTGCATATAACATCTGGGAAGATACTGTACTATTCCGCTCAATTCGACACGACCTGTGACCTGTTTTGTCGAAGTTTTGACTTCGACTAATTTCCTTTTTGGGATAGATCAGCGCCGCAGGCACGAAATTTTGGTCAAAATTACCAAATTAGGACACTTTGGGACGAAGAAAAATGGCAGTGACCTGTGACCTTGGCGAAGTTCCTCGACTATTTGGGGGCCTGTGACCCGTGACAATCGAATTGAACGAAATAGTACAGTAGGTTAAATGTACCGAAATCATGAGCCAAAATGATTACCTGGTCCATTTGTTTTCCATGATGTGACCACTGACATTCCATCCTGATACTCCAGAGTTGAAGGAGTGCCTTTGTGTGTCTGAAGCTTGGCTGAGCTTCAGTTCGGGCAACAGAGATGTGATTTCCACCGGAGATTTCAGCCGGGCACTGCATGAATAGTGTAGGACTGTTTCAAGCTTGACTAGAGCTGGCGCAGAGAATACAATTTGGCGGTGTTCTGCAAGGACCGAATAACAGTGCTTGTGGTATTGCACCAAAGTAAGGGAAGATATGAAGGTTGCTTCACGGTCAGGATCATTCAGAGTGTGTATTCCGTTTGGTGGTGGGATGGTGAAAGTCCACGTGAAATCACCATCATATGGAGAGGTTGGGCTGGGCAGTACATCCACGCAGATTCTTCCATTTGATGGGTGTATCCAATATCCGCAGTACGAAGGGAATCCCTTACAATATCTTGTGAGGATTGGACACAAGTTTGGGAACAGAGACCAACCTCTCCTGGGAAGACCGACCAGAAATAGTGTGCCGCGGCCTGACGCGGAGTCAGCAAAAGTTAGCGAAACAAGAGAGATGTCTCAGACCCCTTGTTCTTCGATCTAGCATGATGCCAGGTCAACATCTCATGAACAGAGGGCAGTATAGACATACAAAATAACCCAACAGATCTAACAACAAGAAATGTGAATGGCGGTAGCGATTCAGGAAATGTTCGAAAGGTATGAGCTCTAACTTGTGTTGTGAGTCCCTAGTGATGGCCAGGTTCAGTTGGGTTCAGGTTCAGGCACTTTTTTGCTGAACGCTGAACCTGAACCCGACCTGAACGCGCGTTCAGGTTCACGTCGGTCCGGTTCGGCGTTCGGACCGCGTCCGAACGCCGGACGCGATCAGCGCGTTGATGCGCCAGGATTTGCCCGAAATTCCCTCCAGGTATGACAAGATAACATTGAAATTGAGCTCACCCATACAAACAGATAGGTCTTGCTGCCTGTGGACTTTCCAAAGCGCAATGAGAAGGGTAGTATTACCAATCATGATGGCTGGACTGACCACCGGACCACCGTCGTGGGTCGCTACGTCGCGTCAAGCGCATCAACATGATCAAGTTGCCGCATCCATGGCAGCAGCAAGTCTCTGCCGACCTGGCTGCCGTGATGGATCCACCATATTAGGCCATCCACATCAATTCTCCCGCCGGCCCGGCGATTCCGCGTCCGCCGTTCGAACGCGTTCGAACCGAGTTCGCGAGAATCTGACAAGCGCTGAACGCTGAACTGAACTTTAGGCCGAATGCGCGTTCGGTTCAGTGCGGTTCAGGTTCGAACCGAAAAGCTGAACCGAACTTGGCCACCACTATGAGTCCCACTGTTTATTTATGAGACCACCCACCATCATGATATACCGTTGCATGTATCCCAGACGAGCTTGAAACCCCATACAGTTGAACTATATTAGGATGGCTGTATCCAGGGTTAGTCTGACTCAAGCGGCAATAAAGTTCCGCACCGAAGGGAGGAGTGCTCCAATACAGTCTGCGACCATTGCTATGGGAAAATATGGATAAATGAGTGGAATGGAGGAGAAACGGACGGACCTCTTCTGCATTCTTGCCCTGGAATATTGCCACCGTCATGTCTCCCTTTCGTCCCTCGACTCGCGCAGAGTACACACGATGAACACAGCCGTGTTCACGACGTCGATACACAGATACCGACCGATCATCCAGCCTCAGTTCACGTTGTAAGTTGATGTCACCCAGTGGAATCTTGCGAAAGTCTGGCATGGCATGAGCAAGATATTTTCAGAGACAATTGAACGCACCGGCTTGAGGAACGCCAACGCTGGGACCATGCTGGAAGTGGTTTGTAACAGACTGAGCGCTGGTAAACATGCCCCCAGTGATGCTGACTTGGTTGGAGCTGTGAAAGAAGGACCCCGAATACCTAGCAGGAGATTGTGAGGTGTCTTTCAGCGAAGGAACAGGACACTCGCTGTGCTGGATCAGAGGCAGCTACAACATGGGACTCGTCATTCGAGCCCACTGCCTGAACCTCGCTCGTCGTCGACATGGGGGGAGGAGGAAAGAGATCTTAAGCGCTAGCACAGCCAAAAACCGCCTCGCTCACACGGCACAGCATCACGCCGAAGATCACCGACTACTTATAGCCGACCAGTCACGAGAGTGACACGTCGCGCGCTCGCTTTCATGGCTCCTCCAAACGCGTCGTCCAACCGGGACGATGCTGCCCACGACACCGACCCAGCCCTGACCGCTTCAACCCGCGGCGTCGACCAAATGCACCTCTCCAGTGCCTCCGAAGGAAAGCCCGCACCAGGCGGCCACAATGCGAAAGCGATGGGCGCGCATAAGGTGTGTGTCCGCTGGGTCTAGAGTCATGCAGCGCTCAGAAAACTCAATCTGAGTAGTTCTGGGCGACGCAGCCAGTGCCTCAGATAGGTCATTGACTTTCCTCGACGTGATCCAAGGACGGGGGATATTCATCCACATGTAGGCGAGGGACCACCGCTTGACGACGGCTACATCGAGCCGCCAAAGCCTCGCGAGGAGCTACGACAGGAACCCTACCCTTTGCCTAAAGATTTCGAATGGACGACGGTGGACATTACGGACCCGGCGCAGGTGAGTTTCCGAGTCTTGCCCTCCTCCGCTCCACCTCAGCTGAATCTTTCGTTTCAGAATAAGGAAGTCCACGACCTCTTATCCATGCATTACGTCGAAGATGCCGACGCGACGATGCGGTTCAAATATACATCTGAATTCCTTCACTGGTGCGTCCGCTGTTAGCTCTTGAAGCCTCTGCAGGGACTAACAATTACTCGCTCTAGGGCGCTCACGCCACCGGGATACTTCAAAAAATGGCTCGTCGGTGTGCGTGTCTCCGCTAACAAAAAGCTCGTTGCCTTCATCGCTGGAACTCCGATAACACTTCGCGTGCGCGGCAAGTGCGTTATTCATTCTCTCTCGTCGTGGTTTGCTCACAGCGGATTCGCAGGGTATTCGCCGCGGGTGAGGTCAACTATATCTGTATCCACAAGAAGCTCCGCTCGAAGCGCCTCGCACCGGTGCTCATCAAGGAGGTGACGAGGCAGATCAACCTCAAGGGGATCTTCCAGGCGATATACACCGCCGCGACGGTCATACCAACACCCATTTCGGTCTGCAGGTACGCCGTCATCCTTCTTCTGTACACAATCTTGAACTCTCGATACCCAGATACTACCACCGCACACTGAACACTCGCAAACTAGTAGACGTCGGGTTCACATATGTCCCTCGCTCATCCACCGTCGCCCGCGTCGCGCGCTCGAACCTGCTTCCCAGCACGACCAAGATTCCGGGTCTGCGCGAGATGCTCGATACACAAGCGGACATCGACGGCGTGAAGACGCTCTTCGAGCAGTACATGCAAAGATTCGATCTGGTGCCGGTTATGCCCGAGCGGGAGGAGATACGGCATTGGTTCGTTAGTGGAAGGGGCGAAGGGGAGGTGCTGGGTGGACCAGGCCAGTTGAAGAGAAGGGAGAAGCAAGTTACCTGGACGTATGTCGTTGAGGTGAGTCTGTTCCGCTTCCGCCAGACCATTTCATTCATTCTTCCGGTCTTAGAACCCAGCCACACACAAAATCACCGACTTCTTCTCCCTGTACTACCTCCCCTCGTCCCTCCTACACCCTCCCAAGCCCGAATACCACACCCTCGAAGCCGCGTATCTCTACTACTACGCCACCGACGCACCGGAAGCCGGCGTAACGGACCGCATCCGCGAGCTGCTCGGAGACGCACTCATCGTCGCGCAGCAAGCCGGGTTCGACGTCGTAAACGCGATGACGGTCATGGATAGCGTGCCGGTGCTGGCCGACTTGAAGGTCCGTGTCCGTCTGGTGCTCTCTTTGAACGCAGTTGCTGATCTGACAACCAGTTCGGCAAGGGCGACGGCCTCTTAAACTTCTACCTGTACAACTGGCGTACCGCTCCACTTGCCGGGATGGACAGCGTGGATGGGGTAAAAGCAGGAAGAGGCGTCGGAGTTGTGATGCTATAGGTACCTGCTGAGAGGTGAATGACTCGCGGCTCGCGGTGCTTGTGAACGTATTGAATACAATTAGCTGACATTCCTTTCTCAACGACAAGACGAACAAAGGGTCCCCTAAGGTACTGCAGTCTCTTCGGATTTTCACTCACCGAGATGACCGAAAAAAAAATCTTTTGATTTATCGGGTTTCTCAAGCACCTCAGAAAATGCCGGCGTAACGCGGAACGCGGAACGCCAACTTACGGTCGGAGTATTCTGGATTGCTCTCTGCTTGAATGTCCCTCTCGACACAGTAAGGATTTCAACTATAAAAACGCAATTGACAATTACATGTCGTGAATTCCGGCCAGCTTTGAAGACGGTATGTTTACTCCGCGTGGCACACTTGTCGCCTGAGCTATTTTCTCCCGCACCATGTGACATCTTCCTTCCTGAGCGGCGCGTTGGAATGGAGATAGTGATTCCTCCCAATGCCTCACTGCTGCGCTAACCTGATTTCGTTCAGAGAGAATATTCCCCATCTGTAGCAAGCACTCGGCGCGGCCTTGATGGACATCCATACCGACAAATCCTGCCAATGCGGTCTCCTGCAGGCTATACGCCGTATCGCTGTCGCCCTGTGCAAGGAAAACGTCTCCGAGAAATCACAACGCCTTGTATGCCGTCAGCCGGTCGTGCGTGTTCAGCCCCAAGACCAGCAGAACCATAGCGTGGCGAGAGCATTGCTGCAGGTACTCCTGTGGCCAGCGCTGGACGTCGGCGGACTGCTCCAAGCAGAGGATTACTGCCTCGGTACACGAGCCCCAGGAGACCGCCGAACATTGGGCTGAAATCTTGCGGGCAGCTGCGTGGTTGCCACTCCGCAACTCCAGCCCAGCCACGACGGTATTGCAGAGGGTGATTCCCAGGGAGGAGGCCATCGAGAATAAGCGATGTTTCACTTCCTCTAGATTTCGTCGCACCTCCGCCTCAGGCACATCGATAGCGACCTGAATCTGCGCGACGTTCAACAAAGACTTGACATAACCTAACGGCGCCCGCTCCGGGTCCGCGATCTTTGTCAATATCTGTTGGTGAATAGCAAGCGCCTCGAGGTACTCGGTCTTGACGAGATGACAGTCTGCCTCGGCGTGCATCAGATTGCGGTATATAGGCGACTCCGCAAGCCCGCAGACCTCCAGAATCTCCTGGCCGCGTTTAAGGATCATAGTGCTCGCCTTGTAGTCTCCTTGTGCACAGAGAATTGACGCGTGGACGCGGCACGCGCCGGCCTCTTGGAAGAGGTTTCCAGAGGCTTGCGAGCGTTTGCGCCCTTCAACGGCATATGCACAGGCGGTAGAGTATTTACCAGTTTGGTAGTTGATGACGGCAAGTTGGTTGAGCGAAACACATTCATGATCATTCGCGGTGGTGATCAATCTGGCGCTCTCGAGTGCGACTGTGGTGTATGTTGAAGCCCTTGTGATGTCGTTTTACCTGTTCTGCAGGTAATACTGCCCGAGAGCGATATAGAATTGTGCTGCAAGTCATAAGCTACCGTCTGCAGAGGTCAAAGGCGCATGCAAACCTCGAAGTGTTGGGTCATTCAAGGTGTCGAAATTCCGAGTCGCGAGCTCCTCGAGGTCGGTCACATTGTCTATGGTGCGCGACGTGCACGACAGGAGCATCGACGTGGCATGCAACGTCTCTAGACGGGCATCGGGGTTCTGTTCTAACAGCTTCGGAATCTGCCCAAGCAGAGCCGGCGATGCGGACCCCACGGGTAATGCTACAAAATGAGTCGAAGAGCAGCATGCAGTGTATGCAGAGGTGCAATTCCGCTCGCTCAGAGACTCCCTTTAGCGACCAGCCCAGAGATGCCTGGATATTATGCAGATTTGCGGTGAGCTGAGTCACGACTGACTGCAACTCGAGGTCGTTGTAAACCTCATACAGTTTCAGGAGTGCATGGAAGTATTCGATTGCGGCCAGCACGAGGATTCCGCCCGGTGGGTACGCACGCTGGATGAACTCGCGCATGGGGTTTAGCATCTTCAGGCGCCGGTCATGGGAGGTATACGCCAGAGAAATCCGCGTCAGCGTTATTTTGGCGCTCAGGATATTGTGGATTGGGAGGTTCATATGCTGGAGCTCGGCATCCGAAAGGCCGTCGGGCAGAATTGAGAGCAGACAAAGAAGATCCCAAGCACCAGGCGACGCTGCGAGACGAGGACTGGAGAGCGAGATACCAATAGAGATTTCCAACGCGTTTCCACCGTCGGCACCGTTGGATAACAGGCTGACTCGTTCGGACTCCCAGCGCTCAAGGATATACGCGGGCCCTTCGAGGTCCACGAGGTGTGCGACTAGCTCGATGGCCAGTGGAACGTTGTCGGTGAGCGCCAGCACCTGATCGAGCTCTCGTGTATCTTGCACGTCGTCCGCAATGTCCACCAGGATTTGACGAGCCGCATCGACGGAAACAGGGCCGAGGGGAGGAAGAAATGGGCGATTCCACTGGATTTTGTCAGGGCGTTCAGTGCCGCGTAGGGTGACCTTGCGTATGACCTTCAATTCACCGAACAACACCCACATTAAACAAAACTCACCACTAATCCCAGATGCGCAATCTCCGACAACAAGGAAAGGAAATCCTCCACCTCCGCCCGCGGTTCCATCGCTTCCCAAGCCGTTTCGATATTATCCAGAACGAGCAGAGTCGCAGGCCCGTTCGAGAGCTGTCTCAGGACAGCACGAGTGAGATCCCTCCCCGGCTTCAAGCCGATATACGACGCGATGAGCGCCGCCAGCTCCACCTTGTCGCTCGCCGTGTGGCAGGGAACGAAGATCTGACGAGGGAACTTCTCCTTGACGACGGTGTGGTGCAATACGGCTTTCGCGAGGGCTGTCTTTCCGATTCCACCCGGTCCAAGGATCGCGATGCGTGCAGGGTTGGGTTCTGCGATTGTTTTTGCGATGTCTTCGAGTTCGTTGTCGCGCCCGTGGAAGATTTGAGGTTTGCCGGGGACCATAGATAATGAGTTTGAGCTACCGCCAGGCTGTTAGACGAGCCTTCAAGTTTTAGAATAGACTAACCTGCTATTGAAGTGACGCGGCGCGCCTGCTGAAGGCGCAGAAGTCGTGGTAAGAGAGACGTCCGCGAGTGATTCCCGTAGTTCTCGATGTCGCTGTTCGGCTCTCGCGCGCATCTCCTTCATCTCAGTCAAAGTCTTGATACGCTGGTTGACCTAATAAATCCCAGGTGAGAGCCCGAGGGCGTGAAACTTCTGTTAATGGAAGCGCACCTTGAAGATTTCCAGAGCATGTTGCAACCCCAACTGGCAATCCTTGAGAAGCAGGTTCAACTCGTGCTGGCGGAGGAACTGCGTGAATCGATTCGTCTGTTGTTGACTGTGCATGAAAGCATCGAGTTTGTGCAGCGTTCTAGAAGATGGCTGAGCTCAGCGAGTTCAGCAAGGGAAGACCACACACGTTGTGAACTTCCCAAGATTACTCAACGCTTGTGGTCCTAGGCCCTGTTGCGCTCTCGAATCCAGCTCCAACTGGATAATGACAGCGATGATATTTTGGACCTGTTCCATCATCTCGATGCAGTCGCTCTTGTTGCGTCGGAGATTCTCGAGGATGGTGAGCAAAGAGGCCTTATAATAACAATTGACTTAACTGTATCGCTGTGATGAGCGAACCTGTCGTATTGGCTATCGTTTGCATGAAGGGCGTGCCGAACGCAGAGGCCATGTCGTTGAGTGTGCCCACTGCAACACGCAGATATGCGAGGGTTCCATCCAGACGGGCTGCGGAATCACAGGCGGGTTCCATCGCGATTTGGACAGCTGGGTCCGCCCTCGCTTGTACTTATACTACCCTCAAGACCGTAAGCACTCAATAGACAACGAATGAAAGAATCAACTCAAACGTTGGGTTCATCCACGGAATTTGAAGTACCGGACCTCATTCGAAACAGTCTCAGTTGCGATGGAAGGCATCTTGATCTACAAGCGCGGCGATTCCGAACTTTGACTCAGGCTCCCCACGTTCTCGTCTGCAACGCGACGAACGCACATGGTTCATCCACGGAACTTGAAGTACCGGGCCTCATTCGAAACAGTCTCAGTTGCGATGGAAGGCATCTTGATCTGCAAGCGCGGCGATTCCGAACTTTGACTGAGGCTCCCCACGTTCTCGTCTGCAACGCGACGAACGCACATGGAGTACAGGAATCCAGAATCTCGACTGTCGTATTCCCGATAATGCATGCCGAAGTACAGGGGACACGCGAGGTCGTCATGCTCTGAAGCGCAGCCCCAGTAGATTTCTGTCGCGATGGTGGTTGCGAGCAACGACAGCTATCAGTGACTGTCACCCAATCATGATCTTCAAGCGGCCCGTCACCCGATCCGGGTGACGCACGACCGCCCATCCAGCCTGAAATGCTGATACGATAAGGCATTAGACAACACATCCCACTTCCAGCGACTGCCAGACGCTGTTAGCCTTTCGTTCCACAGGGGTTTGTGCCAAATGTGGAATAGCCCGGTCTGGGCTCTGATGTCATCTTCACCTATGTGACCAGCTTTCGTCTTGACTACCACCTCGCAGGATGAACAAGCAGACTAGTCTGGCTCAATTCACGATACACGAAAAATGAAGCTACATAATATGGTACAAGGGTATCTTATCTCTTGCAGATTCTCCTCCTCACCCCGTCTGAAGCTCCCAAACATGCGCTCCCTTCGTCGTCGGCGACAAACCCATGAACTTTGTATATCCCATCAAGAAATCGACCTGTCGTAGGCCCCCGCGCTTCTCCTGGTCGTACGCTCTCCTCCCGTCATGCCGCATTGCACGGTCGCACCGACGCTCGTAGGCTTTCGCCATACTGCGCATCAGCTTCGGCTTCCCGAGGGTCGTGTACTCTGCCGCGGTGACATACTTCCGGAGCGCATGGTAGACCCCCTCGAGGAGATCGTTCACCGTCACGTACCCACTCGACCCGCCGGCCACGACCGTGATGGAAAACGGGAGGTGCGGCGACACCAGAGTCAGCTCGTGCTGCGGCGGGTGGACTGCCGGCTCGGCGAGCATGCCAGCTGAGATGCCGTGCGGGTAGGGCGTGGTGAGGGTCCTCGGAGAGCGAGTGAGGTTGTAGGTGAGGAGCGGAACCTCCGAGAATGCGAGGAGGGTGTGGGCCTTGGCATGGGTCGAAGAACGTCGCACGCGTGGGATTGCTGCCTGATGGTTGGCGGCGTGGTAATGGTGGGCGTTGGGCGGCGAATACACGGATGGAGTTGGGGCGTAAAGGCCAGCGTACATGGCATCCGGCGGCGTGTATGGCCCAGAGGATGACGATGTGGGCGACCAACCGGACGGGCTCATGACGAGTGGCGGCATCTCAGACGGCGATGAGCGGAACATGTTGGTAGGAGTGAAGTGGACATGGTGGCGAGGCATGGCTGAGTGCTTGGTGCGTCAGATGAAACTGAATTCCTCGCTCTTATTCGTCAAGCTTAAATACCTCAGGAACTCCAACCGTGACTCCACTCTTCGACTTCGGCTGCGCGCGCATTTTCGGAATCTCCATTCCATTCCTCTATCGAGAAAACGAACAGCTTGATTCCTCCCGTAATCCAACGACGTGGGCCATGCATACCTCGTTTGGCAGTCCGCATATCCCCAACGGCGTAGAGCAAGCAAAGTCCTCTCACACGCTCGCTCCATTCAACAGCTTTGTGACCGATAAGTGGTCTAGTGTCAGTGCCTGAACCCTAGATGGGATAGCGTCGATGGACACGAATAGCTGCGCGTCAGTTTGCGCACTGTGGGCCTCCGCTCCTGCCTGTTCCGCACCTGTTCCGCGTTATAGCGCTCGTCGATTGCATCTGTGGCTCCATTTTCAAGTCCGCCGCGTCGGGTCCGCACGAGAGATCTTTGCTTTTTTACCAATGTTAGCCCGGCGTCTATGCAGTCTGCGGAGTACACATGTGGAGACCAAGCGTGGGAAGGAATCGGAATCGGAATCGGACAAGCAACGAGTGCTCTCGCCCCGATGCACGTTGGATGCTGGCTCAACCTGTGAACTGCTCGGGACACTAGCGGAACCGACTGCTGTCCAGTGTTGAGTCCGTCTCCGTCTTTGAACGTCGAACTGCCGATGAAACGCACCTCCATCTGAATTTGGCAGTAATTCTACAGCGTCTTGGAGTCAACGCCACCCGCCAGTGCAGTGGCAAAGATGATAGATGGTAGATGGTAAATTGGCCGTCTCCGCTAGCACAGATAAGAATGCAGTGCGATAAACAAGTGCTGTTGAGCAATGAATGACTCACAAGGAGTAAGATCGGCAATAGTAGTCCTTCCTGGGAGTTTTTCTAAATGCGTATGCGCATGTGATTTGAGGGGGAGGCGGCGATCACACGTTGGGGAATGTTCCCGGAACCTTCCTATCGTTCAATTCAGTGAAGGTGAAGCACGTGACGGAGGAGACGGGTTACGAATCCCCACGGCGCGTCTGTTTTTGACTCGTATAAGATAACGAACGAGCGTAGACAGCCTCCGACTCGGAACCGCAAGGAACAGAATAATATCATGGAATTCAGATGACGGACGTTCTCGAGTGTACTGCGTCCTGTACTATTCTTAGCGCATCTATCTCTACGCATTAATCCTCTCGGAAGCTAGCCGAAATTGACGTACATTGAACACCCTCCTCAGTCCCCAGCTCCGCGATGCGCACTCGCAGCTCGCAGATGCTTTGTTTGGGAAATATCGCGTCAAGATGAGCGCAAATCACCCGTGTGTTGAGATACGCTACGAATTCGTCCTCGAGGGCGAGTGCGCGCGCGGGATCGTGCTCGTAGCCCGGGAACGCTTCAGCAGAGGGTGGGGACAAGACGAGTTTCGTGCGCAGGGTAGACGGTATGTCGGACAAGACGATCTTTGAAGAGGTTCAATACGGAATTATAAGGGAGGTGGACCACGTACGAGCATGGGGTAGTGGTTTTGCTCGCCGGCGACAGCGCTGGATACCGTTTGGATCAGGTCCGTCGCCTCCCTGATAAAGTCCTTCAACCCCTTCTTTCAGCTCATTCCAATTGCGAGTTTGCAACCACACACCGGCCGATCGTAGTCTGCGACGTCAACTACAACCATCGCACAAGCCACCCTATCGAATAAGTGCAGCCACTTTCGCATTGGAGACTCGATGCGTTGGTGAATAGCGGTGAAGCGCCACTTCCAAAGGCCGGGAGTCGCGAACGAGTCGATGGGGGGAGAAGGCGGTTCAAGGGGGTCAGCGCCTGATATACAAGTGTCCTGCAGAGCGAGGATGGATATTACTTCGGAGTTTGTGGGCTCGTAACCCGGCTCGCTGATACGGTCGATTGTGTCGAAACAATTGGCCAAAGGAGCGTATTTAGCGATGACAAAGGCGCGAAACAGGGTGTTGAACGTCCAGAGATGCTGTACGGCGAGCCAGAAGTCCTCTGTGGACGTTGGAGCCGTATTGTTGCTAAGGATGGTCCGACAGCACTGTATCATTGTCCCGTCGCTAGAGGCACGAAGGACAGCCGAGGCTGACTCGCTGCAACAAGATCAGATGGATAGGCGGGATACAGAAGAGTGTACCGCGCTGCATGAATGCAATGCGAGACGATCCTGGCCCGGAACCGCTTCCGCTCCTCCAAGTCGTCGCCATAGCACACGCGCAAGCATCCCACGAACCTGCTCTGCCTGGAGATCAAGGCACCCTGGAGTGCTCGTGGACGCGACATACCGCAGCTTGTCGAGGAGTTCCTACCACGAGAACTTTGTACAGAGTCTTCTCCGCCTCCCATTGGGCTCTGAGGGGCCAGGATAATCGGCCGCCCAACTGCCGCCGGCGGCAGTGGGCGGCAGTTGACATAGCCGCCCAGCGTATCTTACGCGGTACTGTCCCAGTTCAAGAGCTGGTGTATTGCCGCCGTTGGTGCATTGGTGGAAACCTGACTCACCAGTCAGGAAACACTCAGAACAGAGACCAACACTTCAAGAGAACCCTTGTGTGGGATTGAGGTGGTGGTGCGAGTACAAGCGGTAGCTACCGTGACTGATGTAACGCCCGATAAGATAAGCACGAACGGGCTTACACCCTCCCCGTCTAAAAAGAAGTTATGCCCTCCACATTAACCAACTCCCGAGCCTTCACATACTACCCCCCCAGGGAATAGGTTAGCGGGGAGCGGTGACCTTTCCGTCTGTCCCTCGTGTCCGAAGTCGAGAGCGTATGCCGGTTGTCGAGTTGGTCGAAGCCGAAGGGGAATCAATCGGAGGATCTTGGCTGGAAATATGTCGAAGAATGGGCGTCGCGGCTAGTGTCTCTGGCACGTCGGGAGGCAAGGCTTCTGTGGCGATTTGGCGCGCACGATCTTGTGAGGTCGAGGATTCTTCTGCAACTTGGCGTGCGCGGCGCTCCGCGATTCCATCTTGGGTTAGGCCAGCGTCCCATGCATCCAGGTGCTCCAACTCCGCGATCTCCTCCTCCCTCATCCATTCATCGTCCTCCGGCCCGTAGCCATACCAGCGCACTAGGAACTGGCGCTTTCCGCGGCGGACACGCTCATCCAGAATGCGGTCTACAATGTTCTCCTGTTGTCCTTCCGGGGAGACAATAGGGCCAGGTTTGGGTAACTCCCGGTTAGGAAACAGTGATGCGTCGTTTTCGTGAAATGGGGAGAGTTCGGAGGTGTGGAACACCGGGTAGACAAAGGGCTGATTCCTAAGGTCCAGAGTGACCGTGGAGCACTCCTTGTGGATAGCAGTGATCATGAAAGGGCCATCGTTGCGAACCATAAACTTGGCGACACGGCCCGATCCAGCATCCAGGTAATGTCTCCGTCGCTTCCCAGTGTTGAGCAAGACACGGTCCCCGATCTTGTAGTCGGGAGTCGGTAGACGAGTCTTGTTAGCCTGAGTTGCTTGGGCAGCCTTTGCAGCGAGGAGATTATCTTGCGCCTCGGCTATGTCAAGTTCGAGAGCTGCAATAAATTTCTCTGCATTGAATGCATCAGCAGTGTTATTTGGCCGAGGGTTAGTCCCCAACGGCGGAATAACCCGGGGAGAGCGACCGAAACGGAGCTGAAACGGAGTGTAGCCCGTTGAGGCATTAATTGAATTCATGATATTGAAACGGATACGCGGCAGCGCACGAGCCCACCCACGTTGGTTTGCCGAAACGTGGAATCTAATGCACTGGATCAGAGTCTTGTTGGTACGTTCGCTAGCACCATCCGTTTCAGGATGGTAAGCCGTGGACATTTTCAACTTGACCCCCGTGAGCTTGTGCAGTGCTGCCCAGAATTTCGATAGGAAGAGTTTATCACGATCTGAGATAATTTCGAGTGGAAGACCATTCTCGCAGTACCATTTGTCAAAAAAGAGCAGGGCAAAATCCTCGGCCGTGATGTCCGTTCGAGTAGGGGCGAATTGAAAGTCAGATCCCAAGCGGTCAGTGAAGGTCACCACGCAATTGAAACCTTCATCCTCGGGAAGAGGGCCAATGAAATCTATAGCAACCGAGTCGCACCTCGCCTCGGGAATCGGGAGGGGGTGTAGCGGCCCGGCTTTGCGTTTCGTCGATGATTTATTGCGTTGACAGTCAGCGCAAGAGGGAATGTAACTGCCTTCTAGCTGTTTTCGCATGTTCGGCCAGTAATAAGCATTTCTCAAGGATTCATATGACTTGTCGAAACCAAAATGACCCATTGAATCGTGTGCCAGTTGGAATAAAGTCTCGCGGACGTTGTTAGCCTGCGGTATCACAAGACGATCTTTTATGAACCATAACCCATTTTCCTCACGCAGGCCTGGAAGCGACTCCTTGAGCGATGGAAGGGTTTTCGTCCACTTGTCGTGTTCATAGCCAGAGCGAATTTGCTCTAATAAGGCATCATCGGTTGAGATTTCCATGATGGCGCAGACGGCTAGTGGGGAATCTTGCGACTTGTCGTAAGTGCGGGATAGACACATTGCGGCGTGGATAGGAATTGGCACAGCAGAAGCCGAGGCAGCCGGGAGAACTTCGTCAAAGTCTGTCCGCGACAGCGCATCAGCCACAACATTTTCCTCGCCCGGAACATAAATGATCTTCATGTCAAATTGAGCAAGGAATTCCATCCAGCGAGCTTGTCTCTGGGATAAGTCACGCTGAGTAGAGAAGTTCTCCAGGGTGCGATGGTCCGTGTACACATATACGGGAGCTCCAATGAGGTCGGTTCGCCATTTCCTGAAGGCACGGATTATCGCCAGTAGTTCCTTCTCGTGAACCGCATAGTTTAGCTCCGCGCTTTTGAATGTCATAGAGTCAAACGCAACGGGGCGTGCCGTCTCCCAAGACTCGCCGTATGAGAGGATTGCACCCGAGCGTTTGTCGCTGGCGTCTGTAGTTACGAAGATCTTGTTATTTCCCATGTCGTTGTGGTTTATTGTCGTCAGACAGTCCGCGCTGGCGACGAGTTCCTTGATCTTGTCAAAGGCTGCTTGATGGTCCTCCTTCCAGCCCGGCCACTCCAGCTCGGCGGCTTTGGTGGTGAGTGGTGTCAGTACCATCGTATGCGAGGCAAGGTCCGGCAAGAATTGTGCAACATAACGGACGAGACCTAGGAAGGCGCGGACCTTAGTCGGGGAATTCGGGGTCGGCCAGTTGAATATACGCTCGACCTTTGCCTTATCAGCTTCTATCCCACGTTGAGAGATGTGATGACCGAGGAAATCGATCTCGTAGCAGAAAAGTTGTGTCTTCTTCTCGTTGCAATAGAGAGCGGCCTTTTGTAGAGCCGCGAAAACGGTGCGGACATGTTCCTCATGCTCTGCCTCGTTCTGGGACCAAATTATAACATCGTCCAGGTAGACATGGCATATTTTGCCGATAAGTTCGCGCAAGGCAGCGGTAACACGTCGTTGTTGAATGGACGGCGCGTTGCGCAGTCCCTGCGGCATCACAAGCCACTCGTATAGCCCAAGCGGTGTGGACACTGCCGTGTATTTCACGGAGTCAGGATGTACGCGTGTCTGGAAGAATGAATCCGTAAAGTCTATTTTTGACCAGATCTTGCCCTTCGCACAGTCCGCGAGGATGTCGTCCACGCGAGGAAGGGGAAAGACGTCGCGGACAGTGTTCGAATTGAGGTCCCGGAAATCGTTGACCCAACGCGGCAGTACCACCTTGTCCGCCTTTGGAATTAGCATCGCAGGGGACGCAAACGATGAGTTTGAGGGGCGGATACGGCCAGCGTCCAAATGCTTCTGGATGAGGACGCTCCACGCTTCGCGATATTTACGTGGACTTGGATAGGTGCGTTTGGATAACGTCTTTGCAGCGTCTTTGACCGTAATCTCGCAGTAGACGTCTGTGGGCAGATCGTCGACGTGGGGTATCGGGTCGAAGATAGGGCGAAATTCGGCCTTGAGCTTATCACCCTTGATCTGGAGGCGTTCCCATTCAGCAAGCACTTGAATACGCTGCTGTACCGCAGCAACAATATCCACAGGCTTTACCGGCAAGAAGTAATCTGTAGCCTCCAGGGCAGCGGCTCTAGCCTCACAGACCCCCTTTAACTCATTGGCTAAGACGCGCCGCTGGTTCTGCGTCTCCTTCATGCGTTTACGGAGCAGCTTAGGGCTCAGAGGCTTCCGGGGTTTTGTAGGTAGCGGAGGCGGGTTTAACAAATCGTATTGCGAGCGGCTATCGACTACGGTTCGCAAATGATGGTCTACAACAATATGGTTTCGAGAAAGAAAGTTCATGCCGAGAATGATAGGGAACGAGAGGTTGGGCGCAATGAGGGCGCGAACCGGCTTCGAAGTGTACGTATAATCGCGGGAAAGTAGAGGAAGCTTGACATATTCTGTAATGATATTGGACGAGGGAGAGGGAGAGGAAACGGCAACGTCAAAGGTGACAGGCTTATGCAAACGGCGACGACGGAGGCCAATCTTGTCAACGAGGTCTTCGTGGATGAGGACTAGATCGGACCCGTTGTCAATCAGCGCGCGTATGGAGAGCGGAAGGTTTGTGAGCGGACCTTCGATGAGGCACTCCCACATCAATAATGAAGACCCGTGGCGGGCGGCGTGCGGGGTTTGCGGCCCTGCAGGGATATCAGAGGTGGACACGGACGGCACGGAGGGACTGACCCCATCGCGGATGGAGACGTCGTCGTCATCGTCACTCTCCTCGGAGCCAGAGGAAGACGATTCGGAGTCGATCTCGGCGATGACGGCGTTCACCGCCTTCGACTTGCCCTTGCTTTTGGCAGTGGCGGCCTTGGCAGCTGCGACAGTGGCCTCGGTGACTGGCTTGTAGCTGTCGGCAGTGGGAAAGTCACAGACATCGGGCGCGAGCTTGTCGGAAGCCTTGTGGTAGACAAACACGCGGCGGCATTTCCGACACCCGAAGTTGGCGTCGAGGATGGCTCGCTCGCCGTCCGTAAGTTTCGGGACGAAGGTACCGGCCGGGGCAGAGTTTTCGTCACGACGCTGGCGCTTGGCGGGAGGACCATCAGCCGTGGCGGGCGCGTTGGACGAGGAGGCGTTGGCTGAGGAGAAGGGACGCTTGGGAAC
This sequence comes from Mycena amicta, assembly GCA_029282125.1. Taxonomy (NCBI): domain Eukaryota; kingdom Fungi; phylum Basidiomycota; class Agaricomycetes; order Agaricales; family Mycenaceae; genus Mycena; species Mycena amicta. The sequence continues at coordinate 141,172 of JARIHP010000065.1, forward strand.
ACCGTGGGCGGCGCGGACGGCGGCTTCGGCGGCTTCGCGCTGGCGGCTGGCATCCTTGACACGCTTCTCGTCGAGAAGAGTCACCGCGCGGATCCAGTCTTCAAGCTCGTCGATGCTAGTGAGACGCTCCGTTTCTTGGTCGCACAACTCCTGGAGGGAGGACAGGCAGTTCGCGTTGAGGTGTGTACGGAGTTGCAGGTCGGAGAGGTGGGACTGGCGACCATAGACGAGCTCGTTCTCTTCGCGAAGGAGCAACGAGTAGTCGGAGAAGGACTGGTTGGAGAGCTGGCGTAGGGAGCCAATGCGACGGGACTGCTTCGTCTCCCAATCAGAACCCAAGAAAACAACCGTCATCTCCGACATGAACAGGTCGAGGGTGAAGGTAACGAGCTGTTTCTTATGAACACGGATATGCGAACGGCCGCGGGGGTCCTTGAAGGAGTTCATGAGCTTGCTGACGATGACGTCGTCGTCGATCTTCTCATGCTGCTGGTAGTCATCGAATGCGTCGCGGAGTTCGGAGAGGATGGCGAGGGTGACGTCGCCTTTGGAGAGGGTGGGCGCGAAGGCAGGTTTGGTGCGGTCGACCGTAGCGGGAGGCATGATTATCGTAAAGTCGTGGGTCAAAGAGTGCGGCGGCGGACGGCAAGAACGGACGGTATCGCAGAAGGTTCCGCGGAGGCAGATGGTGGGAGGGAAAGAAAGAGTCCGCGCTGTAACGATGTGTGACTGCTGGACTAAATCAAGAAGGAATCGTACGATTTCAAGGTCGTACGATGTCGGAAGGGCTCGGAGTTTAATTAATCGGGGCGGTACGGAACGGCTACGCAGAGGTTCTTTCGGAACGTGGTTAGCGAGGTAACGGAATGTCTCGGAGGACGATAGAAGGTAAGCCTCGGTGGGCGAGTAGCGCGATGGCTCAGAACGTGGGTACGGCGACCCAGAGCAGCGGCGAGATCACGGAGGATCTCTGAGATGACGGAGAGGCGCTGGAAGGCGCGGAAAAGCCGGCGAGATGCGGCGAAGCGGGGAAAACTCGGCGAGGTACGAAGGTGCGGGTCGTTCTTGAAAAAAAAGTGGAAACCTGACTCACCAGTCAGGAAACACTCAGAACAGAGACCAACACTTCAAGAGAACCCTTGTGTGGGATTGAGGTGGTGGTGCGAGTACAAGCGGTAGCTACCGTGACTGATGTAACGCCCGATAAGATAAGCACGAACGGGCTTACAATTGGTTAGATTGCCAGAATGCATCTGGTAGGTGTTTAATCGAAGCCAAAATGCAAGAGATACTGACTTTTTAATCTCCACCATACACTTTGGATCGGCGGCAGTGGGCGGCAGTTCACATCATTCGGTGGCTGTCATGGGACAAAGTGCCGCCCAGCGGCTCTGGTACCAACTGATTGGGCGGCAGCACAGGGCGGCTGTGGGCGGCAGTTCAAGGACTCAGGGCAGCAGTTGTGGGAGTTGTGTGACACGGTGGGCGGCAGTTGGGCGGCAGCTCAAAAGGGACGGCGGCAGTTGGTATCGGATTGTTCTGATGGGATGGAAATTACACAACATTTGAGTAAGTTGGAGCTCACTGGAGTTTTGAACATGACTGTCGACTCAAATGGCTGGCAGGAGGCTCTGAGAAGAACTTGACATAAATAAACTGCTACCAGCGGCAATTCTGGCGTCAGAGTGCAGCTGTCAACGTCTCCGATGTGCCCGAAAACATGAAAATCTTGGCAATTCTGGGGCTAGGAATGAGAGGTCAAGGAGCAAGAGGTATACTTGAGCTGTTAGAGTATTGAGATAGCTCTTGCTGAGCTTCCGCAGTCCCTGGAGGTCCCAGTGTTTGATTTAAAACAAATAATTGATGCATTCACAAAGGAGTGGTTGGTTTTGGTCTCGTGAGGTTTACAGGGAGGGCGCTGCATGTGAGCACTGGGACACATCTTTGAATACCTTGGCAGGAGGCTCATGATCAGAGGTGCTTGGATATGAGCGTTCTGGCTTGATTCATGCAATCAATAAATTGAAGCATTTCGGAATAACTAACCAAGAAAGAGATATCAAATCCAGCAGACAAGGGCACACCGTGTGGACGGGCCGACGCTATCCAGACATTGTTACTCCGAAAAACACATCAGGCGTGTGTTGGGCGGCAGTTTGTCCGTGCGGCTGATGGGCGGCAGTTTGGTGACACTCGACTTGATGGGCGGCAGTTTGTCCGATCGGCGGCAGTGCTGTTGGGCGGCCATGGGCGGCAGTTGGGCCGCTGGGGCGGCCGATTAGCCCAGCCCGGCTCTGAGCGCTCCGTCGATTTCGAGGCTCCCTGGAGAACAGGTGAGATGCAGACTGTGACGAAGCGGTGACTTACGACGAGCAGCCTCGAGCTCTATTTCAGAGTTTGCGCCCTTGGGCATCGCTGAGCCGGAGGGGCTCTCGTTCGCAATGGTTGTTGGGAGCAGGCTTTGACGTTGACAGGGTGGGAATAAGTCGCCCGGATCAGATCGTGACAGGCACTTTTTTCTCCTTGACTGGAACCACCATGTCGACGGTCCACGACCTCCCCGCTGAGCTCATCGACCACATCATGGGCCATCTACCTATAAATGATCTCCCGCGAGTCTGTCTTGCCACCCGACGCTTCCACTACGGCTGCACGCGCCTTTTCTACCGGAATGTCGTTCTCTTGGGGAAGCCGCTCCGCGGTCTTCGATGCCTAATTACACTGGCGGGGAATCCGACGCTGGCGTCTCATGTCCGCCTCTTTCGCTTGTAAGTCATCCCACACTCTTCCGGGAATCTTGAGCTCATGAAGACTAGCTGTCCCGACGACTTGAACCTCGTCCTCCAAGCGTATATGCGCGTTCTGCGCAGCGCGTTAGCAAATCTCGTGAACGTATCGGAAATGTTTATCAGGGTCACCCCCGCACTCTTCGATTGGATAGTCGCCGACCTCCGCTTCCCCCGCCTCCGGGAGCTCGAGGGTCCAAGCTGTGTCGGCATGATGCAATTCCTCGTGGGCCACCCAAATCTCGTCAATGTCCTCATCAAGCCGGTCTCAAACTGCAACTCTCCGGCCGTCGATGCACTGGCACAGACGTTGCTCCCGATCCCAAGTCTCCAGCGATATTATGGCCCTCCCTCGATCGCTATTGCATTGGTTCCTGGTTCTAGCGTGCTGCGAGCCTACATCCACTGGCCCACGGAAGGCGTCACCCCGGAGACCATGTGTCGCTTGATGGCCTCGACGCCACGTACATCGTCTCAATTGGAATTCCTTTCCAATGGCCTCCCGCGCTACAACTCCTTCTCGCCATCCCTAATTATCCGTCACTTTCCAAATATTTCCGACATTCGGTTCACCGTTGGCTCATATAATCTGGAAGAGCGCGAGGTAGCATTTACCTCCAATGGCTGTATTGGTCCAATGACGAACCCCAGGCATTCCTCTCCACTGTCGACGTGATGTTACCTTCCCTCACATCCCTCCTCAACTTCAGCATCCACGAACAGCGTCCACCCCACGAAATTGATCCTGACGACTCGCTCATCACTCTTGACGACATGTTCGACGAATTCTGTCTCGTCCGGCGCTGGGCGCTCCTGTGTCCAACCTTGACGGAGTGTATTCTACACACCAATACTGACTGGGTTCGCCGTCAGGACAGCGAGGTGTGGGCCCCGCGCTGCCTTTCTCCCAGTGATGATCCCCCGGCGGACCGCCGTGTGTATTGGTGGATGCGCATGGTGGTTCTCAATCTCGACGAGACCCTTCCTGCGACGTATCTAGGCTATTTGAAGGGGCTTGTAATTGACGGGGGCGTAGAAATGCTGAGGGCTGCATTTCAGAGGGAGGAGGAGGCTCTTGACGATTGACGACGCAGGATCGCACCTCGTCACACCGCCGAATCAGGAAAAACAGTAGTCCAAGGACGAGTCAACAAAGTACTATGTAAAGCTAAAACATCGCGCGCGTGCCAAAAAGAAACTGCAGGATTGCTTGAGCACCATTCGGGGATGACGCTAAAACACACCTCAACGTGCGCAGTCTTCAAGATATCGTTAATCAACCCAAGAGTCTGCGCGTCCACGCAATCACACCCCGCGAGACCCAAAATCTCGAGCAGTTCATTGACAATCTTCCCAACAAGCGCAAGCAGCTCCGGGACGAGGCCGTTCCCACCACACTGCTCATTCAAGCCCACCGCATTGTTGAGGATCGCGGTCAGCGCGACGATGAGCGTGTTCACCTGCCCGGTGCCGGTGCCGGTGCCAGTAAGTCCGCCCAACAAACCGCCGAGCAAATCGTTGAGCTCATCCAGGAGCCCGCTGAGAGCACCACCCTGGGAAAGACCACCGAGAATGTCGGAGCTGTCGAGAATACCGAGCACCCCGCAGCTCGTCAGCGGGGGTCAACAAGCCGGTGGCGCCACCGAGTAATCCGCCGAGGATGCCGTTGCCGTTGCCGCCGAGAAGACCGCCGAGAAGACCGCCGAGAAGACCCCCACTACCCGCGACGAGCTGGTTTCCAGAGTTCGAGGGCAGGATGACGCTTGTGAGAGTCTTCACAGCGTTCTGGGTATCCCGCGCCTGTGGGGAGCCGGCGGGAGCGGACGCCACGAGGCTGTTGGCGCTTTTGAGGTTGCCAACGAGTTGTTGGACTTTGTTGACGATGGCCGACTGTGAGTTCTTGAAGGGATTCGGTCAGTCAGTCATGAAGCGGCGGCTAGGGACGAAAGAAAGACGTACGGGTGCCGCCGTCCGGGCCACCACACCAGCGCGCTAGATGAATAGCCGTCAGCAGCAACCCAGACCCTGGTACGCGGACTAACAGCGTCAAGACCCTAGAAGGCGTGTTATACACGTTCTGCACCAAGAGAACCACGTACAGAAGGAACAGCAAGAACCGAGTGCGCGACGAGGGCGGCGAGCACGAATGCGTTGGAGAAGAGCATGTTGGATGGTTCGATGTGGAGAAGGGACCAGCGTCAACTGAGCGAATCCAGCTATCCTCGCTCAGCTTTTATACCTCTAGCTTCGTTTCAGGACTTTTCGACAGAACCCTGGGTCTGCCGTACCACGCCACTTATCCACCACCACCGGGTACTACGGAATAGTCCAGAAGCATCGCTCGCAGCCGAGTACCCTCTCCCAAGAGGAGAAATCCACCGTGAGAGGGGCAACGAACGAAAGGCAGACCGCATGCGAGCGAAGGAAGGAGGATTTACTGCGCAGAGCGATGAGATCGGGAAGAATATTTGGCAGAAGACGGTACCTACATGTAGACGATAACGCCAGCGAGGTGTCAAATAATCAGCGCCAGCGCTCGGTACAGATGATACTACTCGCAAGTCAAACACTCGCGAGCTGTAGCTGTAGATTGTTAACTGTTAGCCTTCGACGCGTCCGCGAGTATTCCGCTAGCAAGAAGCGCAACAAATCGCCCAGTGACTTGTGAATTAAGGGCGCCAGGTACAACCACAGGCGTAAACTCGCCCGGGTGATATGGACAGTGTTCGGAATCCGCCAGTGTCGATTGGGGTCGATTGCGTCCAGGGAGCAGTAAACGGACACGAATGTCCTCTTGTGTATCGAGCATCTCGCGCAGACCGAGAATCTTCTGTTAGCAGTACTAGCAGATCGAACGAATTTGAGAATGAGAGAAGGGGTAATAATTGACTGTATAACTACTGCTCATTCTACATTGCTTTTATACTAAAGGTAAAGGCTGTGCGTACTGCGGAATCGACTACGGACTGTGCAGCACAGTTACTGCGGACTGTGCAGACTGTGCAGCAGTCGCTGCGGACTGTGCATGGGCTGCGCGTCTAGACCTGGCTAGACCGTTCAGCTTGCCTGTGATCCTATTTCCAACATCTTCGTCGTGCTGGGAAGCAGGTTCGACCGCGCAACGGGCGACGGGAGTAGATGAACGAAAGATACAGGTGAGGTGGAACGGAGGGTGCAAGACTCGGAAGCTCACCTGTGCCGGGTCCGCAATGTCCACCGTCGTCCGTTCGAACTTTTTGGGCAATAGGTAAGGTTCCTGCGCCTACCCCCGTCCTTGGATCACGTCGACGAAAACCAATGACCTATCTGAGGCACTGGCTGCGTCGCCCAGAACTACTCAGATTGAATTTTCTGAGCGCTGCAGGACCAGCGGACACACCTTATGCGCACCCATCGCTTTCGCATTGTGGCCGCCTGGTGCGGGCTTTCCTTCGGAGGCACTGGAGAAGGTGCATTTGCTCGACGCCACGGGTTGAAGCGGTCAGCTCTGGGTCGGTGTCGTGGGCAGCATCCTCCCGGGTGGACAACGCGTTTGGAGGAGCCATGAAAGCGAGCGCGCGACGTGTCACTCTCGTGACTCGTCGGCTACTAGTATAGTCGGAGATCTTCGGCGTGATGCTGTGCCGTGTGAGCGAGGCGGTTCTTGGCTGTGCTACTGCTGCCGCTTACATCTCTTTCCTCTTCCCCCCATGTCGACGAGCGAAATTCAGGCAGTGTGCTCGAATGACGAGTCCCAAGTTGTAGCTGCCTCCGACTCGGATCCAGCACAGTGAGTGTCCTGTCCCTTCGATGAAAGACACCTCCACTCACAATCTCCTGCTAGGTATTCGGGCTCCTTCTTTCACAGCTCCAACCAAGTCAGCGTCACTGGGGGCATGTTTACCAGTGCTCAGTCTGTTACAAACCATTTCCATCATGGACCTAGCTTCATTGCTCCTCAAGCCGGTTGGTTCTATTGCCTCTGAAAATATCTTGCTCATGCCATGCCAGACTTTTGCAAGATTCCACTTGGCGACATCAACTTACAGCGTGAACTAAGGGTGGATGATCGGTCGGTGTCTGTGTATCGACGTCGTGAATACGGCTGTGTTCATCGCATGTACTCCGCACAAGTCGAGGGACGAAAGGCAGGTATGACGGTGGCAATATTCCAAGGCGACAATGCAGAAGAGGTCGGTTTGTTTGCCCTCCATTTCATCCACTGATTTATCCATAATTTCTCAAAGCAATGGTCGCGGACTGTCTTGGAGCACTCCTCACTTCGGTGCAGAAGTTCATTGCCGCTTGAGTCCAATTAACATCGGAGGTAGCCATCCAAATATTGTCCAACTTTATGGGGTTTCGAGCTCGTGCGGGGTGCATGCCACAATATACCATGATGGTGGGTGGTCTCATCTCAAACAGTGTGACTCACAACCCAGATTAGAGCTCATACCTTTCGAACATTTTTTAAATCATTACCGTCATTCACACTTTTTGTTGTTGGATCTGTGGGCTTATTTTGTACGTCTATGCTGCCCAATATTTATCAGATATTGATCTGGCATCATCCTAGATCGAAGAACAAGGAGTCTGAGACATCTCTCTTGTTTCGCTAACTTTTGCTGACTCCGATCCAGGCCGCAATGCAGTATTTCTGGTCCGTCTTCCCAGGAGAGGTTGGTCTCTGTTCCCAACCTTGTGTCCAATCCTTACACGATAGTGCAAGGTATTCTGGATAGACCGCGGATATTGGATACGCCCATCGAATGGAAGAATCTGTCTGGATCTACTGCCCTGCCCGACCACTCCAAATGATAGGTTTTTTAAATGGAGTTTCACCATCCCACGACCAAACGGAATACACACTCTGAATGATTCTGACCGCGAGGCAACATTCATATCTTCCCTCACTTTGGCACAATATCACAAGCACTGTTATTTCGTCCTTGCGGAACACCGCAAAATTATGTTCTCTGTGCCAGCCGCAGTTAACCTTGGAACAGTGCTACACTATTCATGCAGCACCCGGCTGAAATCTCCAGTGGAAATTACATCTCTGTTGCCCGAACTGAAGCTCAGCCACTCCTTCTACTCAGGATGGACACTGTGTGTCGATCATCACATGATGGAAAACAAATGGATCAGGTAATCTTATTGGTAGACATGATTTCAGTAATTTAACCTATCTTCCCAGATGTGATACGCGGCAGGGCTTGCCTTTCGGGCTATACATGACTGTCTCAGTGACTGGGGACAAGCACCCATGGCTCAGCCAGTCGAACTATGTGATGAATCATCTCCACACATCATACAACTGTGAAGATTATGGTACGCGGCGCACCAGTTCCATTAGCATCTTAATGATTTCCCCGACAGCAGTTGTGCAGCGGATTGTATTTTTGATTCAGATTCACGCCACCCTCCCAGCATCTTCCCAAAGGATATCTCTTTCTGTGCCCTGCCGACGATTTTGAGGTGGGACCATCACTATTTTGCTGGCCCGACTGCCCAGCATACTGGTCCCTCGACCCCACTGGTGTTGAACGGCTCAGCACCAAAGAAGCGAGTCGCCTAGGATTCCCCTCATTTGATCTCACCAGCGAGGTCTGGGTGGACTCATGGGACGACAGCGTCTATGCTGGAATTCGCAAATTTCAACGGGCAAAGGGCTTTGATCCGTACACTCAAGATGTTGCACGCACTCTAGGGCACGCGCTTTACAGCGTTCCGGCAGAGGACCGGAGTTTACGCACGGTAATGACAATTCTTTTGCGGGTTTCTTGGTTGATTTGTTTCTCAGTGGTTAACAAAGACGTTGAGGAGGCGTTTGACTCGTGGACACTGATAGATTGATATTTGAGGTCGATTTAGATAGAACCATTACAGTTTAATGAATGGAATAGTCTTCTGAGTGCAGCGGCATAAATGACAAAATGTGGAAGTCTACGAAAGGAATACTCACTAAAGGTGACATCCATCCTCGACAAACCGAATATAAAATGCTACTCGATGTTCAAGGTAAAAACAAGAAAGAAAGAAAGAAAGAAAAGCTGCGGCAGCAGCGCCAAGGGGAATATTTGACTGGGTAGAAAGTCTCTATCGATCAAGGTACTAGTGGTCTTTTATACCTCTACAGAAGTACAAACTGAGTCATAACGATTCCTAAACACTCCACAATATTCTACAATGTTCTACTTGATTTAAGTCCATCGGCGTTTGCTACCGACGATGTCCGAGATGCCCGAGGATAGCCTCGGCGTACTCGGCTTGTGACTCCAACAGCGCCTTTTCTTCAGAACCCTGCAATCTGGATCTGCCGTACCGCGCCACTTATCCACTGGCACCGCCGGGCACTACGGAGTAGCCCAGAAGCTCGTCGCAGCCGAGATACCTCGACGAACAATCGCATCGTGACAGGGGCAACGAACGAACGAACAATCGGAGGCAGACCGCATGCGAGAGAGGAAAGGAGGATTTACTGTGCAGGGCGGTGAAATCGGGAAAGAATATTTGGCAGAAGACGACGGGATAACGCCAGCGAGGTGTCAGCGCCAGCGCTCGGTACAGGTAATGATACAAGGCGGCCCGGTCGCTCCGCTCCCGGCAAGTGATCCGATCAAGGCGAGCACAGCCTTCGGTCGTGTGGATAATATATGGGGTACTACTCGCAAGGTAAAACACCCGCGAGCTGTAGCTGTAGATTGTTAACTGTTAGCCTTCGACGCAACTCCGTTAGCATCAAGCCCACTCGACTACGCTTGAAGGCGCCAGGTACAACAACCAATAGGGGCCGCGCGACAAGGAACCCGTAAGCCGATTACTTGGAGGGAAAATGTTCCTTCGCGCGCCGGGAGAAAGCGGTAGTCAGAGTAGGGAGTGAGTTGCGGATTCGTCACTTACGGTTCGCAACAAGAGCGTTACTCGAGCGTTAGTGCTTGTACACTTACCCTTGCGCTAGTGGCTCTGCCCAGTAGCATACCCGGACGCCCGCTCGGATCGTTTCGCCTTCGCCTTCGCACCGGGCGCAAGGTACAAGAAGACACTGTACCTGAACGCGCCTGCAAGTTCTGTCAAAGCTCGGTCGTTACTACTCGTTAGGATTTTGAGTCAAATGGGCTTGAAACCGTAGAAAGTAAAAAGGAAACCATACTTAGTGAATCCGCAAAGTCAAAAAGCTGTTCCGAAACTGAGTTGGGGAGGAAGTGGAGTAGTAGTCGTCGTCGTCGTGCAGGTATGAGTAGGAGTAGTGGGAAGCTTTGAAGGATGCGGATGCCATAGTGCGGGTGTGGAGATGCCTTGAGGCTCAAGACCGTGACAGAAGCCAGACAGTGAATGGATAAGCGAGGCGGTCCGGGTGAACGGCGCAGACAGGCTACTAGAAAAACACGATGAAGGAAGGTCAAGCTCGATAAGCGGGATTTTAAAACACCTGAGTTTCTTCTCCAGGGAGCTTAAACAAGGATTGCGGCATACTTACTGTGGAACCACTCATCTAAATCCAAGAGGCGTATGCAGTCGCCCCCCGCCAGTCATAGCTTGAAGCAAGTAAACATGCTAGGTGGGTATATCCGTTCGATCCGGACTTGGATGCTGAGGTTGGGAGTTGATTTGCTTTTGTATGTTTATTCGGTCGCGCATGAGTATGAGTAATGCCAGTGGAGTGCAGAGGGAAGCTTTGAAGGATGCAGATGCCAGCATACTGTACTAATCCGACCGTAAGTTCATCGATTTTTTATTTTTCCTGCCCGAGGAGGCCGAAAATTTTGGTTTGATTTTAGGCGAATTTTTCCGAGGACTTTTTTGGGGCGTGTAACGCGTAACGCGAACTTACGGTCGGATTAGTACAGTAGTGCGGGTGTATGTGCGCTTGAGGCTCAAGACCGTGACAGAAGCCAGAGACTGAGATTGAATGGATAAGCGAGGCGGTCCGGTCCGGGTGAACGGCGCAGACAGGCTAAAATAAACAAGCGTGAAAAGATTTGTCAGCGGTTGGCGGTCTAGAACCTGATCGGATCATCGCGGCTCGGCGCCGATGCTCCGAGTCTGAGTTGAATTTCCGTATAGATGCTAGCTCCAGTGTTGTGAGAAAGCTTGTAATCCCTACAACTCTATGCGGGTAAGTAGTCCGTTCGATTCGGATGAGGGATCTGTACGAACTGGCACTGATTTCTTTTTATGCTGCCCCCCTTCGCGGGGTTTCACTAGTACGGTGCTCCGCAGTTTCGCTATTTAAATCCTGAGTTCAAGTTTTTAAAGTTTTTTTTTACAGGGAGCTCAGCCAAGGATTACCGTACCTCGGGAACTTGAACGACTCATCTAAATCCAAGAGGCGTACATATGCAGTCGCCACCCGCCAGTCATTAACATGTACGCGCATTTCAGTTCGGCGGGTATGTCCGTTCGATCCGGACTTGGATGCTCATCATCAGCAAGAGCCAGGTCTTTTTTTTTTTTTTGCATCTTCATTCGGTCGCGCTGTCGCAGCGCCTCGGAATGCACCACGCGTTAGAAGATCAGATCGACCGCAAAAAGAGGGCAGGAGGTTAAGTACACGCCGGTGCCACAACGCATCCCTTGTACATCGCTCCACGGAACAACCCACCTAAATCCAACATGCGTATGCAGTCGCCACCCGCTAGTCATAAGAGAATAAGTTGTTCTACCAGGTGGGTATGTCCGTTCGATCCGGACTTGGATGCTCTTGTGGAGCCAGTTTTTTTTTTTTTTTTTTTTTTTTTGGCATCTTCATTCGGTCGCGAGCGCCTCGGAATGCACCACGCTTTTAGTCGGAAAACTCCCAGCCCATTAGCTTATTTAGCGGTGTATACAGACATATATATACTCATAAACAGGAATAAAACCCCGACCAACACCCCATATCCCCATCATATCCTAGCCCTCACCAAAACCGACACGTCCACGGCTCCCTCCCACCCGCTAACCTCAGCTGCACGACATTCGACGTAACACTGGACCACTGCGAACGAATAAATCAATCAGCTCATCAGCTCGTCAGTCCCCCCACTCTCAAGAACCACGAAAAAGCGAGAGCAACCGAGAAAAAGAAACCGGAGACGCACCCCATTCCCAATAAACACCTCTGCGGCCTGCAACACCGCCATATCCACCGCCATATCCACCGCGCGTTCCTCTAGCGTCATGGTCGCCTGGAAGTCGCGGGAGGTTGATACCTTTACACCACCCCCACCGCCGAGGACAGGGTCGTTGGTCAAGCGGTGCGTCAATCCCGCAAGCCAGTGTTCGTCCCCGTTCGTCGCGATGAATATGTGCGTGGGGTTGAATGGCTGGGAAGGGGAGGCCACGACCGCATGGATCTTCTCGAGTATCACATCGACGGAGGGATAACAATGTGCCAGCGTCTCGTTCACATTCAGCGTGTTGGAATGAAAATCCGGCAACGCAGGGTATCCTTGTTGGCCACGAAACTCGGGCGCACCAAACGCATTCCAGGTATTATACGGCGTCCCCCACTCTGCGAGATTATGGCAGTGCGTCTCGTAGTCGCCTCGGCGGATGTGCAGACCCAACAACCCGCGGATGGGCGGTGCGGAGATGGCGAGCGGGGGAATGGCGGAGAGCGGGTAGGGGTGGGCAATGCTCCCGATGTCGAGGGTGTGTTTCCATGGGAGGGCGGGCATTAGGTAGGGCGGGAGCATTCCGGCGGAGGAGACGAGCGCATAGTTGCGGATGAAGGCGCGCGTAACGAGGGCGGACCAGGTGAACGCTGTTAGTGTCGGTGAGGTGCCGTAGGATGCGGGTCTAGGCCATATGGACGCGGGTTGCGTGGTCACCATGAAGCTACTCTGCGTTTAGCCGAAAGGAAGGAGAAGGAAGCAAGAAACGCACAGAAAATCAAACGGGGTCCCATCCACGACCTTTACGCACTGCTCCTTCATGCCCTTCAACTTGCCCGCCCAGCGCAACATCCTCTCCGCGCCACTCGTCTGCGCATCGATACCCAGCTCACCATTCACCTTTGGCAGCGACAACTCCACCACCACCTCGGAGTCGCGACACACGACGTCCCACCACGCCAGCGATATCCCTCTCGGCGTTCCCCTCGGTGAATGCGGGCCCCAGGATCCACCACCCGTCGGACCCGAGGTGAACGCGTTCATGGGGATGTGCAGCATGCTGCGGGAACCGTTGGCCAGCGTGTCGGCGAATGGCGGGTGGTCGCGCGCGATGTAGTCGGTGAAGACGTACCCGCGGTCGGCCAGGTATGCGAGGTGTGTGTTGAGTAGTCTGTGTGGAGAGCGATTGAGATACGGAGAGAGAGGGAGAGGGGGGGGAAAGCGCACTGTTCTTGAAAGACGTTATTCCACCCAGTCCCCCACGCTTCCCAAGGAAAATAAACATATCTGCGTCGTCGTCGTCAGCATCTCTCCCTCCAAGGATCCAAGCATCCACATACCTCCGTCTCTCCTTCCCACCCTTACCCATCCACCGTCCCGGCACCCTCTGCTGCGGCAACAACCGCTCATACTCCCTCACCTCGGCAAACTGCGGGTGTCCCAACTCCAGCGTCTCGGGCGAGGGGTCATACGGGAGGAGTGGGGAGTTATCCGAGGAGGAGAGCGTGTGGTATGCGAGACCGCAGAGGATGAGCACGCCGAGGGCTAGGAACTTGACGCGGACATGGGGGACGACGGCGAAAAAACGCATGATGGCTGGAGAGACAGCATGTTGATGGGATTGATGTTCCTGAGTGTGACGCGTGACGCTCTTGGCGTCAACCATCATGTGCTTGGCTGACGCCGTCCTCTCGAGCTGGTTGTCTGGACTACGAATGCCAATGGCCGGTACTGTACTATTTTAAACAATTCGGCGGTCACAGGTCACAGCACCCCCAAACCGCCGAAATATTTTCGGCGGTCACAGGTACATGGTCTGGGCGCCGAAATGCCCAGGCAAACCACAAAATCTCATTTTTTTCGCGCCCTGCGGGGCTACAGGGCTGTGGACTGCTACCTACTCATCAACATCTTCATCGTCTTCGTCGTAATGGCGCCAGAAGTCCGTATAGCGAGTATTCGGCTGCGTCTGTCGCTTTCCCGGCGCACGTCCTCCCTTGCTCGCTGCTGGCTGTGCTCCATCATCATCATCCCCCACTTCTGTGCTTTCAGAGAGAGCCGCCGCGGTCAACCCACCACCAGTCTTCCGCCCAACTCGCGCGCGCTTCTTCCCTCGCACGTCGGCAGCCACTTGATGCGGCGAGATGTCGCTGTCGTCGACGCCATCCTCCTCTCCCAGCCCAACATCTGGCATTTCATCTTCCGCAACCACCACGTCTGCGGGAATGTCGAGGAAGTTGCCCCGCTTCGTCTGCAACTCCTGCCAAAATTCCGTGTTCTTGTCGCGCTCCTCGCGCAGGCGAGCTCGAATGGCGGGAGATGTGAGTGATTCGAAGGACAGATCCCATTCTCGAACGACGCAGCGAGAAAATGCCTTTCGATGGTCAGTATGAAGAGTCCCTCAGTTTATCAAGAACGCACGCTTTTGACGAGTTCAGGCTTCTGGATGAACTTGTATGCTGTCCACATCCACTCGACGCTCGAGTCCCGAAGCGGTCCAACGTGGGTATCGAAATGCAAGGGCTCGTTACGATCCATCTGTCCCAGAAGACCGTCGACCAAGCCAGCATGGTAGGACGTCTTCATCGATTGCTTGAACGGTCGATTGATGCCAACGTCGAGCGGTTGTCCAACGCCCGTAGTACCACCAGGGACGAAGTCGATGATGATGTTGGAGTGATTATCGCGAACATAGTCGCGAAATTCCTCGGAGCGATGGACAGACCAAACATCGATTATCCAGAGTGCCTTCTGGCTGGCGGAGAGCGCGAGTTTTTCGATTTGAGTGCGGATGTAGGGTTGAAGGATATCACAGACGTAGCTCCGCATTGTGAGTTGGTTAGACCAATGGTTCCGCTTCTTTTGAGATGGGACGAACTGGAAGCCTTCCTCGATGCATTCCTCGTACTTGGGGACGTCTTTTCGAGGGCATGATTGCTTGGTGAGTCCTTCGTAAACAGCCTGGACGGGTAGCACTGTCCCCGAGGCGGTGATACCGAGCAGCGCCGTAAACGCGCGCTTTTCCTCTGCCCCAATGAGCGAGACCTGTCTGGATCCGCGCGGAGCCCATGTGAGCCTTCCACCGGGGTTGTATACAACGCCAGTCTGATCGCTGTTGATTATGAGCTCCGCGGGAATATCCTCGGTCTGGATAATGTGTGCGCGGCGCAAAGCGGCGCGCTCGCACTGATCCTCCCAGTCCGTCGGGAGTTTCTGCGCCGCCTTCGTAGAATGCCGCTCCGACCAACGCATCTCTGTCCGGAGGAACTCGCGACAGAAACTGTCAGACGCGTGGAATTTTGAGTTGTCGCGGTAGGTTTTGTCGAAGATTTCGGGTGCCGACTTTTGAATAGTCGCGATGATGATCGCGCGAACCGTAATGACGGTGAGAGGCGCGCCAGACTGGCGCAAACGGGTCAGTGTCGACGAGACCATCTCCGTAATCTCAGGATATCCAGTCTGAAACGTCGCGGTGTTAGATAAGTGCGAAAATAGCGGCGATGGAAACGTACAAAGGCCTTGCGACGACCTCCGTTCAGGTTTCCAGGACGATCTCCTCGCAACTCCACCTCTTCCAGTATCTTCTTTTTCCACACCTTCTTCCCCTCTACATTAATCTCCGTCCATCCATCCAACGTCGTACGGTTAAGCTTGTGGAATGTGTAGTTATCTCTGCTCTGGAGGGTCTTGACGATACCCGTCGTGCTCAATCCTTTAATCGCATGGATGTTGACGCGACCCGCCGCCAGGATTTGGCGGAAGATGAATGGTGGTCCGGTAGTTGGCGTATTTGGGCTCTCGAGGCTGGTGTATGCGTTTTCGACCCGACGGCTTCCGTTTCTTCTCGAGGACCTCCGCCTTGACCACGCGCCGAGTGCGAGTTCGTTTCGCAATATTATGGTCAACTCCGGGATCATGCAGTACTGGCTGTATCTCCGTCTGTCTCATCGTCAGTTCTGCGTCAGAGATCAAATGCAATACATACCCTGGCTTTCTTCAGGCTGCCGTCGTCGCTCCGAATACCCAGCTCGATTTCGATTTCCTTCTCTATCCCTCGCTGCTTGCGCTTTCGCTCCGTCGCCGCAATTCGCACGTCCTCCTTCTGCTGCAGCTCCTTCCGCTTCTTCATCAGCGCCTCCGCCGCTACCCTTTCGCGCGCCGCGTCTGCCCATTCTCTATTATCCTGCGCTTCCTTTGCTTTCTCAGCTGGAGTTTGCTTCGACATGAACGCAAAAAGCCCGACTTTCTTCCCGCCCTCCTCCATGGCCTTCAGCCCACGCGTCGTCGCGGAGATGAGCTTCTCTTCCTTCTCTCCCCAGTTATTTGGTCGCTTCTTCGAGGGACTAGTGGGCGGAGACACAGGTCCACGTTCGGGGGTGGATCGCTTGACACCCGGCTTTGCAGGCGAAAACATAGCGGCGAGTTTGCGGGGTTGTGGCGACGGCGGGGGAGTAATTGATGGCGAAGCTGGAGGGGTAATTGAGACCGGACCGGCGTGTTCTGCATCGGAAAAGGGCGACAAGGGCAGGGAGGGTGGTGCCCAGCGCTCGATCTTGTCGTTGGCTTTGTCATTGGCGGTGAAGCGGAAGGGCGATGAGTCGCTCCCAGCCGTCTTCGGGCTCTGAGTCGGGTTTGGAATGATCTCGAGGTCGTTCATGGTGAGATCGTGCCGGAACGAGAATTCGAATCCGTCGCTGGTATGACGAAGGAGCTTATCAGAGAAGTAAGTGTTTTGCGAGCCCGGGAATACACGGAAAATATACCTTTGATTCGCGTTCATGATGCTCGATGATTTCATTGAAGACTTGTAGCCGCATAGACACAGCGTCGGCCATCGAGAGAAGCGGTACGCGATCCGGCCGCAGGTAATGATCCACCGCGTTGTGCGCCAATATTCCACACGAGAACGAGTCGGTCTGTGCGGTGGATGGGAGTATCTGCCACGTGAAATCGTCGAGGTTGTGCTGTGCAATCCACCAGTTGTACGAGCGCTTGAGGTCTATGGGTGCGGAGCCGCGCAATGGATCGCCGTAGAGAACCGTCTTGCTCTCGAAGTCGATAACGAGACCAACCCAGTGATTGGCGTTGATGTTCACAACCGTGGCCAGCTTCGCGTCGAGGCCAGTCCCGAAATCTTGGCCCTGTTTGCGCAGCTTCGCATATCCCTTCTCCGTATCATATCCCTCGCCTCCATCCGCATACAGATCCATAATGTCTCGCCCATGTTCGCTCGGCAAGACCTGTAAGCCCGCCGCAGACAGTTCTCCTCGTAGATCCACCAACTCCAGCATGAGATTGATATGTGTCGTCTGGAGCCAGTCTCGCGTGCAGAACCGCGCGAGTGCGGGTAGTCCAACGCGCTCATCAAATCCCGCGAGAGATCCGCCCCATGGAAGAGCTAGCATCTTTGTATGTGCTGTTTGAGCTGCCACGTTGCCAGGAGCCGTCTCGAGTTGTTTGGTGAGGGCCTTGTGTGCTGCTTCCCACTGACGGCGAGTGTCGCGTACGTCAATGAGCTCAACCCAGTAGGATACCAGGTAGAGTGGGTAGGTTGATTTGTTTCCCGGAATGTGCGGGCAAGCGACGGAATCGTACGCATCGCTTTCATCGGCAGCGGCAAGAGCTACCATCAGCGTGCGAAGGACGGCGTCGGGAGGCATTGTCAGCGTCGAGATGTCGATGTCGGCGTGGGTGGGAGGGGATGAGACGAGGTAGGACTCGGCATCGGTGAAGTGGGTGGACGCGCGTTGGGCTGGGAGAGGAAAGGCGAGGAAATCCTTGACGCTTGCGCGGTTATCGGGGAACAGTCGCTCCGTGAAGGCTTGTGGGAGCCGGAGAAGGCGTAGTCGATCCGGGGTGAGAGGCATCTTGCTTCCGTGGTGCGACGGTCGACGTGGCAGATGTCGTGAGGAAATGCCGAAATTTTTCGGCGGTCACACTGATCAGCGCTCGGTGCCGAAACCTCAATTTCGGCGCAGATGTCACACCAAAATCGGGCGCCGAATTGTTTAAAATACTACAGTAAGTTCAAACAGTTCAATTTCTCGGACCGCAATCGCTCAGCTCGAGTGACCGCAGGATCCTGGATAACAAGCTGGGCTACCGAAAACTTGAATGCAAACAGCAGCAGGGGTTCATCTCGTCAACGACTCGGAGCCTCGACCACAAACAAATCTTCATTGATGTCGGAGCTCCCAGGGGAAGGAACGTTGACTCGGATCATGATCAGGCACACGTCAGCGCGACCCTAAATACCTAAATATTCGAGTGCCCTCCTCACAACCCTCCTGAGCCTCCTCCACACTCGTGACTCCCTCCTCCCGCAGGGTTGAAGGAAATTTGCCGTTTTCCTGGCCTTAACTTTTCTTCCGTACATCTCCCCGACTGAAAATCTGCGGTGTGTAGCTCGTCTGCGCTGGTGCGCAATCTCGTCTAATGTGGAATACGCTTTCAGACAGCAAATTTCAACTGGATGTTCGTTCGAAGCGGACACGGGCCCTAAGTACGCATTGAGATTGCTTCGTTTTGTCCCTCCTCCTGCTTCACTTAACCTGTACAACTGTCCTATCTAAACGCCATCCTCACGCCTAGCAACTCGTACTGTAGCTCGTCTGCGCCGATGCGCAATGTGGTCTGATCAATTTGTTGTAGATTCCCATCAGTGGATGTTCGTTCGAACCGAACACGAGCCCTGAGTTAGCACATTCTTGATGTTCCTTCGTTTTTTTCCGAGTTCCTCCTCCTGCTTTACTTAACCTGTACAGCGGACCCATGTACAAACAATGAATCACTCATCCTCACGCCTGGAAACTCCGCCTGGAAACTCCGCCTGGAAACTCGGACCATCATCTAGAGGTGTGTGTGTCGGGCGTAGCCCCAGTCCATATAACCGGGTCATGAATTTCTCATTGAAACTCGTTTGCGCCTGGCGCAATCCCCTTCCATTCGGAGGCATTTGAACACATTGAAAAAATCAACTGGGTATTCGTTCAAAGCGAACGCGAGCCCTTAGGAGGATCCTGTGATCGATGATTTTGCTTATTGCGTCCTGTTTCTTTTTTCTTTCTCCGTTGACCTGTACAGGTGCAGCTGTTCCATCGAAAAACAATGTGCTCAACTGAATGACTCATCCTCACGCCTGGAAACTCGGACTGTTCGAAGCGAACACGAGTGACGAGCCCTGAGACCGTGGACTTCTTTTCTTTCGTTTTTTTCACCCCTGATTTCACCTGTACAGCTAAGCCATCTAAAAACGATGTGCTCAACTGAATGGCTCATCCTCACGCCCGGAAACTCGTACTGTAGCTCATCTGCGCCTGGCGCAATCCGGTCTGGTGTGGCATTTGCGCCTGGGGATTTCAACTGGATGTTCGTTCGAGGCGAACACGAGCCCTGCTGAAGCCGTGCGCTTGTTCGTTTTTTTTTTCTCCCGATTTCACCTGTACAACTGACCCATCTACAAAAGTCAATTACTCATCCTCACGCCCGGAAACTCGTACTGTAGCTCGTCTGCGCCGGTGCGCAATCCGGTCTGATGTGATTTTGCGGAGCATTTAACTGGATCTTCGTTCGAAGCGAACACGAGCAATGCATAATCTCTCGGATCTTTTTTTTTCTCGGTTGTTGATGGTCCCTTGCCAGTGAGCTGTCCATGTCCTCAACTACATCACTCATCCTGAGCACGGCATCATCGGGAGGTCTGAACTGTTGAAGCGGCCATTCCTGCGATCCTTTATTTTTTTTCCGGTTGTTGAGTTAATGGTCCCTTGCCAGTGAGCTGGCCATGTCCTCACTCATCCTTACACTTGAAAACTCGGAGCACTGCATCACCGAGAGGTCTGAGCTCTTGTACAAGCCGCCGGGCGTTGTGCAAGTTGAATTCTGTCTCATTCAACCGGGTCCTGAATTATTCACTCAAGGTCGTTTGCGCCTGGCGCAATCCCATTCCATCAGGAGACATTTGAAAATTCGGCTGGATGTTCGTTCGAAGCGAACACAAGCCCTGTGGCCAGAGCTCTTCAGATTTTTTTTTGCTTCCTTCTCGTTTTCTTTCTCCTGCTTTAACCTGTACAGTTGGCCAATCTAAAAAAACAATGTGCTCACTGGCAACTGAACTACTCATCCTCACGCCTGGAAACGCGGACCATCTTCTAGAGCTAATTTGATTTCATCCATCCTCCGGTCATAAATTATTCACTCTAGCCTGTATGCGCCTGGCGCAATCCCGTCTGATAAGGCAGTGCCATCTGATAATTTCAACTGGATGTTCGTTCGAAGTGAACACGAGCCCTAAGGCCTGAGATCCGAGAGGCGTAACTTTTAATTGCGCTTTCGTTTGCTTCCTTCTTTTCTTTCTCACCTGTACAGCTGACTATTTATCTAAAAACCATGAATCACTCCGGGACCACTTGCCGGGAGCGGAGCGACCGGGCCGCCCGGTCCTCATGCATGTCAATTTGATCTCATTCAACCGGGTGATCAATTGTTCACTCTAGCTTGTCTGCGCCAGTGCGCAATCCTGTCTGATAAGGGAATCCCAGCCTAGAATTTCAACTGGATGTTCGTTCGAAGCGGACACGAGCCCTGGGGGCAACCACTCTGCACACCTTTTGCTTGTTAATTGTTTTCTCCTCCTTTGACCTGTACAGCTGTCCCAATGCACTCCCCAGAATCACTCACCCCTCACGCCCGGGAAACTTGTACTCTAGCTCGTCTGCGCCGGTGCGCAATCCGGTCTGATGTGCACTTCGTAAGTAGAGATTTGAACTGGATGTTCGTGCGAAGCGAACACGAGCCCTCAACGAATCTGCGATCCTTTTTTTTTTCTTTCTTTCCGGTTGTTGATGTCCGAGTCCTCAACTACTTACATCACTCATCCTCACCTGCAAACTCGGAGCACTAGAGGTCTGAGCTGTTGTGCAAGCCGTTCCGCAATTCGGTCTCAGTCAACCAAGTCCTGAATTATTGACTCTAGCTCGTCTGCACCTGGTGCAATCCCTTTCCATCAGAAAATATTTGAATACGATCAACGGGATGTTCGTTCGATGCGAATGCGAGCACTAATGATTTCCCAATGCACTATCTTTTTGTTCCCCACTTCCTTTCGCGCGTATTTTCTGTTACCTGTGCGTCTACAAGCAAGTAAGGTCATTCTCCTCCTCCGAAAAAATAACGTCCACAGAATAATTTCTCTATGTACATACTCACGAGTCGCACGATCACAGCCTCGCCTTCGCCTTGTTCCGCTGCTTCTTCTCATACTCCTCCTGCAACGTCCTCCGGAGCGTCTTTCCTGTTGGGGTCTTGGGGATCTGGTTGATTTGTTGTTTTTGTTAGGTTCCATTATACGCAAGACGAGGAAGAAAGAAAAGAAAGAAGACGCAGAAGGAAAGGAAGAAGGAGAAGACGAAAAGAAAAAGCCAAGGAATAAAAAAGGAGAACACACCGTCTCAACCACCTCAAACCCCCCTCTCAACCACTTATACCGACTCAGCTGTTCCTCATGCCACCGCCCCAACTCCTTTACGCTCCCATCCACACCCAAACGCTTCCCAGCCTCACTCAACACAATCCACGCCCTCGGCACCTTCTCGTCCTGCGTCCTCCCCAAGCCCGAGACGCCCGCGACCGAGACGTCGGTGATCAGCTTGGCCGGGTGCGAGAGGAGGACATCCTCGATTTCTTTGGGGGAGACTTGGATGCCCGAAATTTTGAGCGTGTCTTTTGCGCGGTCTGCGAAGCTGTGCCATACGGATGATGGATTAGCGAGCAGAATTTAAAACGACATGGCGGAGACGACACGACAACGCACAAGAAAAACCCCATGTCGTCCACCCGAAACTGATCGCCCGTCCTTAACCACCCATCGACGAACGTCGCCTCGTTCGCAGCGGGGTTGTTCCAATACCCCAAGGAGATGGTGGGCCCGCGCAGCCAGAGCTCGCCGGGCTCGTTGGTGCCCGCGTCCGTGGTGTCGTCGGCGAGCACGAGGCGCGCGGAGAGACCCGGGAGGAGCATGCCTTGGCTGCCATGGGGCGTTCCGGGGTTGTTGAACAGGCCGACGGGGACGCGGGTTGTTGCGGAGAGTGTCTATCCCTCTCATTAGATTATGTATCCGAAACACTCGGGGGAGGAAAGGGAGCGACGTACACCCTCAGAAAGCCCGTACCCCTGATGCAAGTCCGTGCCCTTGGGGAGGATGCCGAGGAGCTTGTCGCTGAGTGCGGGCGGGAGGTAGGCCGCGCCGCTGTTGACAAAGACGACGGAGCTGACGTCGGTGGTGAGCAGGTCGGGGTGGTTGACGAGTTGGTGGATGGTGGAGGGGACGAGGGTTAGGTGGGTGACTTTGTATCTTACGGTGCGTCAGCGGAGGGAAGCGGGGAAGGGAAAACACACTTTGCGATATAACGCATGTACTCCACGGGATCCCACTTTTCTAAAAAGACAAATGTCACGGGGAGGAGCGTCGCGCGTAGGATGTAGACGTGCAGGCCGTACGTGTGGAACATGGGGAGCGTCGCGATGGTTATGACGTGGTCGGTGGGTTTGCGCGGTGGGGAAAAGGGCTCGACGGCTTGGCCGACGACCATGGCTTGCATTGCGGAGGCGAAGAGGTTGCCGTGCGAGATCATGACGGCTTTCGGCAGCCCACTGGTGCCGCTGGACATGATGAGGTATGCGAGTGTGTCCTTGGTCGCCGGGCGCACGGCTTGAAGCGGGGTGTTGTTCTTGACGACGTTCTGCAGCAAGCCAGCGAAGCTCGTCCTTCCGTTCTTCGCTGGCCCGGTGAGGATGTAGATCTTGTCGGCAGGGAGGTGGACGTCGGGGTGCTCGATGGCGGCGAGGACGTTGGTGAGCAGGGACGCGTCGACGAAGAGCCGGGTCGCTTTTGTGAGCTTGAGCGCGTGCACGAGCTCACGGGGCGTGGAGTAAGACGAGATGAGCGCGAAGGGGACCGTGAGGCTGAGTAGTCCGAGGGTTATGTCGAAGTATTCCTGCGAGGGGTGAGTAACAAGGACGAGAGAGAGAGGTGGAAAAACGCACGAAGCTGTTGTTCCCGATGAGCCCAACAATCTCCTCCGAGTCCGTACGCAGCCCGAGCCCATCGAGGGCGGTCGCGGCCAGCGCAATGTTCTTCGGTGCGTCCTTGAACGACCGCTTGCGGCCGGTCTTGTCGTCGATTTGGAGGGTAAAGTCCGGCCATTCTGCCTGTCGCTAGCGTCAACGGTGCGAAAGCGAATGAGACGCGCAGGCTAACCTGGTCGGGGCGTCCGAACATCAGAGTGTAGACGTTGACGTCCGGGATGGGCGGGAGGGGAGCGAATTGCGACTGGTGGAACATTGGATGGAAGAGGGAAGGAAAAAAGCAGCGACCTCGGGGTACGCTAGTGCCTGCCCGAGTGGCCGAGCCTTAGCGCAGATGTCTTATCATGATGGTTAGCGCTCCGCCGAGCGCAATGGGCGCAGTGGGCGCAGTGGGCGGGATTGGCGTGGG
Source organism: Mycena amicta (assembly GCA_029282125.1). Taxonomy (NCBI): domain Eukaryota; kingdom Fungi; phylum Basidiomycota; class Agaricomycetes; order Agaricales; family Mycenaceae; genus Mycena; species Mycena amicta. The sequence goes on from JARIHP010000065.1 coordinate 164,529, forward strand.
TCCATGGAGGTCCATGGTCGTTAGTTGAATGTCAAGAGCGAACCCCGACTAACGACGCCAGACAAACACAGCGCGAAGAAGACGCCGCATCATACGGGAAGGCTGCATGGGGGAAGGGTGATAAGTGTCAGTGTGACGTGATGCGCTACGTAGATCAGTTCACACGTTTTGGCAACTCAGCCCGCTACTTCACGGTTCTCCTTTCGGCACTCCATGGGGCAAGCAAGCCTCAGTGTACGCGCCCCGTCGACTCCCTGCATCCAACCATCCATCGGCCGAAGCACTGGCTCTCTTGTTCGTCACACGACCAAGCCACGGCCCACGAGTAACTACTTTTTAACGCCAACTCGTCTCGCCGCAGCCCTATACAAACCAGGCCCTATAGCCGCTCGCGCGCGTACTCAACTGCGTTGCTGTACCATTCCTCAAGCCTTGGTTTCAAATTACGCACCGCGCTGCAGGCCAACGAATGCCTGCGGGGACGCTTGTTCGTCGCAAGCACGGTGTTTCAATCACAAGAGTTGCTTTTTTCAACGCACCGTCGGATACAAGCTCGTCGCGTGCTAGCGCTCGCGCTCAACTGCTCTGCGCTCAAATCAACTTCCTTCCGAGTCGTACAAACTCCTAGTACTCTCTCTTCTACAAGGCGCAGGTCCACGCAAGTGACACAAGACTCCGACTCGCCGCGCGCTATTCATCCTCTCGCCACTTCATGCAAGCAAGCCTCAGTCTCACGCTACTCGCTGAGCCGTCGGTCGACATTCAACGGCGGGGCACGCTTGTTCGCCACAAGCACAGGCTATATGACCTGAAGTACACGCACGGCAGGGGTTTTTTCTTTTTCTTTTTCTTTTCGAATTTCCGGACAGAAACTCTTCTTGCCACGTACTCAGCTGCTTTGCTCTCATAAGTCCTTCCTAACGCGGACCTGGTTTATTCTCCCGTACGAGCAGCAAGTCCACACAAGAACCACTATTCATCCTCTGGCCACTTCATATGAACAAGCCTCAGCTTCCAGTTACGCACCGCGGCGTCGGCCGACGAATTTAACGGCGGGACTCGCTTGTTCTCCACAAGCACAGGCTCTGATTGGGGTCCGCGTTTTTTTTAACGCACCTTCGGAAACAAACTTGTCTTAAGACTCGGACCATGTTATTATTGTTATAGAGGTGCGTGTGCACTCCCCTCTCATCATCCACGGGGTCCTTTAATCGTTTGGTGTGGCTCGTCTGCCCCCGTGCGCAATCCCATTCCATCAAGAGGCATTTGATAACCAATTGGAAATTCGTTCGATGCGAATGCGAGCCCTAGGGCGACCGCAAGGGCGGCATTATCTTTTTGCCCCGCATGTATTTTCTCCTCCTCAGCTGTGCATCTAAACACAATGGTCAGGTGCTCAACTGGATTAGGCTAAGTACCCATCCTCACGCCTTAACCTCGGACCATCACCTAGGTTCTCCTCCTCAGGATGTTACCTGTGCATCTACAAGCAAGGCCCTCAACTGCAGTAGGCTAGCCATCCTCGCGCCTTAAGACTCGGACTATCTTATAGTGCACTTCCCTCTCATCATCCACCGGGTCCTTTAATCGTTTGTTGTGGCTCGTCTGCGCCCGTGCGCAATCCCCTCTGATATAAAATCGCAGATGGTTCTGGACATTCGTTCGAAGCGAATACGAGCTCCTGCTTTGTCCGCGCGCGCTAGTCTTTTTTTTTTTGTTCAAGTTTAATTCCTCTCTGACTTGGAGATCTATCGTGCAATTGGAGGTTGGCTATAGCTCGTCTGCGCTCGTGCGCAACCCACTCTGATGTGCCAGTTACCTACACTCTTCAATGGGGATGTTTGTTCGAAGCGGACCCGAGCGCTGTGTTGGGGTTATGCTTCTACATTTTCTTTTTCGCGTCCTTTCCGAGTCGTCTAAGTATATCTTCTTTCCTTTTCACCGTGACACATGACAAAGCAAGTCTAAACCCTTGAATACACCACACATCCTCATGCCTGAGACTTGGACTATCGTGCGAGTAGCAGCCTTTGCCCAAATTTATCTCATTCAACCACTAGGTCCTGAGTTATTGCTGTAGCTCGTCTGCGCGAGGCGCAATCCCATCTGATATAAGGTCGATTTTCATTGCTGAAGACCAAGTGGATGTTCGTTCGAAGCGAACACGAGCCTTGGGTCCACGGCCAACAACTTCCTTCCTTTTTCATGCAGCGGCTGGTCGGCACTCATATAAATTTGTTTTCTTCCCAGTGCATGATAAGCTCGTTGCGCGAACTCCAGGTTCTGCGCCGCCACTCTTATTACCTGTATCTCGTGCAGTCATCAGTGGAGTCTGTTCGAAACAGACACGAGCGATCATTGAGCCTCCAAATTTTTTTTTTCGTCCGACGCGGCCTCGCATGCTGCATGAACAGATGTGTGTGTCTATGTATCATTATCTGGGTGGTGAGATACTCGACCTAAGTAGGCAGCCGCACTGACGAAGAAGAAGAAATGGGAAGAAAAAAAAAGACGTGGCGGGGCCGGCTATCCTATGCCCAGTCTCGAGATGAACGAGGTTCCCTGGTTAACATTCAACGACTGACTACTCAAAGGTCCAGGGAGTGCAGCAATCTGCACCAAGGACTTGAATCACGTCCTCGGCAGCTGCTGATATAGGAGGACGGGAAGTTGAAACTTGAGAGCACCGAGAATGTCAGACTCTTTTCTGGAACCACCATGTCGACGGTCCACGACCTTCCCGCTGAGCTCATCGACAGCATTATGGGCCATTTACCTATAAATGATCTTCCGCGAGTCTGTCTCGCCACCCGACCCCCGAAGTCGTCCGAGACTCCGAGTCGACTCGACAGGCTCTTCCGGAGGCATCGATGTCCCGCTCTACGATGTCATCGGTACGTACATCTCAATATGTAAACGTCTCTTGCGCAAAAGCGCTGCGATCTTATACTCAAGAGCCGCTCTCTGTCGCTCGGAGTCACAGACGTGGTAGGAGCCACTGGAATGAGAACGAATGGCTTCTGTTCTGTCCGAGTCTCCGTCAGAAGGAGATGCAAGATTCAATGGAAACACACCTTTGCCGATGGTGCGCCGACGTGGAATTATTTACCCTCACGAGAATTCGATAGTGATGGTCAGAAGCAAGAGAGGTAGAGGGCGTAGCCAAACAAGCGCACACATCGGCAGTCGGGTCGGTCCGGCCCGGTCTAACCACCTTGCCTCTTCCCGTCATCATGCCTCTCGTCGAACCCTTCGGCGCGGTCAGCGCCTCTCTCCGCAAAGCCTTGGTTATCCCGGACGTGCTTCCAGAGACATTCAACCCTTCTGCCTTTGTCACTATCACCCTCCCCGGCGTCGGGCCCATCAAGCTTGAGGAAGAAGTGCCACTCGCACAGACGGTGGAGCAGCCTCTTATCCGAATCGTCGCAGCCCCCAGCGATTTAGACGTCACCCTGGATGGACTGGTGAAGAATGAGACGAAATATACGCTTGCGATGCTGGATCCGGACGCACCGAGCGCAGCCCAGCCTACGAGTCGGCATTTTCGTCATTGGGTGGTGCGTAGTACTTACTGCTCACTGGCTATTCGATGCTCACTATGGCTCCATAGATCACTGGGCTGATTCCTTCGGACGATCTGGCCGCTCCAGCGGTGCAAACTGCGCTATCCGCCAACGCTTATCGACCACCAGGACCGTCGAAGGGTAGTGGATTACATCGATACAGTGCGCAACGGTTCTCCCCATGCATTCGCTGCTCATTGAAGCTGCAGCTTTCGTGCTCTTCCGGGAACCTCCCAACTTCACCCTCCCAGCCGACTCGTCCGAGCTTGATCCGAGCATCGAGGCTCGTCGTCGCTGGAGTCCCGTGGAGTTTGCGCAGCGAAACAATCTGGATATCATTGGGGCCACGTTCTACCTGGTGCGGAGCGACGAATAGCTGGCGTGGCTACGGACAACTGTACTCCTCCGCCTCGGAACCGGGCTCCGTTTCTTCACTGGTGCACGAGGCTACTCTCGTTCCGACAACTCCCCATCAACTTCACGTAGACTGTGGGCCGCCTTGCCTTTTGCCTTTTTGGCGGACCGATACATCGTATTATACAAGGGTTCCTCGAAAACTAAAGCCTTGAATCCTAGCACGTCTACAACTCATCCCACAAGCCGACGGGCGATTATCCAGCTGCGACATCTGGTCGTTTGTTTTCGATTCGACGCAGCTCTGGCGTCGGCCTTTGCCTTTCTTTTCAGCGTCTTGGGTTTTTTATTTCATTTCCCCCGTTGGGACTACGATCTCGTTCGAGTCCCTGCTTACTCGGACTCGGAAGCTGTCGGTTGGAGACAGCAAATGGAGATAATTCGAGTCTGTGAACCGTTCCTAGCACGCCTAGAATTCATCATCACAAGTGTGAGAGAAATACACAAGGTGAGATTGAACTTGAACTAAAGTCTACGCAAAGATACAGAGCTTATATACTAGGACAAATATACTAGAAGATTCTACAGAGCATATGAGTAAGAAGAACCTCGGGGAAGCGGGGAGAACGAGTTGGCGCTGATGTGCTGACTCATGATCCGAGCCGAGGCGCATCACTTGATGCGCACCATGAGTTCGGCTTGTTGGATCTCCAACACTCCCCTCCAAGCCGAAGTCCATTACCAAGCTGCGTCGTGATCCTCGGTTGCGGCTCCAGCAGATTCCATCTTATCAGGACAGTTGATCTGATAATGGCCTTTCTTGCCGCACTTGAAGCAATTGATCTCGGATAGTGGACGACGTGGATGTGATGATGAGGCACGGTAGGCGGCCTCGCGTTCGCCGGTGCCAGTTCCAGATTTTCGTGATTCCTCGTTCAAAAGGCGTCCGATCACGTAGTCCAAGGTAAACTGTGTGGGGTCGGTGGAGTCGAGGGAAACGACAAGCGTGTCGTATGCATCGGGTAGGCCCATTGTGAGAACCAGAATAATGTCCTCATCTTCCACTGTGACTCCCGATTGTTGTAAGCGCAGGGCGACACTGCGGACTCGTCCAATCCAAGTCGACATCTTCTCAGAGTTGGCGGTATCCAGCTGCATCGACATGAACTCGCGTCGCAAGGCCATGCGCGTCGCAAAGCCGCGGGCTCGGTGTACCTTCTCCAATTCTGCCCAGATTCCGACGGCCGTGGGTGCAGTCATATGCGACAGTTGATCGACATCGACAGATAGAATCATCTCGGCGCGTGCCTCGGCGTTCTTGCGATCCCAGTCGCGTACACCTTTCGAGTTCGGTCCAGTCGTAGGTCTCGGGGTGGTTCCAACAGCGACATCATGAAGGTTCTTCCGTACAAGGACAGCTTCCATCAAAATGCGCCAAATTTCGTAGTTCTCGTTCGACAATTTCGTCATGCCCTTCGCTTCAGCCATCGTGGCGCTCGGGTGCAGGTACGATCACGGTTCGGGTTCGGGTTCGGTGCTGGCTTTCAGCAGGGCCAGGCTTTCGGTGCTGGTTTTCAGCAGACCAGACTTTCGGTGCTGGTTTTCAGCAGACCAGACTTTCGGTGCCGCTTTCGGGTAGGCGGGCTTTCGGTTCGTCGGGGTTTCGGATCAGCGGTAACGCGGCGTGATAAGCGGAGTTCGATGGGGGGGTACGACAGCGAGATCAACAGGAAGCGTGGTCGAGCTCGGGGCCCATAACCTGTGAGAGAAATACACAAGGTGAGATTGAACTTGAACTAAAGTCTACGCAAAGATACAGAGCTTATATACTAGGACAAATATACTAGAAGATTCTACAGAGCATATGAGTAAGAAGAACCTCGGGGAAGCGGGGAGAACGAGTTGGCGCTGATGTGCTGACTCATGATCCGAGCCGAGGCGCATCACTTGATGCGCACCATGAGTTCGGCTTGTTGGATCTCCAACAACAAGCCGACGGGCGACTATCCACCTGCGACATCTAAAAGGGGATGTCTTCGATTCAACGCAGCTCCCGTTTCGACACGGGCGTCGGCTTTCTTCTGCATTACATCTTTTTCTCTTGCCCTCCACCCCCAGTCACCACGAAGACCGACAGCTGGAGACGTCATACAGAACTTGAATATCAATTTCTGCTCAGATGAGAGGACCGGGAAGGTGATTCAACTCATGTTCAAGTTCCTCTCGAACTAAAGCCTTAAGCTTTCTTGTATTCCCACTAGCACGTCTACAACTTGTCCTCACAAGCCGACGGGCGATTATCCAGCTGCGGCACCGTATGCCAACCCTTGCGGTCAATTTGGCAGCGCAGTTCCCGTTTCGACGCGGGCGTCGGTCTTCTGGAAATGCACCTTGTCTCTTTTCCTTTTGCCCTCCACTCCGGACCCTCCGACAGGATTCTGTCGCTCGAGGACCGACAGTCGAGGAGGTCATACCTACAAAAGTTGAATTCCAGAACAAAAGGGGAGGTGATTCCAGTTGTGTTGCTCCGAGTCTCAAACTAAAGCCTTCAATCTCTTGATCCTAGCACGTCTACAATCATCCCTCACCAGCCGACGGGCGATTATCTAGCTGCGGCACCGTATACCAGTCTTTTCCTGTCCATTTGGCAGCGCAGCTCCCGTTTCGACGCGGGCGTCGGCCTCCGCTACAATTCTGGCCGTTTTTTTTTTTTTTTTCGCCTCCTCACGATGGTCGAAAGGACGAGCCAAAGAAAAAAGAAGGACGATTATACAGGCAATATGTAAGGAATGATTACAAGATATTTCTACTGCTCTTTCTACGCTCTTTGACCCTTCCAACCCTCCCCTTTTTGCGTACGCGCAAATCCACCGCGATTTACTGTGACTGCGCATATCCCGACGCACTCTGTGGTCCCTCCATGTCCTCGCGTTCGTTATCGTTATCGTTATTGTTATCGTGATGCGCATACGCGTACGGCGGCGGCAGCTCGCGCATGTTCGGACTGGCACTAGCGTTCCCAGCGGTAGTGTCAGTCCCCGCCGTCGCCATCCCCAACGACGTCGCCTTGCTCCACCGACTCCGCTCGTGACTCCCGCTTCCAGTATCCGGCAACAGGAACGGCGTCACACCGAGCTCGGCACCGGGCGAGTTGAGGTTGAGGTTAACCGAGCTCGGGGAGGAGCGCATCGGCATTGGGATGGACAGCGTCAGGGTGGGTGATGGGTACGGGGACACGGACTCTTTGTGCTGGCGGTTCCGGCGCAGGCGCCGGCGGCGGAGCATGATGAAGTGGGCGAGCGCGAGGAGGAGGAGGACGAGTATGAGGGCTGAAGCGAGCGTTACTGCGAGCGTTACCCCCGAAGGAGAGGTGTTTGGAGGAGGAGGACGAGAGGTCGGAGGAGGGGGGTGCGTGTGTTGCGGAGGCGGAGGAGGATGAGGATGTGAAAGCCGATGATGTCGAGCTAGATGATTCGGTTCCCGGGATCCCTTGTGAGGAGCTCGATAAAGAGGCCGGTGGTGGCCCGGGGTTCAACGAGGGATCTGGTAGCGTCGCATTGGTGCCTGAAACGCTGCTCTCTCCGGTGCAGGTGACGTCTGTCGATCCAGCGGTGTGCACCAGCGGACTTCCCGTGGCCCAGCGTCCGGTTCTGTCGGCAGCGTTAGGGAAAATCGCGAGTTTACGAAGGAGATCACGCACGAGTCGCTGACCGCAGCTGTGGTCGGAATATTAATCAGCACAGGGCGGGAGGGATTACGGGATTCGGAGCCGCGTACCAATCATCTGCGACCCCGGGTCGGCCCGATTGGGCCACTCTAATTTCGTGTCCGTCGGACCTGGAGAAGAAGAGAAAAACATATCAGATTCCGCGCACATCGGAAAGGTCATGCACGCACCCAGTGTCATGTTCGTAACGTCGGGTGTATTGAGCGCCGCGATGGTGACGGTGTACGGGGGCTTGCCGCCCTTGAAGAAGAGTGTCCATAGGTCGCAGGTGTTGAGCGTTGCGCCGTTGGATGTAAGGGAGGATACCGTGAACGGAGCTTGTGAGGACGGGGGCGGGAGGCATTCCGATGTGGTGCCAGCTGCGGTCAAGGTTTTGAGGTTAAGAGACGTTTACATATTGAGGTTGTACGTACCGATGACACCGTAGAGCGGGACATCGATGCCTCCGGAGGCACCTGTCGAGTCGACGACTTCGAGGATTAGCTGCGATCCTACGGATATCCAGGTGAGCGGGAGTATTCGATGCCTAGTAGCGAGAGAGAAACGCACCGACGGGATGCCGCACCGTCCAGTCCACCACACTCGCATTGGTCCCAATCAGCGAGGTCATCGGCGCCGAGCTAGAGCCAACGGCGAAGGAGATCAGGTAGTATGGGGGAACGCCTGTCGCATTGGCAGGGGCATTGGGAAGGGGAGTAATGCTGATGGGCAGGGAGCCGCAGAGGGGGAGGGAATTCGAGACCTAGCGTGGCGTTAGTGAGGGAGCGAGGATGAGGGAAAGGAAGACGAACGCTATTCGTGAACCCCCACTGGAACGTCTGCTCTGCCAGGACCAGGACACCACTGAGCAGGAGCGGAAGGACTACAGCGCGAGAGGACATGGTAGTCGTGAAGACGAGGAAGTCTCGACTCCGGACTTCTACGATGCGGTTAATAAGAGGTAAGTTTAGCGAGGCCTGGGACCTGGAAACAGCAGAAGGAAGGAACGGGCCGCTACGCGCGTGCACAGCCTGCTTGTTTTTTCGCTATCACCGACCTATCGGCGGGTTACGTGCACACTCGGATTCGGAATGCACACGGACATACGCGTGGCCCGGCTTCAATCCTGCTTGCTCATCGACATCTGCGCTTACTATGAGCCTGCATGCCGGTAGCTAGCCCCGGCTGGGATGCGTAGCGTTCGTTGTATGCCCTCGGAACCGAGGTGCGAGAGAACTGTGAAACCGTACACCATGCATCCTGTCGGAGGTCGGGACTCGGGAGTCGGAGAACATGAGAGTTAGCGTCAAGGCTGTGTGACACGTTTCCGATGTGATCGCCGTCTGACATGAGATTGATTGATTGATTGATGGATTGATTGATGTAAGGGCATAGTAGACGCAACGTATGTTGAACTCCACTTAGACACGATATTTACATCGAGTCTTTTTTTTTTTTTTTTTTTTTTTTTTTTTTTTTGGAGCGTTTGGTGTAATGCAATTCAGTCTGCAGAAGCATTCTAAATAACATCCGCTAGGTTCACTGGAAAATTAACCAGTATATGCCGGGAAAATAAATCAGCTCGAGAGGAAATGCCTTTATGCACGTTTATACCAGTGTGGGACTCCTGCTGTGTCGTCTATCCGACACCTAGCTTCAAGGGCAGTATACCCACTAAAACCCCTCTCTCTTTAGTCCAATCGTCCGGCAAGGAGTCTTCGTCCAGCAGTAGCCCACTCCACGTGTTGAGGACAACTTGTTTATCGAGAGCTAGTGGGCCAAATTTAAATTTATCTGTCAAAATGCGCTCTCTTTGTAAGGTTCCGTTGATGGTCTTCAACCATTTATTGTGAATTTCACTTTTTTCAAACTGCTTGCCTGGAGTACGTATTCGCCGTTCAACTCGCATGTTCCAAATCATATACCAGGCTGTTGAGGTGAGGATACTGAATAACCTATCCTTTTGAGGCATGGGTTTGCCTCTGTAGGTCTGGAATTGTGTGAGGTTGCAGCCAAGGACCAGTCCCCATGTCATTCTCGGCCAGTCGTCAAATTTCATTTTCCAGAGTTGCTCTGAGAGTAGCCAAATTAACTCCTTCTCTGGTGCGCTACATTCCAGCATGATATGTTCAAGTGTCTCGGGCACTTTGCAGATGGGGCACTCCCCAAGTATCTCCAATGTCGGGATGTGTTCCCAGAAATTACCGACTCTGAACGTGTTATGGAACGTCTTCCATAAAAGATCCCTAATTTTAACAGAAAAGGTTCTGGAGCGGATAGATCTCCAGATTGTTGTGTTGGATGGATCATATTTAGCCATCTCGGTGATTGTGTCTCGGACTCTCTCTACATTGACAAAGGAAGATTGTCGATGGGGTAGAGAATATTTCATTTTGAGAATTCTAGAAAATACTCGCTGTGAGCCTGTCTGCAGGAGTATTCCAGGATTGTAGAACATAATGTCTGGAGAAGTGTCGACTTCAAATTCATACCAGAGGCTTTCAGTGGATACTGATGCTAAATTGTGGAGTACCTTTTTAAATTGGACTCTTTGTGTCCGTTCGTTCAATTTGGAGATTGTGGCATTCAACAATGCAAAGGCAGGATTGGCCATGTCATTCTCCGCTTGAATTCTGTTTGTAACTAGTAATTGTGCTAACAGCGGAGTGCATGTGCATATAACAAGAGGGCAGTAGATTTCAGTCTTCTGGAGTATCATGAGAAGAGCTCCGAGCCATGCTGTTTTGAAGTTTTTAGGAATCGTCAAATCGCTGAAGGTAATTTCGAACTGTTCATTTGGTCCAGGAGCTCCCTCCGTGCCCATGCGGAGCGCCACTTGAATTGTGGGGTCATTCTGTCCCATTTTAAGGATCCTTGTATCCAAGAACACAATTATTGGATCTCCGATGATTTCATCTCTTGGTCTACGCTTTGCTGGAAGCTGGTTCATGAATTCTCTGTCTGTGAATATTCTGCAACCATTTTGTATACCTTCAACTCTATAGTTGGGATCAAAGATCTTGACGCTGTCCACTGAAATGGGGGCACTGTTCTCAAGTTTCTCTTCCTCAGTCAGTGCAAGGTTTTCAAGGAGGTCAGGGATATCCTTTAGTGGACTCCACTTTTCATTTATGCTCATGAGTAACATTCGGGCTGTCTCGATGCATTCTCCGGGATTTTTGCAGTCTAAGTACGTTCGGTCGCAGTGGCATTCCTTGCATCCGCAGTTTTTTCGTCCTATTCCTGAAGGATTGACCGAGTGTGGATGTCGTTTATCTGTTGTTTTTCGATTTGCTATCTTTAGTGTGTCTCGGACCGTTCTTATATTATGGTTATTTCTTAGGCATTTGGCTGAGTGGCGTGCGCATGCCGACTTGTAGGCCTCTGCTGAAACACTGATGTGATGCCAAATTGGCATATCTAGCTTAGTCTCCTCCTCAATTGCTAAGCCGGTGAATGCAAATCCATGTTTCTTTGCTGTTTTTATCATCCTTTTTATTTCATGTGGCAGTTTTGTTTTGAGGATATTGGTAGGTCGATTGTTTGTAGGAATAGATTGGAAATCATTCCAGGGCTCTTCTTCAAGTAGCTGTTCTCCCATACATTTCGAATTAGTTCATCTACAAAGTAACACCATATTGGTCGTTCACTATGTTCTGTCATATATGATTTCAAGTTCCACAGGTCAATTGCCTCATTCCGGGTTTTGACGTCCAGGATTTCTCGTCCTCCCAATGCAGTGGGCAGTCTCATTGTATCATGTCCGACTCTGGCTCTCTCATCATGCCAAACAAAGGCATGAATCATTCGCTGTAGAGCTTCTTCAATTTCATCTGGCATTCCTTGCGTTCTTGTTAAGTATTGAGTTCGTCCTCCAACACTCATGTTAATAATATGTCGCATTCCTTCAAATCCAGGGTTAGCCCAGATTGCTCTTCCCAAGTCTCCACGGATTTTCTCCAGCACTGTGGGCCACGGAGTTATATCGCGTAGGCGATTTCCCAGGAATGCACCAAGCATTCGGAAGCATTCTCCATCAATTAAGAGCTTCATGCTAAGGGGGATGATGTTTTTCGGAGAATATTCATTCAATCTGCGTTCGTTGATGACTTTTCCACGATAGTTCTCCAAGCCAAACGGTACAATAACCGTTTTCGATACATTAAATTTAGCGGTTGAGGCCTTACACCATGTGTTGAGAATTCTCCATAAGTCGCTCCATGAGTCTGACTGCGAGAGGTAAATAGTCGTGTCATCTGCAAAAAGGGACACTAGTATTCTTCGTGTTGTTCCAGGGACTTCAATGCCTTGGAGGTTAGAATTACGCAGCATACATGCAAGTGGCTCTATAGCCAGGTTAAAGAGTAGGCATGAAAGTGGGTCACATTGGCGGACTCCACGTGTGACTATAAACGGGGAGCTTAGCTCACCATTTATCATGACTGAAGTTTTTGCTCCTGTATATAAGTTCATTACTGACTCATAAAAGCGTGGGGGGAAGCCCATATGTTGCAGAGTTCTGCGGAGATAATCATGGTCAATTCGGTCGTATGCTTTCTCCTGGTCTAATGCTACCAAGACTCCGTTTTCCTCTACCGCATCTGCATAGTCAAGAAGGAATTTTGCAAGTTTAACTTGGTCTTCAATTCTCCTGCCTTTCATAAAGCCGGCTTGGTCGGGGTGTACAAGTGATCCTGCTACTTTCATAAGTCGCAATGAGTATGTCTTGGTCATCAATTTATAGTCTGTGTTTAAACATGTCACTGGGCGGTAGTTTGCAATCGTAGCCCGATCCCCTTTCTTATATATTGGGCACATCCATCCAGTGTTGAAGTCGGATCCAGGATTGATGCCATACAATTCAACATCTCTAAAAACAGTTGTTAAGAAGGCCATAATGTCAAACGCTGGTTCGTCTTTGCCTTTTAGTTTCTTAGTCCAGATATCTAGCATTTTGTAAAACTCGTATGAGAGTCCGTCCACTCCAGGAGCCTTTCCATTGTTAGAGAGTCTGAGTGCTTCTCTAATCTCGCTTTCTTCCAGGACTGTATCCATTTCCTTGTATTGATTCTCTGATAGGTGCACTTTGCATTGTTCGAGGACAATCTCGGTATTCATCAATTTTCCATAGCCACCATCATTGTCTTCGTTCAAGTCTTTCGTTTGAACATCGTCATGATAATCCCGAGCCATCTCAGCCATCTTCTTAGGATCCATTTCAAATTCTGTCTCGCCTTCAGAGTGTGTTTTGAACTCAAATATGTCATCTTTCTGCTGGTAGCCTTTCAAGGATTTCGTCCATCCATTGGTACGTAGTGATTCAGTTTCTGCGTGGAACTTTGCATCACGCAGTTCTTTCTTCTTTTCTGCATCTTCACGAATACATTGAGCCATTCGTTCTTCCAATAGATATGCTGTTAAGGATTTTTCGTCTTGTGACAGGTTGTCATCATGTAGCACCAGGTCGATTTGTACTTTCCACTCTTTGACTCTACGATTCGTTTCGGACGCTGTATGCTGTGTGCATGTTTTTCCAAATGCAGCTACATCTGTCTTAAATTTCTCCATAATTGTCTGGTAGTTCATGTCAGGGTTACGGTTTACAGCATCAAGCTGCTTGGCCTCTTGTTCCATTTCAATACCCAGATTATTGACATAGTTCATGAATTTTTTCGTTCTGAGGAGGTAGGTTGGTAGACACCATCTTCCTTCCCCCCGTTTGACATTATGTCGAGAAACCAGCTGTACTGAGGCTAAAAAGTGGTCGGATTTGACTGCATGGCGCTGGATTTTCCAATTTCGGTATTTCATTAATGAGGTGCTGTCAATGCAGATGCGATCGAGCCTTGCGTAAGAGAGGTGTATCTCTCCTGTTATTCTATCTGTGCGGGTCTGAAGACATGTATAGTCCCTGGTGGAGGGATCGAGCTTGCCTTACCGTGCCATCATTGCATGGGATGTTCGAGAAACTCGCATTGGTCCGAGTCTCAGGTCTGACATAACTAAGTATTCCCAGGGGCCAGTTCAACAAGTTTGTCCTCCTACTTATATACATCGGCCTGTCGAGGATGTCATGCAAGCCCTTGGTGCAAATTTGTGCACTCCCTGGACCTTTTGGGTGGTCATGAATGTTAACCAGGGAACCTCGTTCATCTCGAGACTGGGCACTGGCACGCTGCACCACAAGGTTCAATTTTTTTTTTCTCTTCTTCCTCTTTCCGGCTGCCTGGTGAGGTCGAGTGCCTCACCGCCCCCATAATCATTCCGACACACATCCTCACAGGCGAAGCGTCAGGCGAAAAAAAAAAGAAGTTATCCGCTCAAGAATCGCTCGTGTCTGATTCGAACAGACTCCACTGATGGCTAGAGGAACTCCGGGTCAATAGGCAGTGGCGGCGCAGAACCTAGAGTTGCGCAACGAGCTTTCAGTGAATTTATATGACTTTCGACTGCATGCTCTAGCTTAGCCGCTGCGCGAAAAAAGGAAGGAACTTGTTGGCTGGACCCAAGGCTCGTGTTCGCTTCGAACGAACATCCACTTGACTTTCTGCAATGCAAGTTTATCAGAGAGGATTATGCCAGGCACAGACGAGCCATACCCTACTTGCAGGATGCCTCGTCAACGTAGGCCAGTGGGCCGGAAGAATCAGGAGGAAAACAAAAGATCGCTCAGCAGTTGGCATATTAGGGCTCGTGTTCGCTTCGAACGAACATCCACTAGATCTTTAAATCTGAAGGACGATCAGATGGGATTGCGCCTCGCGCAGACGAGCTACACCAAGAACCTAGAACCCCATTTATGGATGAGAGCTACAACACTTTCGCGCACCCTAAGATATTAGATGATGGTCCGGCTGAGGATCATGGATGCACGGGCAGCCGCCGGCGAGTACCTTGCCTTAGGGGCGTACAGACGAGTGGACTCACGGGGGAGGGAAAAAAACAAAGGCAGCACGCCAACACCTAGCGCTCGTGTTCGCTTCGAACGAACCTCCAGTTGAATCGTCTCAAAAGTGCAAAATCGCAGATCAGAAGGAGTTGCGCACGAGCGAAGACGAGCTATAGTCCACTTGCAAGATGGCTGGTCACGGTAGGTCAGTGGGGGGAAGACGCAAGAGGAAAACAAACAACTGCTGCAAGGGAGTATCACTCGAACGAATGTCTAGTTGATGTTCTGGAGGTGGGATCAGCCGAGCTACTAGTACCCCAATAACCCAGTGGTTGAATGAGATGCAATTGTGTAAAGGCTGCAGACTTGCTTTCTCGTGTGTACAGGTCACGGTGCCAGTGAAAAGGAGAGAGAATATAAACGACTCGGAAAGAAGGCAAAAGAAAATCATTATACTGTAGGTGAGGGTGCACTTAGCCACCTTAAGGTTGATGTGATTTATCAAGCCTTCATCGCGATACCTGCCAACGAAAAAGCTCCTGGGTGGTTGACTAGCATATGATACATGCTATACTACAGTTTCAAGATTTTACGATAAGAATTGAGGCCACGGGGAATAAAATGCGGCAGCTTGCCAGGAAACCGGTGAAATCAGGTACTTGGCCACAGCGTTTTACTCACCATCCACTGCACTTTTCCACAAGCTAGAGACAGATTCTAAAAGCTAAGATTCATGCCTTTAATCCAGAACCAATTTTATGGTATAACTTCACAGGACGGAGAGTGTTGTGGGGCAGAAGAATGGCACTAGACACCTTAAAACACACTCTGACGCCCCAGAACTCGTTGGAAACGTGCGCACAGCATATATATCAATTAGGTTGGTCATGCCCAGTAGGATCCCTCGCGTCTCGCGGTCAGAATGAACCCAGTATCATGGCAAACACCCAAGAAATGGTGGAGAACGGAGAGTTTTAAGTGTCTTCCCGATTAAGAAAACGGCCTTCTGCCTCGATCACAGCCCACCACAACGGACGTCGCCGCACGACTATCACTCCGGTAGGCACCAAATTTGGCACAGAGGCACCTGAGATATTCCTGCTCAACTGAGCACAATAATCTAAGCCATTGGCCGACTTGGGAGGGAGAAAATATAGAAATGGCTAAGATCCTAGGGTGGCCAAATGCCCCCTCACCTACAGTACTTCCCTAAACCCAGCGCTCGCGTCCGCTTCGAACGAAGATCGCGTTGAACAGCATGGAGAAATTCACATCAGAGTGGATTGCGCACAGACGCAGACGAGCTATAGCCTTGGGTACATGGCAAGGATCCAGCTGACTTACTGTGGAATTATTGCCTGCCTTGGCCCAAATGTTTTTTGACAATTGAGAAACTCGCTGGTCCGAGGCCAGTGACATTGCCAGTGCTCTCAAGTTTCAACTTCGCGTCCTCCGATATTAGCCTGTCGAGGGCTTGATTCAAGCCCCTGGTGCAAATTCCTGCACTCCCTGGACATTTCGGTAATATCGTTCTTGGATGTTCACTTGGGAACCTCGTTCATTTCGAGACTGGGCACTGGATCAGTGGATATCCAGCTGCATGTCTGTTTTTTTCTTCCCTTTTCTTCTTCTTTGCCAGTGCGGCTGCCTCGCCACCCACACAATGACCCCGACACACGTCTTTTTATGCGAGGCGTCAGATGAAAAAAAGAAGTCGGCAGACCGACTAAACCGACTAAACTACCCCTCGTGTCTGTTTCGAACAGACTCCACTGAAGCCTGCACTAGATAATAGCGAGTGGCGGCGCAGAGGCTGGAGTTCGCGCAACGAGCTTATCGTGTGCAGGGAAGAGAGCGAATTTATATAATTTTGCCGACGGTCAGCGCCTGCATGAAAAAAGGAAGGAACTTGGTGGTAGTCGACGAAGGCTCGTGTTCGCTTCGAACGAACATCCACTTGACGTTCGGCAAGGGCCTGGGAAGTGTATCAGAGAGGATTGTGCCAGGCACAGACGAGCCATGCCGAACTTGCGGGATGCCTCGTCAACGTAGGCCAGAGTGGGGGGGGGGAAGAAGTGGGGGGGGGAAGAAGTAGGGGGGGGAGAAGTAGGAAGGAAACAAAAAGTTCACGGTAGCGCCCTAGCGCTCGTTTTCGCTTTGAACGAACATCCACTTGATCTGTCAGGCGTTCAAGCTATCAGATGTGATTGCGCGGTGGGTAACTTGAAACCAAGGCTTGAGGAACGATAAAGCCAAGCAGTTGAAGACGCGTGCGAGACGAGCTGGCGTTAAAAGGTCTGTTCAGACGTAGAAGACTTGGAGTATAGCCGGGTCTTGCGACGAACAAGAGTCCTTCGGCCGCTGGATGGATGCGGGCGGGCGGCGGGGCGCGCGTACACTGAGGCTTGCTTGGTGCCGAAAGGATCCATATCGCTCCCAGAGCAGAGATTATTGTAAGGTCGCAGCCGGAGCGGACTCGGAAGGAGAACCGGCATTCGAGCGTGAAGTAGCGGGCTGAGTTGCCGAGCGTGTGAACTGATCTGCGTAACGTATCACATCACACTGACACTTATCACCCTTCCTCCATGCAGCCGTATGATGGGGTGTCTCTTCAAGTTCCCGCTGCGTTTGTCTGGCGTGGTTAGTCGGGGCGACTTCGCTGTCGCCCTTGACATGCAACCAACGACCATGGACCTCCATGGACCCACCGCACTCCCGCCCACCGCACTCGGGCAGGCACCGGCGTACCCGGAGCCCCAGGCCGGGTCTCGCTGCTTTTTTCTTTTCCTTCGCCTTCACCTTCCCCTTGCCTCCACTTTCCCCAATGTCCCACAACTGGCAATTCGCTCCCCTCCTGCCCATCTTGGACGTCAACGTCTACACTCTGATGTTCGGACGCCCCGACCAGGTTAGCCTGCGCGTCCTATTCGCTTTTTGCACCGTTGACGACTAGCGACAGGCAGAATGGCCAGACTTTACCTTCCAAATCGGCGACAAGACCGGTCGTTCAAGGACGCACCGAAGAACATTGCGCTGGCTGCGACCGCCCTCGATGGGCTCGGGCTTACGGACTCGGAGGACATTATTGGGCTCATCGGGAACAACAGCTTTGTGCGTCTTTACGCCTCTCTCTCTCTCTCGTCCTCGCACCTCACCCCTTGGCAGGAATACTTCGACATAACCCTCGGACTCCTCAGCCTCACCGTTCCCTTCGCGCTCATCTCGTCCTACTCCACGCCCCGCGAGCTCGTGCATGCGCTCAAGCTCACAAAAGCAACCCGCCTCTTCGTCGACGCGTCCCTGCTCGCGAACGTTCTCGCCGCCATCGAGCACCCCGACATTCACCTCCCTGCGGACAAGATTTACATCCTCACCGGTCCGGCGGCGGGCGGACGCACGAGCTTCGCTGGCTTGCTGCAGACCGTCGTCAAAAACAACACCCCGCTTGTAGCCGTGCGCCCAGCGACAAAGGACACGCTCGCATACCTCATTATGTCCAGCGGCACCAGTGGGCTGCCGAAAGCCGTCATGATCTCGCACGGCAACCTCTTCGCCTCCGCAATGCAAGCCATGGTCGTCGGACAAGCCGTCGAGCCCTTTTCCCCACCGCGCAAACCCACCGACCACGTCATAACCATCGCGACGCTCCCCATGTTCCACACGTACGGCCTGCACATCTACATCATGCGCGCGACGCTCTTCCCCGCAACGTTTGTCTTTTTGGAAAAGTGGGATCCGGTGCAGTACCTGCGGTATATCGCAAAGTGCGTTTTTCTTTCCCTTTCCCCCCTTTCTCTTCCCCAAGACACGCTGACGACCCGTAAAGATACAAGGTCACCCATCTAACCCTCGTCCCCTCCACCATCCACCAACTCGTCAACCACCCCGACCTGCTCACCACCGACGTCAGCTCCGTCGTCTTTGTCAACAGCGGCGCGGCCTACCTCCCGCCCGCGCTCAGCGACAAGCTCCTCGGCATTCTCCCCAAGGGCACAGACTTGCATCAGGGGTATGGGCTTTCTGAGGGTGTACGTCGCTCCCTTTCCGGATCCTCCCCCGAGTGTTTCGGATAGATAATCTAATGAGAGGTATAGACAGTCTCCGCAACAGCCCGCGTCCCCGTCGGCCTGTTCGACAACCCCGGCACGCCCCACGGCAGCCAAGGCATGCTCCTCCCGGGTCTCTCCGCGCGGCTCGTGCTCGCCGACGACACCACGGACGCGCGCACCAACGAGCCCGGCGAGCTCTGGCTGCGCGGGCCCACCATCTCCTTGGGGTACTGGAACAACTCCTCTGCAAACGCCGCGACGTTCGTCGATGGGTGGCTGCGCACGGGCGACCAGTTTAGGATGGACGACTAGGGGTTTTTCTTGTGCGTTGTTGTGTCGTTGTGTCGTCTCCTGGCCTTTTGGTTCTACATTCTGTAACTCTGCTCGCTAATCCATACCACACAGCTTCGCAGACCGCGCAAAAGACACGCTCAAAATCTCGGGCATCCAAGTCTCCCGAAAGAAATCGAGGACGTGCTCCTCTCGCACCCAGCCAAGCTGATCACCGACGTCTCAGTCGCGGGCGTCTCGGGCTTGGGAAGGACGCAGGACGAGAAGGTGCCGAGGGCGTGGATTGTGTTGAGTGAGGCTGGGAAGCGGTTCGGTGGGGGAGGGGCAGGGAGGAAAGGGGAAAGAGAGGTGGTGAGGGTGTTGAAAGAATGGCATGAAGAACAGCTGGGTCGGTACAAGTGGTTGAGAGGCGGGTTCGAGGTGGTTGAGACGGTGTGTTCTCTTTTTTTATTCCTTCTTCCTTTCGTCTTCTCCTTCCTTTCCTTCTTCGTCTTCTTTCCTTCCTTTTCTTCCTCGTCTTCTTCTTGCGTCTTGTGCATAACGGAACCTAACGAAAAAAAACAAAAAAAAAAACAGATCCCCAAGACCCCAAGAGGAAAGACGCTCCGGAGGACGTTGCAGGAGGAGTATGAGAAGAAGCAGCAGAACAAGGCGAAGGCGAGGCTGCGATCTTGCGACTCGTGAGTATGTACATAGAGAAATTATTCCGTGGACGTTTTTTTTTCGGAGGAGGATGACCTTGCTTGCTTGTAGATGCACAGGTAACAGCGTGAGATGGAAGGAAAGGGGGGGGGGGACAAAAGGATAGTTAGCTGGGACGCATTCAGGGCTCGCATTCGCATCGAACGAACATCCCGTTGATCTTGTTCAATTTTTTTCTGATGGAAGGGGATTGCGCACTGGCGCAGACGAGCTAGAGTGAGTGATTCGGGACCCGGTTGAATGAGACGAACGGCTTGCAACAACAGCTCAGAGCTCTAGTGCTCCGAGTTTGCAGTGAGGATGAGTGATGTAGTTGAGGACTCGGACATGGACAGCTCAAGGGACCATCAACAACCAGAAAGAAAAGAAAAAAAAAGGATTGCAGATTCCTCGGCCTTATGGCTCGTGTTCGCTTCGAACGAACATCCAGTTGAAATCTCTACTTACGAAGTGCACATCAGACCGGATTGCGCTGAAACGCTGACTATAAGAGCAGCTGTGAAATGCGAAGAGCTGCAAAGCAACCCAACTCAAATCCAACAAAACTCAAACAAGCTGCGCGCAAGTTCGGGGAGTTCCAGCAAAGTATATGCTGGTTGCACACCCAGAGAGCTCGATAGCGACAATCCAACCACTGTGAGGAGCAGAGGCTCAACTCAAGACCAAATCTCAAGATCCAACAAGTTCAATCCAAATCCCGTTGCAATTCCCAATCCAATCAAGCCTATCCTTTCCAGTCCTTTCCAATCTCAATTCCAATTCCTTCCAAACCAAACCAAACCAGACCAAATCCCAGACCAATCAAACTCAGAATCCCACGCGATAAGATTGCCTTGAAGAACACCCGACCCAGAGCCCGATAAGGGATGAATGCGGGGGCGTCGTATATTTTTACAGTGAGTACAATGGCTGTTTATATAGTAGTAGGTAGTGTAATCTTGTTTAGAAAATGCCGTAGACGCGTATGCGTCGGCGCGTCGAACGCGTGTGCATCGGCACATCGTTAGCTCGGATCCCCGCTCTAGACCGCCCGAGTATCAGCTGTTGCGTCTCCTCCTCCGAGTATTTCCGACTGCCCGTTAAGGTCCGCCTGCCGTGGGGTACCGCGCTGATCAACAATTCGGCTCATCGTTCCACTTGGAGAACGGCAATGCTCGGCTGATCAGATCACTCTGATTGCCTCCCGCCGCGCCAGGAACAAGGCTTGCCAGGACTCCGGCCCGTTAGGGACAGAGCCGAGGTGGTCCCATGGTCGCGATCCTCGCGTTCCGTTCCCAAGGTGAGTGGTTGTGGTTAATATGCGAGTCATCACCGAGGTTGAAAGCAGCGACAAATGCAACTTTTTGAAAATTGCAGGTGCGCACACTCTGCCTGCTCATCAGCGCACCGGCGCAGACGAGCTACAGTGAGAAATTCATGACCCGGCTAACTAAATCAGATGGAATTGGCCTACGCCCGACACACGCACCTCTAGATGATGGTCCGAGTTTCCAGGTGTATGTATGAGCAAATGCAGTTGAGTGCATTGTTTTTTGGATGGGACAGTTACAGGTGAAAGCGGGAGGAGGGAAAAAACGAAGAAAAAGAAAGAGAAGGAAGCAAAAGCGCATAATTAAAAGTTACGGTGTTACGGTCCCAGGGCTCGCGTTCGCTTCGAACGAACATCCACTGATTGGAATGCCAACACTTCATCAGACGGGATTGCGCACTGGCGCAGACGATGAAACGGTACGTTTGTGTTCTTAGGTGAACTACTCTGAAAAATCAAAATAAATCTCAACCACTCTTCACATGCAAATCGTACACGAGGGTGAGTTCGGGGATGACAGGCAGCGCACTGCCCTTGTCAGATGAACTTGAAGTTCAAGACTGGACACGGATCTTCGATGCGTAATCGCGGAGCTCCCGGTGTCAATGTGGGTGGACCAAGAAGATCGAGTGGGGTCAGCGGGAAATGCTCGAGTCAAATCTGGTGGACTGGTAAGTGGAGTGTCGAGGAAGCAGCGCCTACGCTAAACTTCAACTCAAGACAAATCACACAAAAGTAGCCAACAAAAACAATTGAGTTACTTGCTGTCCCGCTCCGGGGGAGGCTTTTCACTACGGTACAACCGATGTAGGTAAGGGTATAAATATTGTGTACGGGATAGATCTTCCGGGTTCGGTGGGAAATGCTGATAGTCATGAGGCTGTCGGGGTCCAGTTGGGTATGCGTGTATAATTGCCTTTCCGAGAACAAGAGTTCCATTCAGTTCTATTCAGTTCTATTCACACAGTATCCGGGCCGCCGGTCCGGTCGCTCCCGCGAAGCATTGATCTCCGAGATGTTCAAATCTAATCTTATCAAAGTGTCCAGAACCGTACAACAACCCCATGTTTGCAATTATTGTGTACAGTTGGTAGTATCCCCTTGGTAGTTAGATCTCCAGCGCATGGTTGGCAAGCGTTAACCCTCCAACGGTAGCTCGGCTACGTGTTTCACCGACTTTCCGCCATCCATGATCAGCAACGCGCAACTCTGGGGTGAGCCCGCATTCTCAATTCCCCACTTATTCCTGTGTAGATAAGGCCAATGGCCAGATTGGAGTAAATACAGGTGCGCAAATTTCGCTACCTTATCAACAAGCTATAGTCCGAGCTTCCAGGCATGGGGATGAGTGATTCATTGTTTGACAGGTTAAGTAAAGCAGGAGGAGGGAAAAAAGAAGGACACTCAGTTAGGGCTCGTGTTCGCTTCGAACGAACATCCAGTTGAAATCTGTGGGCAGGCGACCGGATTGCGCCAGGCGCAGACGAGCTACACTGCAAGTAGTATGACAGGCTTGAGGATGTTGTGATTCAAGCTCAGTTGGGCACGTGCACGTTGTTTTTAGATGGGTCGAACAAAGGGAAGGAAGCAAAAATCATGTTGATGGCATCATGGCGGTCAACGCTCGTGTTCGGTTCGAACGAACATCCACTGATGGGAATCTACAACACATTGATCAGACGGCATTGCCTACAGGCGCAGACGAGCTACAGTGTGAGTTTCTAAGCGTGAGGATGAGCCATTCAGTTGCCAAGCGTATTGTTTTTAAATGGGCCAGCTGTGTATGCAGGTCAAAGCAGGAGAGAAAAAAACATGGCGCTAGGGCTCGTGTT
The DNA here is from genome assembly GCA_029282125.1 of Mycena amicta. Taxonomy (NCBI): domain Eukaryota; kingdom Fungi; phylum Basidiomycota; class Agaricomycetes; order Agaricales; family Mycenaceae; genus Mycena; species Mycena amicta. The sequence continues at coordinate 187,224 of JARIHP010000065.1, forward strand.
CGGTTCGAACGATTCAGTTGCCAAGCGCATGTTGTTTGCTGTACAGGTGAAATCCGCCCGGATTGCGCACCAGCGCAGACGAGCTACAGTCTGGTCTCCCAGGCGTGAGGATGAGTGATTCATTGTTTGTAGATGGCCAGGTCAAAGCAGGAGAGAAAAACGAACAAAAGGAAGGAAGCAAAAGGCCAAAATAAAATAAAACAAATAAATGAAAAACCTTGAAGATCTTCGGTCTTAGGGCTCGTGTCCGGTTTGAACGAACATCCAGTTGAAATTGTAGGCTAGGAGTCTCACATCAGACGGGATTGCGCCAGGCGCAGACAAGCTTGAGGGAATAATTTATGACTGGAGGATGAAGGAGACAGAATTTGAGTTGTGCGACGCACCTCTAGAAGATGGTCCGCTTTCCAGGCATGAGGATGAGTGGTTTCAGTTGAGCGCATTGTTTTTTTTTTTGGATCATCATCATTGGATGGGACAGCTGTACAGGTTAAAGCAAGAGAAGAAGAAAAAACGGACAAAAGGACGGAAGGAAACAGCAATTGAAGGTCTTCTGAAGGGCTCGTGTCCGCTTCGAACGAACATCCACTAATCGGAATCTCAAACTTGGACGATTTATCAGACGGGATTGCGCACCGGCGCAGACGAGCTGTACATACACCCCAGATTTTCAGTCGTTTGTATGATTTGGCTATTCAAGACCTCTCTCTGGATCCCGTGAGGAGGTGGGTAAGCTGCGCTTCAAGCCAGAGTGACTCGAACTCCGAGTCGGCCCGGGGTGGCTGGATGTCGGACTCGGACATAATACATTGCGCACGATGACCGCCGGCGGAAGCTTGAGGGTGGACGAACACGAGTCAGGAGGAGTCAGTGGGAGTTGTTCTTGGACTCGGAGGAGGGTCAGGAGGGTTGCGAGGAGAGTCGTCGCGGCGATCTGGTTGGGGTATGGCTAATCGCCGTTCCTTCCTTCCCCAGACGGCAAGTTGCTCCGAACAAAGCATTCGATTGACCTGCTGGTTGACGAGGACGTTCGGATTCCGCGCTGATTCCGAGCTCGAGAGCCCACTGGCAACGAGACCCGAGAGCGAGCCTAAGCCTCCCCGGCGCCCCGTATTCTATTCGGCGGGAACCTCTTCAGAGTCTCAGCCACCAAGCTCGAGGGTGTGCCAGACTGCCGTGATGACGAGTCGTTGAAGTTACCAGCCAAGGATTTTCTTGCCCAACATGATGGTTGACGCCAAGAGCGTCACGCGTCACACCCAGGATCCTAATTGCGCCATCATCATGCCGTCTCTCCTGCCATCATCATGCGTTTTTTCGCCGTCCCCCATGTCCACGGCCACGGCGGGCGCGTCAAGTTCCTAGCGCTCGGCGTGCTCGTCCTCTGCGGACTCGCCTACCACACCCTCTCCTCCTCTGACCAGTCACCACTCCTCCCGTACGATCCGACTCCCGAGACGCTTGAATTGGGCCATCCGCAGTTTGCCGAGGTGCGGGAGTATGAGCGGTTGTTGCCGCAGCATCGGGTGCCGGGACGGTGGACGGGTATGGGTGGGAAGGAGAGACGGAGGTATGTGGATGCTTGGATCCTTGGAAGGGAGAGATGCTGACGACGACGACGCAGATATGTTTATTTTCCATGGGAAGCGTGGGGGACTGGGTGGAACAATGTCTTTCAAGAACAGTGCGCTTTCCCCTCTCCCTCTCTCTCCGTATCTCAATCGCTCTCCACACAGACTACTCAACACACACCTCGCATACCTAGCCGACCGAGGGTACGTCTTCACCGACTACATCGCGCGCGACCACCCGCCATTCGCCGACACGCTGGCGAACGGGACCCGCAGCATGCTGCACATCCCCATGAACGCGTTTACCTCGGGTCCGACGGGTGGTGGGTCTTGGGGCCCGCATGCACCGAGGGGAACGCCGAGAGGCATCTCCCAGGCGTGGTGGGACGTCGTCTGCTCCGAGGTGGTGGAGTTGTCACTGCCAAAGGTGAATGGCGAGCTGGGCATCGATGCGCAGACGAGTGGGGCAGAGAGGATGATGCGCTGGGCGGGCAAGTTGAAGGGCATGAAGGGGCAGTGCGTAAAGGTTGTGGATGGGACCCCGTTTGATTTTCTGTGCGTTTCTTGCTTCCTTCTCCTTCCTTTCGGCTAAACGCCGAGTAGCTTCATGGTTACCACGAAGCCCGCGTCGATATGGCCTAGTCCCGCATCCTACGGCACCTCACCGACACTAACAGCGTTCACCTGGTCCGCGCTCGTCACGCGCGCCTTCATCCGCAACTATGCGGTCGTCTCCTCCGCTGGAATGCTCCCACCGTACCTAATGCCCGCCCTCCCATGGCAACACACCCTCGACATCGGGAGCATCGCTCACCCCTACCCGCTGTCCTCCATCCCCCCGCTAGCCATCTCCGCCCCGCCCCTCCGCGGGCTGCTGGCTCTGCACATCCGCCGAGGCGACTACGACACGCACTGCCATAATCTCGCAGAGTGGGGCACCCCGTATAACACCTGGAATGTGTTTGGTGCGCCCGAGTTCCAAGGGGAAGCCGGTGGATACCCTGCATTGCCGGATTTTCATTCCCCCACGGATCTGAATGTCAACGAGACACTCGCGCATTGTTATCCCGACATCGATGCGATACTCGAGAAGATACATGCAGTCGTCGCCTCCCCTTCAACCCCTTCGACCCAGTCGTTCATCCCCACGCACATATTCATCGCGACGAACGGGGATGCACACTGGCTTGCGGGGCTGACGCACCGCTTGATGAACGACCCTGTGCTCGGTGGTGGGGGTGGTGTCGCGGGTGTAAAGGTAAAGGTATCAACCTCCCGCGACTTCCAAGCCACGATGACGCTGGAGGAACGTGCGGTGGATATGGCGGTGGATATGGCGGTGTTGCTGGCCGCAGAGGTGTTTATTGGGAATGGGGTGCGTACGCGTGTTTCTTTTTCCTCGGTTTCTTGTGGCGTGGGTGTTAATAGCCGTTGGCAGTGGTCGAGTGTGACGTCGAATGTGGTGCAGCTGAGGTTGGCGGGTGGGAGGGAGCCGGGGACTTGTCGGTTTTGGTAGGATGGTCGGTCTGGGAGGGTGGGGATATGGGGGTTGGTGGGGGTTGGTTTTTTGTGTTGGGTGTTGGATGTTTGGTGTTTATGGGTATCTATCTATCTGCTTGTCTGTCTGTACACGCACCGCTAAATAAGCTAATGAGATGGCAATGGCATTTGGTCGGAAAAAAACAAAAAAACGGGGCCCAGAACAAAGAGAGGATCAAACGTCAACAATAATGGCCGACGCCCGTGTCGAAACGGGAGTTGCGCTGCTAAATGGACAGGGGGTCCCATAAGGTACCGCAACTGGGTAGTCGCCCCGTCGGCTTGTGAAGACGAGTTGTAGACGTCCTAGGAAGACAAGATTCGAGGCTTTAGTACACGACTTGAAGGTGTGAGCAAGTTTCGTATGACCTCTCAGACTGTCGGTCTTAGAACGGCAGTCTAAGGGTACAGGGAAAAAATAAAAAGGTGGTTATTCAGATCAGAGGCCGACGCCCGCGTCGAAACGGGAGCTGCGCTACCAAATCTGTGACAACGGACGGCAGACGGTGCCGCAGCTGTATAATCGCCCGTCGGCTTGTAAGGGATGATTGTAGACGTGCTAGGATGAGGAGATGCAAGGCTTTAGTTTGAGAGAAACTTGAACACGAGCTGAATCACCTCCCCGTCGAAGCATTGCGCTGAAATTCGAGTTCTGTATCTCTCCGACTCAGGACTGTCGGTCCTCGTAGTGTCTGGGGGTAGTGTGCAAGAGAAAAAGATGTAAAAAGCCATTGACTTGCGGGTTCAAGCCGACGCCCGCGTCGAAACGGGAGCTGCGTTGAATCGAAGAGAAACTTTTCAGATGCTGCAGCTGGATAATGGCCCGTCAGCTTGTGAGCGATGATTGTAGACGTGCTAGGAATACAAGATTCGATGCTTTAGTTTCAGAAATCACCCGTCTGAGCAATCATTGCTGTGAAATTCAAGTTCTGTATGACCGCTCTCCGGCTGTCGGTCTTCGTAGTGTCTGGTGGTGGAGGGCAAAAGAAAAAGAGGATCGGAACTTTTCCTGCAAAGCCGACGCCCGCGTCGAAACGGGAGCTGCGCTGCAAAATCGATCGAAATGGTTGGTACACGGTGCCGCAGCTGGATAATCGCCCGGCGGCTTGTGTGAACAGATTTCAGATGTGCTAGGAATCAAATTAGTTTGAGAGGAACACGACTTGAATCACCTCCCGACCGAGCAATCATTGCTGTGATATTCAAGTTCTGTATGAACTGTCCGACTGGCGGTCTTCGTAGTGTCTGGGGGTGGTGGGCAAGAGAAAAAAAAGCAATTTGCGGCAGAAGAAAGCCGACGCCCGCGTCGAAACGGGAGCTGCGCTGCCAGCTAGACCGCAAGGCTACGGTGCCGCAACAGGACAATCGCCCGTCGGCTTGTGAAGATGCGTTGTAGACGGGCTACTAGGAGTACAAGATTCGAGGTTTAGTTTGAGAGGAACACGATTCACCTCCCGTCTGCCGGTGAGCAATGATTGTTGCGAAATTCACGCCCTGTACGACCTCTCCGACTGTCGATTTTCGTAGCGTCTGGGGGTAGTGGGCAAAAGAAGAAGAAAAAGAGAACTCAACGTCAATGTGCTTCTACAAAGCCGACGCCCGTGTTGAAACGGGAGCTGCGTGCGTTGAATGCAAATTCACAACCCTAAGGGGCCGCAGCTGGATAAATCGCCCGTCGGCTTGTGAGGACAAGTTGTAGACGGGGCTAGGAGTACAAGATTCGAGGTTTTAGTTTGAGAGTAACACGACTGCATCTGAGTTCTGTATCTCACCGACTGGCGGTCTTCGTGGTGTCGGGCGTGGTGGGCAAAAGAAAAAGATGTAAAATCAAACCGACGGCAGACTCAAGCCGACGCCCGCGTCGAAACAGGAGCTGTGTTGATTGAAAATCCTCGCGGAAGATGCCGCAGCTGGATAATCGCCCGTCGGCTTGTGAGAATGAGTTGTAGACGGGCTAGGATTCGGAGAGATTGAAGGGTTTAGTTTTCGAGGAACCCTTGTCTCGGTCGGCGAAAAAGGCAAAAGGCAAGGCGGCCCACAGTGTACGTGAAGTTGATGGAGAGTTGTCGGAACGAGAGTAGCCTCGTACACCAGTGAAGAAAAGGAGCCCTGGTCCGAGTCGGAGGGCTACATTGTCCATAGCTACGCCAGCTATTCTTCGCTCCGCACCAGATAGAACGTGGCCCCAATAATCTCCAGATTATTTCGCTGCGCAAACTCCACGGGACTCCAGCGGCGTCGAGCCTCGATGCTGGGGTCTAGCTCGGACGAGGCGGCAGGGAGAGTGAAGTTGGGAGGTTCCCGGAAGAGCACGAAAGCTGCAGCTTCAATAAGCAACGAATGAATGCGGAGAACAATTGCGCACTATATCGATGCAATCCACTACCCTTCACCGGCCCTGGTGGTCGGTAAGCGTTGGCGGATAGCGCAGTTTGCAACGCTGGAGCGGCCAGATCGTCCGCAGGAATCAGCCCAGTGATCTATGGGGCCATAGTGAGCATCGAATAGTCAGTGAGCGATACGACGCACCACCCAATGACGAAAATGCCGACTCGTAGGCTGGGCTGCGCTCGGTGCGTCCGGATCCAGCATCGCAAGCGTATATTTCGTCTCATTCTTCACCAGTCAATCCAGGGTGACGTCTGAATCGCTTGGGGCTGCGACGATTCGGATATGAGGCTGCTCCACGGTCTGTACGAGTGGCACTTCTGCCCCAAGCTCGATGGGTCCGACGCCGGGGAGGGTGATGGTGACGAAGGCAGAAGGGGTGAATGTCTCTGGAAGCACATCCGGGATAACCAGCGCTTTGCGGAGAGAGGTGCCGACCGCGCTGAAGGTTTCGACGAGAGGCATGATGACGGGAAGAAGCAAGATGGTTAGACCGGGCCGGACCGACCCGACTGCCGATGTGTGACAAAAGATGTGCTTGTTTGGCTAGACCCTCTACCTCTCTTGCTTCTGACCATCGCCATCGAATTCTCGGGAGGGTAAATAATTCCACGTCGGCGCACCATCGGCAAAGGTGTGTCTGGATTGAATCTGCATCTCCTTCTGACGGAGACTCGGACAGAACAGAAGTCATTCGTTATCATGGCTCTTACCACGTCTGTCTTCAGCCGCGAGCGACAGAGAGCGGCTCTTGAGCATAAAATCGCAGCACTTTTTGCGCAAGTCGTCACTCTCCGGCGGGAAATCAATCGCATCGCGCCAATCGACATCTTGCCTCCCGAAATCCTCACCAAGATCTTCGCTCTCCTCCCCGGGTTGCCGTTGGACTCGGTCATGTAAGTACGTCTGCTCCCGCTGGCATGCCATCTCGGTGTCGACGCCTCTCCTGTGGTATGATGTTCATATGGAGCATCTGGACCTCCGGCAGCTGCGTATCGCACACCGGCATTCGAAGCGCGATATTCATCGGCTCCAAATCGACTTGCTGAGCGAACACGTTGACGCCCGGGGACAGCTACTCCTCGCCCAGCTCGCTACCCACCTCCGCCATTTAGCCGTCTCTGGAGAGTCTGATCTATTGTCTGCATACTCTCCCGCATTACCGACGAGGAGATCGGAAATAACTGCTCCGTTCATCTGACTGATATGCCGAGGTTGAAATCGCTGTCCCTTGAGCAGGTTTCTGCACGACCTAAAAGCTGGCTGTGCCCCTCTGTCCCCCCATCACTCTCAGTGCTTCACTTGACCCGCACTTATCCACTTTCTGTCCACGTTTTGATGTCGGTGCTGGAATCGTCTCGGAATTTGCTTCAATTAACTCTGGATCGTGCTCTCAGCAGGGACATTGGTCCATGCAAACAGACGGCCGTCGAACTTCCCACCCTGAAGAAGTTGACGCTGATCGAGAACCCTGATTATGCTGAGCGGTTGTTGAAGCATCTTACTGTTGGATCTTCCGCAAATATAGCTCTGTCCAGCGGAGGGTCGGTTCAGGCTCTGTATACGGAGAACCTCTTGATGTTACGCTCCTTCGTCATCTTCGTGCGCCGCCATATCCACGAGGTGACCACCTCCACGTACACTCAGATCCGCATCGTTGGCCATTCAACTACCAGCCATTATGCGACCTACACCGTCCAACTGGACTCCGCTGAGGGTTCCTCACTTTCTCTCGCCTTTATGGCAGACATCCGTGCCAGCTCAGACATGCTGTTCAAAATCTTGGACACAGTCTGTGTCCCCACGCTGATGCGACTCGAGGTTCACTTGACCGGGGCTCAGACTCTTACGCTGTTCAATGGGAGTTGGAATGATATCTTCTCGTCACAGAAGCGCCGCCTATGTTTCCTGAACCACATTTCCCTTCACCCCGCAAGCGACGACAATACGACCTCGCTCTGTATATATATATATATATATATATCAGCCTGTCGAGGACGTCATGCAAGCCCTTGGTGCAGATTCCTGCACTCCTTGGACCTTTCGGGTGTCATTGCGTTATGTTAACCAGGGAACCTCGTTCATCTCGAGACTGGGCACTCGCCTGGCACCGATACTTAGGTTCGATTTTTCTTCTTCTTCTGCCTCTTTCCGGCTGCGTAGGTCGAGTGCCTCACCGCCCACATAATGATACATCGACGTACGTCTTTGCATGCGAGGCGTCAGATGACAAAAGAAGTCGGCAGACACTTCTATATCATCGCTCGTGTCTGTTTCGAACAGACTCCACTGATCACTACACATGGCACACAACGACAATTTGATTTCTAAGGCGTCGGGAGGAACGAGCGTCGGCCCAAGAATGAGGTTTATGAATGATGGCGGTGATGTAGCTGAGTCAGACTCTTCACTCAGCGCGTACTACATCCTGCCATCCCGCAGGCTCGCTATACACGGCTAGAACCCTCGCCTTCAAGCTTCATTCTATTCCTCTACCCTAACCCACATCTCCACTGCCCCCCCATGGCCATTCCCCGTATCACCTCGGATCCCTCGCTCGAGTCGTGCCCGGACTTCATTTCCGGCACCTTCAAGTCAATCCGCGACCTGATCGAGGCTGGTTCCGCCCACGGCACGCCGCTTTCCGACGCAGAAGCCGCGACCCAACTTGCGGCCAGTTGGACCGCGGAGAACGTCGGGCGCAAACTCCTTTGGGACGCCCAAGTCGAATCGGATGCAGCGCAGGCCGCTGCCGATGCAGCGGCTATCGAAACCCAGGCCAACCTCGACAAAGCCGCGGCCGAGGCAGCAGCCGAAGTGGACCGGCTCGAGGCCGAGAAGAAAAAGCCCAAGCTCGGGTCGTTCGACGCCACGCTGTCCATCCCTGATTCCCTCGGCCCGCGGCCGTCGAGCTTCGCCAAAAAGAAGTTGGATGACATGGAGTACGTCGAGTTGTGGTACTGGACCAAAGAGGGCTGTCTGGACGCGGAGTCGTCGAGAGGCGGAGTCGAAGCAGATGAGTCCTTCGGCCTCACTCAGGTCGGATCCGTCATATCGCTAAAGTCCGCAGCCTACAAGGCTTCAAAGAAGGTCGTCCGCGACGAGGACCTTTCGTGGTCGCAACTTTCCGTCGCAAAATCGGGTTTCCTGCTCGCTATTGCGGCGGCAGGCTGGCCAGCCCCGCATCGCTCGGCGCTGGCTAGTTTTTTCTATGCCATCGAAACCCACAACACCCGTTCGGAGGACGACGACTACGCCGAGACCATTCTCGTCATTTACCAGGCACGAGTCCGCCGTCATTGGCACGACATGCTCGCTCAAGACAAGGGCTTCAACGTCGCAATCTTCAACTCGAACTTGTTGAAACAGATCTCGAAGGAGTACCACAATAAGCTGCGCGCTTCTGAGCACCGTATGGTGCGTGTTTTTAAACCGTGATATGATCCTTTCTGACTTTGTTTTCGTCTTGACTTCTTTCTTGCGCTCTGTATCTTTTCTTCTTATACCACTCACATTATCATTCCACTTGCAATTCATGCATTCACTCCATTTGCGATTCACGCACTCACTCGCGAATCACGCGGCCCACTCGCGAATCACGCGGCCCCCCCACTCGCGACTCACGCGGCCCACTCGCGACTCACGCGGCCCAACTCGCGACTCACGCGGCCCTTTCCATTTGCGATTCACGCACTCACTCCACTCGCGACTCACGCGGCCCATTTCACTCGCGATCCACGTGTTCACTCCATTTGCGATTCATGCATCTCATTTGACTCATTTCACTATTTCACTTCATTTCCAATTCACACACTCATCCAATCACAATTGATGCACCCATTGTACAGATCGCAATGCTGACGGAGAGCGTGCCCGCCCCGGCGACTCGCGGTCGATTCAACGCCAACCGTGATTCGAGTAACAACCGCCGTGAGCCGGCCAATAGGCTCAGATCAGCATCTCCTGCACGCCGTACACCTCTCCCAGCGCAAGGGGCGGCATTTTTTCAGCAGGGCACAACGTGGAGCGACGGTCTCTCAGCTTGTGCTGTCTGCCTCGGCCGTCACCGCCATTCCGTTCGGGACTGCAACTCCCCGACTCTTTGGAACGGCTCTACCAAGGCGCACTCCAAGCGGAACGCGGACGGCAGGCTGGTCAACGCACAGGGAGACGCACTTTGCCTCAACTGGCAGCGTTCCTCCTGCGAGTCCAATCACTCGTCCCGTCACGAGTGCTCAGGATGTGGGAGCACGAATCACGGCGCTCAGAAGTGCCATCTCGCACAGAAGCTCTAACCCAGTCACCCCCCCTCGTCTGGTCGGTTTGGCGGGATTTCCTCACCGACTCAGGGCTGCTCAACAGTTATTACCCTCACATTCCTTCCTCCATTCGTTTCGGTTTCAATATCGGCTTCAGATCTATCCATTTCACCAACTCTCCCCCTAATAGCCCCACTATGCTGGCTCACGCAGCCGAATTCAATCGCATCGTTCAACACGAACGCGATTCAGGCCGCTATATCGGTCCGCTATCTCATAGCGAGGTCGAAAGCCTCGTCGGCCCATTCCAGACATCTCCCCTTTCCCTCGTTCCGAAACAAAATCGTATTCACAAGCTCCGCCTCGTCCAGAATTTCTCCTTTCCACACTCTCCCTCCCCGACTCACTCTTCAATTAATTCCTCCATCGACTCCGACTTATTTCCTTGTACTTGGGGCACTTTTACCGCATTCTCCCTTTCTATCTCGCGTCTCCCACCCGGCTCCGAAGGCGCCTGTCGCGACGTATCCGAGGCGTATCGTCGGATACCGCTGCATTCGTCCCAGTGGCCAGCTGCCGTCGTCCGCTCTTCTGAAACCACCTTCGACCTCGATTTCTCGGTATCCTTTGGTGCGAGCTCCGGATGCGGTGTTTTCGGCTCCATCGGGGACGCAGGTGCCGACATATACCGTTCGAGGGGAATCGGCCCGGTCTCCAAATGGGTTGACGATCACGTATTCCTTCGCATTCGCCGCGAGTTCCTCGCCGAATTTAACCAGGAAGCCGCCGGCTGGCCGTTCGGCACCATCTTCTCTCCCGCTGGGCGACGCCGATCTCGATCGTATCCTTGACGTCCTTATCCACGCTTGGGCGGACGGGACCATCGAGTCTTATGGCTCTGGCTTGCTCTCTTTCCATGTCTACTGCGACTCCAAATCCATTCAAGAAGGAATGCGAGCTCCCGCTAGCTCCGAGCTCATCGCGGGTTACATCTCAACCCTGGCTGGTTTCCTCTCGGGCTCTACCATCTCCACGTATGTCTCCGGCATGCGGGCGTGGCATATTCTACACGGTGTCGCGTGGTCTATGAATCGTCCCGAGTTGGAGGCCCTTCTCCGCGCCGCGGATCGCCTAACGCCATCATCATCGAAGCGCCAGGCACGACAGCCGTACACGACGGAGATTATATCCCGACTACGTCCCTCATTCGACCTATCAGATCCGCTAGACGCGGCTGTATGGAGCTGCCTCACGACCTTATATTGGTCGACCTCCCGGGGCGGAGAGTTCACCGTCAAAACGCTTACTTCCTTTGACGCGTCCATTCACGTCAAGCCCTCGGACGTTAGCGAAGTCGTCGACCGGAACAACCTTTCACCAGACCAACTTTGCGCTTCCTAGAACCAAATCGGCACCACTCGGAGAGAGTGTGTATTGGGCGGCGCAGAACGGTCCCAGCGACCCCAAAAGCGCCCTCGCGAATCATTTATCTGTCAATTCCCCACTCCCAAACGATGCCCTCTTCTCCTACCGTCACAGCAGGGGTCGGCGTCCACTCACGAAGTCTGCATTCCGGAACAGAATGGCGCGAGCATTTGGGACCGCCGGTGTTGAGTTCATCCACGTTCACGGCATACGCATCGGCTCAACGCTGGAATATCTCCTACGTGGAGTGCCCATGGAGGTCATGAAAGTCAAAGGGCGATGGGCCTCGGACGCATTCATCGTTTATCTGCGTCGCCACGCGGAGATCATGGCACCTTATATGCAAGCAGAACCTCAATTGGACGCGAACGTCCTACGCATTCTGATGCCGCGTGTTCGCTAAACAGCCGGTGAGTCTCACTCCTAGCACTGGGGAATCCAATCGCAGTCGCGCGGATGCGTCGTGACACTCCTACCATCGGGGAATCCACGCTCACTCTTTCCCCCACAGGCTAGTGCGGCCTTCACCCGGATGAATTCACGACACTCTTCATGTCGGAATTCTTCACCCATACCTAGTACCGATGCAATTCAATACATTCATTACATCTCACTTGACGTGCTAGACGAGCATGAAGTCATAAAAGCGAGTGGCGCAGAACCCAGAGTTGGCGCAACGAGCTTATCATGTGCAGGGAAGAGAGTAAATTTATATGACTGCCAACTAGCTATAGCCGCTCCATGAAAAAAGAAAAGGATTGAAACCGGGGACAACGGCTCGTGTTCGCTTCGAACGAACATCCATTTGACTTTTCCGGAATTGGCATTTTATGGGAGAGGATTGTCCGAACTTGCGGGATGCCTCGTCAACGTAGGTCAGTGAGCGGAAGGAGTAAGAGGGAACACCGGTTAAAATTGGTCCAGATCCTACTCCCCTACGGAGATCATCGTGCTTGCCCATTGATTCTTCCGGGGCTGGCACTGTGTATGCATGCAGTCGTAAACCTGAAACAATTGTGGAATAAATCCCACCTCCGAGTCGATCGAACGGAGTGCCTGTGCTGCAGTATCTTTTACTCAGTGAGGTGTAACTCCCTTTCGAATTCGGAGAACTTGCACCCACCAGGATTGATATCCCAAGCCACCTTGCACCTGCAGGACTCTACTACCACTACTTACACTCCCGGCAGATCCACACGACAGCCGGAGCATCATTCCGAATTCGTGAATCTGCGCACACATCACGCCAGGAGAATAGAAAATACTACAGTAGTCTCTCATACAGACTCTATACTGCGGTTGGCGAACAAGTATGTAACCTTAGTAAACCGAGTCCATCGAGACTCAGTCGTCTTCGGGCGGTGTTCGTAATGGCTACAAGAGCACATATCCATCACAGTCTAAGTCTTGTTCGAGGCCCGTATCTGTAAAAATCTGAGTGCAGTCACGTGTATTTAGAACGCTGCAGACCACGTTCGATATCCAACGCCTGGAAGGGTTCGATTGCCGCACGCGTTATCTGCGCCGTCGACATCGGCAGTGATTGTACTTGGAGGGAACGGCGGAATTTGGATGTGAATGTCTCGTCCCAGTCTGTGGACTGAGAGGTAGCGGTTGTCGCAAGAATTGGCGGAGCTTGCAGACGTTCAACGAGGTCATCGGCTGTCGGGCGCTTGTCGATCGATTCATCCCAACATTGCTGTAAGAGGCGCCATAGCCCTTCCAGCTGGTGGGAAACTGACCATTGGGGGTAATGTGAAGGTCGCGCCCCGGAAACGACTTTCAGCACGACCGCCGCGTCATTCTTGATCTCGTAAAAAGGAACTCTGCCCGACAGTATCTTGAAGAACAAACATTAGAGAGAACAAGGCAGGGCTGCGCTCCGCTCCGCCCCAAGACCTGGGATTCTGCATACCCATGCCCACTCTTGAAAGGACAATACTTTTATGCATTAACAGTCTAAACTCTATGATTACAAAGTTAAGAAGAGTCTCGGAACGATGCTGAAGGAGCTGTCCAAAACGGCCACAAAACAAAACGCACGTCAAGAGCAAAAGCGTACCATACCCTACATATATATCTCGTCCAAAGCTGGGATTCAGCATGTCACTCGCAGCTCGAGCGAGATGCAACTGACGGCAGTCTCCGGACTATATGACGCGATGCAAAGGCTGCGCAAATACACAACTTGAAGGCGAGTCAGCGATGGCAAACAAAACAAAAGCAAGGTCACCCACCTTAAGATCGCCCGGATGTGCTCGACTTGGCCGCTAGGAAACGCTCGACTTAGCCACCATCCAAGCACCGTTCCATTCCACCGAGACCCGTCATCGTTGTGGCGACGTTGCAGCGTGGTCGGTGGTGGGTGCGTGCCTGTGTCAAAATACGATTAAAATCGTTACACTTGGCTGGGCTGAGGGGAATAACGCATCGCCCAGCGTCAACCTGCAAGCAAAGCCAAAAGACGAACGCGCACCTCACAAAACCATTGTGGTATTCTCGCCTCCCTTCTGCCATCCCACCATGATCGTCGACGCGCGGCGCAAGCGAGGCGGGATTGCCGGCAGCATATTCGATTCGAGGGAACGTGAACGGCGGAAGAAGAAAAAAACATGACTTGAGGTCGTCAGTTTTGTTGCAACGCACAGAATAGACACACACCTGTGAGTATCTCGATCCATCCTTCCGGCCTCTTTCCGTGTGCGCTGGTCGTTCGATACGACGCGGCCGACCGCCGCTCTTCTCGGTCGCATGGTCGTTGATTCGGAAAGAAGGTCGATACGGCGCGGATGTCGAAGACGGCCATATAGATTGTCGGCGATGTTGAGATAACGACCGTAAGCTGCAAGCGACTCAATTACTCTTCGCAACTGTGACGGAGAGAAAGAACAACGCACCTATGCCGCCCACCGTGCCGAATTGTTGCATCCGCCCACCGTACACCTCGCTCTCGCCCCTTCCATCCGTTCGCTGGTCCGTCATGGTGCGCGCACAATGGCTTATTGGATGTTTTCGACGAATGTTCGATGCACACAGTGATTGTGCGTGCTTGCGAATCGTTGCCGGAGGGTGCTTGAAGCCCTTGATGCGGAATTGAGCTTGATATGCGAAGAATCGTTTGACTTGAGCTTGCTGGTAGGGCTTGCGTCGCATGCGTGAGGTTGAAGCGAGAGGAGCGTATGGGAATCGACGAAAGCGGGGATGAGGGAGGACAGAGATGCAACAAAGGCGGAGTGAGGGCGGAGGTGGTTGCGGGTGATCATGCTTATTATACAGCACTGGCCGTGTGGTGTCCATGGGAGGCATCTGCCGGTTAAGGTTTCGGGGCAGTGCATGCTCCGAAACATTTCGCCGCTTGCTTGGTGCGGAAGGATTCGGAGATGCTCAATATTTCTCTGGGGCTTGTGCATGACATGTGGGAGTGTTCTGAGTCGTCGTTCTGGGAGGGGAGAGAGATGCGGCAAATCCGACGTGGGAAGAGAAGTTGAGCTTGAGTTGACAGTTACAGATTGGCGCGCGGCCCGCTCGGCATGTGTTGCCTCGAGGCTCAAGGCTGTGCTAATTAGAGCATATTAAGGCAGAAACCAAACATGGCGCAAACATGATCGCGTCGTCTGCTTCTAATACGGAGTATATCAAAGTGCAGGCACAGGCAAACCTCATAGCAAGTGCATCCAAATGCATATATGTCCGAACCGAAATGACGCTTCTCTCCGTGAAGCAATTCTGGAGCTTGGTAGCGGGTAGTTCCTCCTTTGACCGTCATCGTTGAATGACTAAAACAAAGTGTCATTGTGTCGACTATAGATGTGAGGCCAAAGTCTGTGATGCAGGCCCTATCTGAAGGAGTAACGAGGATATTGACCTGCTCAAAAGTCAGGTGGGCTTGACTTGAGAGATAACTTTGAACGGATACCGCTTTCAAATCCCCGTGGACAATCTGATTGCCGTGAAGATATTGTAGTCCATGAGCAATATCGAGCATCTATAAATGGTCATAAACACAAATGGATGGAGTAGAACATATACCTACAAACGACAGTCGCTGGGACACGCTGACTTGACCCTTCTCTAAATATGCCGCGATGTTCCCATTTTCCATCCAAGGCGACACTAAACAAAGCCGCTTCTCCAGGTAATAGATTCCGAAGAACGGAAGAAGGTTGGGATGGGAAAGCTGGCGCCAGATTAAGGCCTCTTGACCAAATTCCTGCAGGTCTTGAGCAGTTTCTCGCACAATAAGTCAATAGAGAGCTTGCCTTCAATGCCGCCTGAATGTCTGAGTCACGGAAAAGCCTCATTGACTTCACTGAGACAGTTTGCCCACGAATGAGGCCTTTCCAGATATCCCCAAACCCGCCTGCAGCCACCTGTTCTCCGACACGATCAAGATTCGTAAGACTGAAGCACTGGGGATGCAGGCCGGATGCCCGCGACAACCGTAAGAGAGCCTTGAACAGAAAAGCTCTGACGGGTTCAAAGTGGTACTCGTGATCAAGAATCTAGTATTTTCAATTAGGATGGATGTAGTGGCGCAACCAACTCACATCTTGTAATAAATTTAACAGGCTTTGAGCCCTTGTCCCTCTGCATGCGAGAAATTCCTGATATGATGCTGGCTTGCGCAAATACAACACCAGTCTTGCGACGGTGGATAGTAAATCGCGGTTGATATGGAGATCGATGTGAATCGAAACCTGGATAGAACAATTCAGATGTTTGCCTTGACTCGTTCAAAATGAACACACACCTTCCGAATGGTCAAAAAACGAATAAGAGAGATAACATCCTCAGAGTAATTTGCCAGGGAGTCCAACATTTCACTGGCAGTGCTTCGCTGAAGGAGAGCCGGGAGTATGCTGGGAAGATAGATTGGGAGGATGAGTATGTGATTGTCAAACATGCATGAATTACTCTGGTTGGGCTGATCCTCGGCAGGTCTGATAGACCAGCATTATTAAACTCTGCAAGAGTCAGAGAGAGAGTAAAGCTTTGAAGCAACTGAACACACTTGGGGCAAAATAGTCAAAATTCTTAGCCTCCATTTGGTCCGCTCTTCAATGTCTTCGCCTGAAGTGACTCCAACCGCTTGCCAAAAATCGTGATTTCGCAGGGTGACACATTCTTGTAGTGTGGTGCTGTCCCAGAATTCTTCGGACAAGAATGGCTTATGTTTAATTCCCTCTCCAGCCAACTCGGGTGAGAGCATCCCATCTCGCAGAGGCCCTCCAGCATCAGAGATGCCCAGATTGCGCCCCGGGGCTGCTGTTGCTGTATCGTGCTGAAAGGGTTTAAGCAACGTAGAGAGCTCGGAGATGGCAGAAGAAAAGACCGTGGTGTCAAAAATCACCGAAGACAATGTGTTGCGGAGATGGTACGGTGTATTCCCTGTCAAACCATTTCAGTCTCTCAACTCTTGGGCACATTGACCTTTTAGGTGTGCTCAAATTGGCAAACTTACCATTCTGTCTCATCTCCGCATTGGCTAGCCATAGTCATGAGCAGAAGGGAGGAGGCTTGGAATAACACACATATTTGGTGAGGGTCTTCCGAGTCCCCCTTGAGCATGTGCTTAATTCCACCATGCCTCGACACGGCCTGCTTGAACGCCAGGACAAGCTTAATATGTCCAGTCTGCGCGTCAAGATGGTCGAACAGTATCCCGACCTTCTCCCGAGGATTGTTGGTGTAAAGTAGCTGCCCACGGATAGGATCACTGAGAATGTGAGCCAGTTGAGGGATTATATCGTTAATGCTTCCAGCTAATGCCGTTTGAACGCTGGATCTTGAGTACGACGGGTCAAAAGTGGACCGGAACCAGCTGTATTGGTGGCATCAACAACCAGAAATACAAGTTGCAGAAGCGTACCCTCGCGTCGCCGTGTCCATGTGTTGTAACGTAGATGTCGGGCTCGGACGTGGTGGTGCGGAGAGACGAGCAAGCGAAGATCACACAGCTGTCAGCCCCATGCTGTCCGATATAGCACAGCCTTCGCCTATAGCTGTGGAGCATTGAGATTCCGCTGGGTTGAGAAGCGCCGATGTCATTGTCCAGAGCGGGATTGAAACCAACGCAGTCGTGATTCACCTTGTCTACTTATAGTCCGGAACTTCGGATGCCCCTACAGCTTTTGGATCGTTTCTCCTGAGGTTGGTGGCTTCGCGACAGGTAGGAGTGAGAGCCACGGTGTAGAGGTATTTCCCGCAGAGCAAGGACAGGATCTAACCAGCGGTATTCGTACGCGTCGTGGGCGAAAGCAAAAGATGTGTCAGCCGTGACCATCAAATATCGTCACACTTCTCCTCGACTTTATCGTCGAAATGGACGGAGATCAGCTTCCACCGTCTCAAGATCCTGAGTCCCGTCCTGTATGGATGGAACTCGTGAGGCCGGCGGAAATACTGGGCGATACATAGGGTAATGGGATTGGAGTTGCAGTACGGAATAACAGTGCGGGTACGAGGAATATTGTAGGTGTTATGAGAGAGAGACGAATAGAATGTAATAACAAATAGAATGTAATAACAAGATGAAGGAGGACGAAACGCGAGTGGAACGGAGTAAAAAAGTGGTGAAGTATACGACAGGATTCAGACGAGACCGATAGAGAGAAGAGCGAGAACCACCAACGGACCAGCAGAAAGCAATCTCTCTTACACCACTCCCACACCCCATTGCCATCACACAAAAGCTCCACCTCTATGCGCATCCCCTGCGCCTTGAGTGCCTTGAGCGCATCCAGTGGCGCCTGCGCCGAGGATTCGAGGATCGGTATCCGAGTCCGGCGCGGGCTCAAGACCGTCATGGTGAACGTGAATGCGCGGGCTCGGGCATGGAGAGCAGCGATCAGGGCGCTATACGGAACGCCGGGGCGGAAGGAGTCGATGTGGAGGGAACGGAGGTGGGGCAGGAAGGACTTCGGTGTGTCTGGAGCTGGGTCGTCGACGTCCTCGGGGTCCCTGCTGGTCTTCGAGTCCTCTGAAAGCTTCTCCAACAACTCGCATAACGACCCCCTCCGCTACGTATCTCAGCTCTAGCACCCTCAGGCTCAGCTGGAACGCACCGAGCGCCTCGGACAACGCCCCGGGAGGGAGCGGGGCTAGCGCTATCGTCAGGCTCTCAAGCGCCGGTACCCGCTTGGCAAACGCCGCAAGGGACGGGACGTCGGCTGCGGTGAGGACGGGGAGCACAAGTGTGCGTAGGGAGGGCAGCGTGAACTCGAGGTAGCCGTCGAGGAGAACGCGAATCGGGGCCTTGGCGGTGACGGCGGGGTGGACGTGGATGATGAGCGACTCGAGGGAGGTGTGGATGTGCATTTGTGGGTTCTCGTCATGTGCGTCTTCGTCTGGGGCTTCCGCAATGAAGCCACCAGACGGACACTCGATTTGGATCCGAAGACGCTGCAATGCAGGTGCTAGGCGAAGCACACCCAACGACGCACGTACATCGGCACATTGGACGGAGAAACTGGTGAGCTGTATCCAGGGGAGGGCAACGCGGGCTGGCAAGGGCGGAATCTTGATGAGAGCGACGTCGGTGAGCAACGGGGCATTGCTGAAGAGGGTGATTGGCTCGGGGTTGCGTGCTCCCGCGGGAAGAGGAAGGCATCCGAGTGAGAGTCTTCGAAGATGGGGCAGATCAGGGACGACACTCTCTTGTTGCGTTCCATATTCGGCCCGGGCAGATGGGGGGAGCGTAGCCAGCGCTGTTGGGTGAAGGAACAGATCGACATCCCTCCATCTGCTCGTACTCGCCGCCAACAACGACGGGATCGCCTTCGTCGTCAGCCGCTGTCGGTAATGGAAGTACAGGTCGAGTGGGTGTTGTCCGCCATGGGAAAGCCAGAACGCCAGCATGGGGTCGAGACGGGGCGTCGGGGAGAAAAGCTCGAGGGTGATTGTGCTCCATAGAGCGGGAGTATGGTGGGCAGTGTCGCGCCAAAGGCCACAGACACGGGTGAGGAGGAGCGGGGCGTATTGTGGGGATAGCCTTCGTGCGTTTGGGTCTGGCGGACGAGGAAGAGAATGGACGAAGATTTGGCCGAGGAGTTCGGCAGGGAGGGAGTGTATCGGATGGCTGTCCATGGAGGAAGCGGGGTGCGGCCAATGTCGAGACGGAGAGAGTCGTGAAGGTCCGGACCGGTGCGATGGGAGCAGTGGCGTCGAAGATGAAGCTATATAACAGTCAGGATCCGGTTACAAGAGAGATCCGGATGACGCACCCGCGATACACGGTTTCTACGGACTCCAACCAGCAGACACCGGGCTAATGTGCCGTCCTGGGGGAAACTCAGTCATGATATGACGCCAGAGTCCACGCAACGCTCACCCATTGGCTGTCTCTGCCGTTCTGCTTCCACGACAGTGAGACACTCTATCAGGCACTAAACATCCCACATGCGTCGCCACGGCCGTCGCAGATCAGGGCATGCTCGGACTTGATACGAAGTCGGCGTGTCGATGTGGATGGTATCATCGAGAGGTTCGATAGAAGGTCTAGCGGCATTGAGTGGGAGAAGGGCAATCCAAGAAACCAGAGACGTACGGGGAGATACCTCACGACGAAAGTGAGGAAAGAGCCGACACCGATGCCACGTCACCAGCCGGGCCCGCCGTCTTGAATGTATTTCGAAGGCTGCGTGCACTGGCGGTACGGCGGAGAGGTAGGATGCAGCTGCGTAGAGCCTCGAGGACGATGGCAGGCGGGAGGTAGAAGTAGAAGGCGAAAGGTGGAGAAGTTGCACGCGTCGTCTTGGTATGTGCGCCGACGGACGCGTATTGACACCAATACCACTCAATGAGGCGACTTGAGAGCTGGTAAAACGTCCCAGTATCCAACTAAATACGGAGTAAGACTGAATCGACAGCAGGGGTGAAGGGGAGCGCACCGGGAAAATTTAGCTGGGCTACCATCCGACCCCAGTGTCCTCCGGAACAGGGTGGCGTCGTTCGTGTAGGGCAGAACAGAGGAGAATAGAGCTGCCGAGGACGCAGGCAGCTCGGTTGTGGTTGCTTTCGTCGAGTCGACGTCGACGAGGAGAGGTGTGACTCCTTAGCGGTGCGTGACGGCCACGTCTTGCTTTCTTGCTCCGACCACCATTTCCTCGGGCACTATGAGCCGGCGCATTTCCACCTCAACATGTTGAAACATGCCGACCGCTGACACTGACCAGGAATAATCGCCTTCCACTCTGATACCGCTCAATCAGCGAGAAGCCGCGCACGCCTTGCACACGTTGTCATACCTCTTCGTACACGCCGCGATGTCCTCCCCAAGCGACGACTCTCCAGTCCCTCTTAGCAAAGTTCGCCGCTCGGATCTCTTCAACGATCCGACGGCCGATGTCATCCTCGTCTCCTCCGATCAAGTCCAGTTCCGCCTTCACCGCTTCGTTCTCAGCCTCGTATCCCCCGTCTTCGATGTTCTCCCTTCCACAAGGCGAGAGCACCAGTACGCCTGCGCCGCGTCTCTCCAAGGTCCAGATGAGCGAATCTGGAGCCGTTCTCGAACGGCTCTTGACCTTCTGGTACCCCGGTGTGGAACTGCCCTCGACGCCCTTCGCGACAATCTCGGAGCTGGCAGAGTTCCTCGAGCTCATTATCCTCAAGTATGAGATGCATTCACTCATTCCAGCGTCGAAGATGCACCTGGAACGCTTCATCGTCGCGAAGCCACTCGCCGGCTTCGCAGTCGCGGCGCGGTATGGCTGGAACGATCTAGCTCTGAAGGCTGCCAAGGAGTCTCTCAGATTGGACCTTCGATCCTCGATATATCCGCTCCCGACGCCGGCGGAGCAGTGGCGGCAGGCTCCTGGAACCGTCTTCTACGCACCGGTGCAATATCATCAGAAATGCAGTCAGGCTGTAATGTCAATGGCGAACAGGCTTCTCTGGACTGGGAGCTTGGGAGACGCCTCATCCTTCTGCTCCGGATGTGTATTAAATGGACCCTGCTGAGAACGCCTGGTTCGGCAACGCGTTGTCTGAATTGCCGTGCTTTCGTCGGTCCGATTACACGCTTTATTTTGCAGAGACATTCCACCGCACATATAATGGCTGCGGCAACTGCAAGAAAGGGAACTACGAGACTGCGAAGACGAATATAGTAGAGAACTGGTGGGCAAGAATTGATGTAAAGATCGACGCCGTATGTTTTCCACTTGTGCAAGTCGGTCATACCTGACGGTGCGCGAACAGATTGAGCTGGAGATCTGACCGCTTGTCTCGTCGGTATATATAACTTGGAGTTGATACTAGGGCTCCAACCATTTCCGTTTAAACACTTTTTAAACGGTTGTAACCGTTTTTATTTTCGTTTTATTTACGAGAACCGGTAAACGGTAAATAGATGAAAACAAACGGTTTAAACAGTTATTGCTTACCGCCTTCAGACCTCAATGAATTCCATGGTGCCCGTGTCTCCTGGGTGTAATCAAGTGCATCATGGAGGCACTGTGGGCCAAGTGCGGCTCATGGACGATCTGGATAGGCCACACAGACGGCTTGGCATACATACGGGCACCCGCGGTCCGGGCCATCAGACTGCCGCTGAGCGCTGATGAGGAGATTGGACCGTAAATCCGACGTACAAAGTCAGATTTGGTGGAAACTCACTACTCATCGCGGAATCAGCAGGATTGTGGCCAGATTGACGCTATAACACACTGCAAACTTTGGCTTGGTCCTGAAACCATATACAAACTGTTGTAAACGGTTTATAAACAGTTTCTTACCGTTTCCGTTTGATTTTCGAGGCTGACAAACGAAACTAAAAGGTTGGAGCCCTAGTTGATACTAAAGCCGTCTTTTGAGTCCGAAAAACGCGTTGCACTCTTGAGGCGCAAGTATCTTTAATTTTGCATTCTCGTTCGAGCGATTTGCGGGGAATGAGTCAACGAATCACCGTCGTACGTAGGGAAAACAAAATACTACGGCGAACCGGGTACCGAAACAGACCGGGAAGCGAAACCGGCACCTTTGGGTGATCCCTTTGAGCTGCAATCTTCATCCTGGATAGTACCTTGGATCAGTATAAAATCACCAAAATTGCAGGCCTGTAAAGATCCAAGGTGGCCTGCAAGAAATCATTTTGTGGGGAGGATCGAAATCAGTGATTGGTCATGGCTCTCCCGTTGTACAAGCTACTGTGCCTCCGAATCAGCGCCAATTCGTTTGGTTCTTTTTTGCATCTACTTCCTATTAGGTCCATGTACGACTCCATTACCATTGATTCGCTCAAATGCCTTAAAGACTGCATTAATTGCCATTTGTTTCGCTTCCCAGTACCACTGATGTAATTTTCTTCGGAAGCAAATTGAAATATAACAGGCCATCTGCTGGGCCAAAAAGCTGGAAAATAATGTATGATATGGATACATCCATATTGTTCCTTGCTACGATATTTGAGCCTAGGTGAGCGCATGCCTAGCGCAAGAGGCCCTTCACACCGAGGATGTTTCGGTACCCGGTTCGCCGTAGTAACACAGAAAAGGTATGGACAACCACTGTCGCTAAAGCCCATCTCCGAAATCGAACGGAAGCCCAGCTAACAATCAGACCGGTCAGCGCCGTAGTCGGTTGCTAGCGGCATGAGCCTTTCGACCAGGATGATGCCAACCAGTGTAGAAAGAAGGATGGGGAGCTGTCCCGCGTCCGGCCCGGGTACGAAAAAAAAGACCAGGGCAACTATGGTCAAATCCCACCTCCGAGTCAATCGAACGGAGTCCCTGCAGTGTATGGTTGGCGGATACCCAGTCGCAGCAGGTGGCCGATTAATGCCGGTGGGATCAATTGACTATAGACCGCACCGGTGCTGAATACCGTCGAGTTTATAGACTTGGTCGTAAACGTGAAAAAAAGAAAGAAAAAAAGCACTTCCAGCCAAGTTAAATCCCACTTCCGAGTCAATCGAACGGAGTCCCTGCGGTACAGTGGCAACGAATAACAACTCAGTCGCGGCAGGTGGCAAAATGAATGCCAGTGGGATTCATTCACTATAGACGCACCGGCGCTGAATACCGCCGAGTTTTCCCTACAGACTTTGAATTTTGAAATAAAAAGAACGACGATGTTGTGCAAATCCCACCTCCGAGTCAATCGAACGGAGTCCCTGCCGTATGTTTACAACGTGTCACCAATCGCCTCAGGTGCAGCAGGTGGCCAATGCCATGAAATGCCAGTGGGATTGATTGTTGTGCGTGCCAGGGCGTTGAATATCGGCTGAGTTGACACGACGTAAATTTTGCTATAAAAAAATAATAAAAAATAAAAAATCTCTGCAAACTGCAAATCCCACCTCCGAGTCGAACGGATGCCCTGCAGTATAAGCCGGGATCGATAAACTAGTTGCAGCAGGTGGCCAATTAATGCCAGTGGGATTGATTGTTCTGCATGCCAGGACATTGAATATGGACTGAGTTTACATTCGCACCGGTGGAACATAAACGTGCAGGACAAAAAAAAATGCTTCGGACTGCCGACAAATGGCAAATCTCACCTCCGAGTCAATCGAACGGATTCCCTCAGGCTGCCGTATATCTGGCATTGAAGGCTACGGTACGCAGGTGGCTAAACGAATGCCAGTGGGATTGCTTGACTGTAGACACACCAGCGTTTAGTTTACACCCACGTACAGCCGTGAACGTGAAAAAAGAAAAAAAAAAAGAAAAAAAGAACAGCCAATGGCAACGGAGATAAATCGCACCTCCGAATCGATCGAACGGAGTCCCTGCAGTACACCAGTGTCATCGACTACGGTAGGCAGGCGGCTAATGGAATTCGGCGTTGAATACCTATTGATAACTGTAAGTAGTCGGCATGCAAAGGGGCGCGCGAACTTCAAAAAAAAAAAATCTCGATGTGATGGCCCGGCAAGTCCCACCTCCGAGTCAATCGAACGGAGTCCCTGCAGTGGAATCCGGAACGATCTTGCGAGTTGCAGCAGATGGCTAAATGAATGCCAGTGGGATTCATGGCTGTGGATATATCGGCGTTGAATGTCGTCGAGTTTGCACAGTATGCATGCAGTCGTAGACCTGAAAAATAAAAGACGAGCTGGCGGAGGATCCCACCTCCGAGTCAATCGAACGGAGTCCCTGCTGTATATTTACTATGTCTAACCAAGCCCAGTTGCAGCAGGCGGCCAAATGAATGCCAGTGGATTGATTGACTGTAAACCCTGCCTAATGGAAATGAAAAAGAACAGCGCTGTGAACTTGGAAATCCCACCTCCGAGTCGATCGAACGGATTCCCTGCCGTATGTTTACAATATGTTCAACCCCAGTGGCAGCAGGTGGCTAAATGAATGCCAGTGGGATTGATTAAACGTAGACGCACCGGCGTTGAATACCGTCGAGTTTACACCCATTATGTGACCCATACACAGACCTTGCAAAAGAAAAAGAAAAAGTCACTCAAATCCGGGAAATCCCACCTCCGAGTCGATCGAACGGAGTTCCTGCAGTGCACGAAGAAACATCCTTCAGTTGCAGCAGGTGGCAAATGAATGCCAGTGGGATTCATTGACTGTAGACGCACCGGCGTTGAATACCGTTGAGTTTACACCCATATACAGACCTTGCAAAAGAAAAGAAAAAAGAAAGGCGCGGCAAACTCTGGGAAACCCACCTCCGAGTCAATTGAACGACT
The DNA here is from genome assembly GCA_029282125.1 of Mycena amicta. Lineage (NCBI taxonomy): Eukaryota > Fungi > Basidiomycota > Agaricomycetes > Agaricales > Mycenaceae > Mycena > Mycena amicta. The sequence continues at coordinate 212,054 of JARIHP010000065.1, forward strand.
CCCTGCAGTATACGTGGCATCGAAGGAAGTAGTTACAGTAGGCAGGTGGTTAAATGAATGAATGCCAGTGGGATTGATTGTAGCGCAAACGGCGTTGAATATCGACCGATTTCACACATACTTACATACTTTTGAAATAAAAAGAACATCCGTGTTCTAGCCAAATCCCACCTCCGAGTCAATCGAACGGAGTCCCTGCAGCACATTGAAAGCTCGACGATGGTTGCAGGGTGGCTGATTAGTGCCAGTGGGATTACCTGTGGATGCAACGGCGTTGAATACCTGCGGAGATTCGCACAGACACACTACACTGTCTGCCAATGCATGAGGGGGGAAAAGCAATGAGATGAGATGTGGGTTTTACAAAGCAGTGTGGAGGGATATATCAACGAGTACAGTACAGAAGTGAAAAGAGAGAAATGCCCAAGGAGAAATCGTAAAGTCGTCAAAGAAGTAACACCCAATCACCAGCCATCCCCGCGCTCCCCGCTCCCGCCAGTATGCGCATCCTGCCACTTCCTCGCCAGCACCCCCACCACACACACCCACACGCCAATCCTTAGCGCACACAACACCACGCCTCGGAACCCCACTACGCTGGCGAACGGGTGGGCGGCGTGGCGCCGCGTTTGCAGGGCGCGGGGCGCGGATGAGGAGCGGGAGGGTCCATGAGTCGCTGGCGGTGGCGAGGAGGGATGTGTCGTCTTCGGTTTCTTCGAGGGTGGTGGGTGTGGTAGGGGAAATGGTGGGGGAAAGGGAGAGGTCGTCGTCGGCCCATGCGTCGTCGATGTCTTCCTGTGTGGAGCTGCTGGTGGTGCTGGTGGTGGTGGAAGAAGACAACTGGGATTCGGTGGAAAAAGAACGCAGTCGGGATGCTTTCTTGCTCGGAGTCGGAGACGGACAGCGCTTGCGCAGCCTCGTCGGGCTCGTGGACGTCGACACCACCCTTACCGGAGTCGAGGGATACGCAGCATACGGCGCCGCGGATGCCGGGAGCTCGATGGGCGGGGGGTGTGGGTGCGCGGGAGGGCGGTGGTGCGCGGGGGATGTCTTTCGGGGCGTGTGCGGGGTGGCCGAGGGAGGCGTAGGTGAAGGAGGGCGGAGGAGCGTGGCAGGCGGGACACCGGCCGTCTGCGCGCGGGTCGTTGAGGTACTGCAAAAAACGTGTTGGCGACCAAGACGGATAGGAGTCGATGGATGGATGGACGTACGGAAGCGATGTGCTCGCCACAGACGAGCTGGCGGCAGCAGTGTGTCCGGACGGGGGCGACCGCGAGCTCGAAGCTAGTGAGTCGTCGAGTCAGAACGACGACAATGCGGCAGAAAAGCGATGGCGATGCGTACCAAATACCGCAGTCCCGCTCAGCCTCCTTCTCCCTGCTGAGACCCTTGCCCTTCCGACTCCCGACGACGACAGGACGGCGGGGCAGCGGGCGCCGGAGATTGGTCAAGGACGGCTGCGGGGTCGGGCAGCGGGATTCGAGGGCACCGGAGCCGAGGTCGAGGCGGTATTCGAGCTTGTCGTCCGAGTCGTGGGTGTGGGTGTCGTCTTCGGGGATGGCTGCGAGGAGGAGCGACCAGGAGCGTTGTGAGCGCATGGGCATGAAGGGAGGAGGGAGCACAGAGATGTGAAACACTCACCGGAGCTATACCAATGCGGGCTGGCCAACGCCATCATATCAATGTAATTCCCTGGCTTCGTGCCGAGTAATCACAGGCAGGCGACAATGGAGGTGTCGACAAGACAATAAGCCCGGGGTGTGTTGTGTGTGAGTGTGAGTGTGAGAGGAGGACAGCGACAAAAGGGCGTGGAGAGCGGACTTCGATCGATCCTGGTGACAGGCCTATAACCCTAAGACCATGTGAGACATCTCGACATCGGGCACGGACCAGGGGCACGTACGCTGCTATAGTCTTAGACGGAGGGAGGTGCGAGAGAGAAGTCCTCCGCCCGAGCCCGTGGTTACGCACGGCCTTGCCCACATCCGCCATCGACCATCGACCATCGATATCTGTCAAGACCCCGGCGCTTCTTCCAAGCCATCCATCCATTCATCGAAGAGCTAGCCAGCTACAGCGCTCCAGCAGCACGCTCTTGGAAGGAAGCGCGCTGGCATGCTCCGAGTCTTCTCCATTGGAGTCTTCTGAGCAATCACCGCCGGCGACCGCGCCCGATTGGTTGCAGGCGGATTGCGGGCGGGGTTATAGCGGGCGTCGGGCGGGGCAGCGAAATGGGAAGGGGAAGGGATGAATGGGAGGAAGGGAAGGTGGGACGAGCAGCCGCCGGATGTATTTAGGCGGACGCCAACTCAAAAAAAGTGGTTCGACTGGGATTTTGTCACGTGTGTGACCTGATGTGATAATTTCGGTGATCTCGGTGATTAGGTACTTAGCGTGTTCTAGAGTGCGCCCGCGCTCTCTACACACAAGCCCGGGGCACCGTCCATGCAACTGCACGAACATTCGATAACGGTCTGTGACATACTTATGGGTGTTGCAGTAACCCTCGTTCGACACGAGGCCGGCGGGCACTGCATAGTTGGTTTACTTGATGCGCTTTTTTCTTTAAAAACAGCAGGCACCCCGCAGCTTTCACAGCAGATACCTAAAGGCAGATTATTGCAAGGACTCGGACTTCGGACTCGGAGCAGCCGAAATTCCAGTGGTCTCTAAGTAATATAACCTTCAGTTTTTTTTTTGGGGTGAGCAAGTTGGTGCTAGTATACTCCCCACAGATCCACAGTACATCAGCCCGGAGCTATCATACATCATGAACCTGCAACACATAGCGTTTCCGAAATTGTCTTGCAGGAACCTCGTTCGACACGAGGCCGGGCACTGGCATCGTACTTCTTAAAACAGCACTGGCAGGCCCGACAAAAAGTTATGTTCGTGTTCGTTGCGTCTAGTCTAGAGTGCACCGCGCTCTGTACAGATTAGCCCGGAGCATCATCCCTCGCAACTGCACGCACATCCCATTTGTGTCCTCGTACGCGTGTTGCAGTAACCTCGTTCGACACGGGGCCGGGCGCTTCATCGTTCGTAACGATTCATCCTGCTTTTGCTAAAAACCGCAGACCCAACAAAAAGTTGTAAGTATTCGTGTTCGTGTTCGTTGCATCTATACAGTAGTGCGCCTGCGTTCCCTTCAGATCAGCCCGGAGCATCGTCCATTGTGCAACTGCACCCACATTCCACATTCGGTGCCGTTTGGCTGCAGTAACCTCGTTCGACACGAGGCCGGGCGCTACTTGCACCGTTTCACGCTGCTTTTTTCTTTAAAACTTAAAACAGCACTGGCAGGCCCAACAAAAAGTTGTGAGTATTCATGTTCGTTGCGTCTAGAGTGCACCGCGCGCTCCCTACACATAAGCCCGGAGCATCGTCCATTGTGCAACTGCACGCACATCCAATACTTGTCGTCGTGTGGCAGTAACCTCGTTCGACACGAGGCCCGGCACTGGGTTTGCCAACATCCGCTTTTTTTCTTTAAAAACAGCAGGCCGCCCGCAGCTTTTACCCCAGATCTAGATAACCGCAGACGTTCGGAATTGGTTGCAAGCAGCCAAAATTTAAGTGGTTTAATAACCTTTTTTTGGAGGGAGGTAAAGAACAACAGGTCGGGATGCTTTGTGTCCTGTGATACCGCGCAGCGCCGCAGTACCTTAGCCCGGAGCTATCATACATCATGAACCTGCAACACATTGTTGTACATGTTTGCGCGAGATTGTCTTGCAGGAACTTCGTTCGACACGGGGCCGGGCACTGGATATTTTTCGCTTCGTAGTCTTTTTATATATATGCTGCAGTATCTTTCACTCAGTCTAAGTAACGCACCGATGTAGGAATCAACTCCCAGTATGATTAATGACTACTCTGCGATTCTATATGACTGCTCCGGCAGCTTCCCAGTCGGTACTCGAAGGACAGTGGTATCTGGGCAAAACATAACAACCAAGCAACGAAGACAGCCGACGCCCGCGTCGAAACGGGAGCTGCGCGGGAAGTCTTCCAGGTTGGTAACAGTGCCACAGCTGGGTAGTCACCCGTCGGCTTGTAAGGACGAATTTCAGACGTGCCAGAAGACGATCGTACAAGTGGCATTATCGAGTGATCCCACTGAGTAAGTAAGGAGAAGCAAAGTGCACAAACACTCTCGTACTACTAGTATGACATACTTATTCGTCTGGGCTTTGCATGAACTTTGTATCTCATGCGGCAAAAAGAAAGAAAAAGGTCTCAATCCGAACAATTCAACAGCCAACGCCCGGGTCGATCGGGAGTGGTTGCGCAGATGCATACGGATCAGCAAATGGCTGGCGCGGATACTTCGGGTTACCGCTCGGCTTGAGACGCACGCTCTGTCACTGGCCATAAATCCAGGCAAGCACGGGACGGAAAAGAACGATGTTCAAGTTGATATGGGAAAGCCGAGGCCCGATCGAACGAGTGGCACAGCTGCAGAGATTGCAGGACTGTTCAAGATGAGGTCCTGGATCACGATCAGGTGCGGGACACACTTCGGCATACACTGGAATGCGCGAAGAGTACTTACTATACATGAGAGATAAAACGATGAGAGGTAAAACGATAGATAGGTAGACCTTTGATTGTTTTCGCCCGGTCCTCATGTCAAACTGGTACCGCAGAAGACGTCAAATCCGTCTCGCAGCGCAGCAGCCTCATCTGCCCACATACGAATCAGTCGCAAATGCAGTGATCATGATCAGTGCTCACATTCATCTTCGCCAAACTGCCCTTCCCAGTCCTCCCCATCCCTCGCTTCGGACACCCGCCACCAATACAAGAACGTTTTCCCATCGAGCCAGAGCCGAGTCAAGTGGTGGCACTTCACCATGAGCCTGTCTCGCAGATCCTCCGGCGGGTTGAATTCATACAGATCGTGCGTTGGCGCCTCGTCGAGATCGGGGTATTCGAAGGACCAGGTGATCGCAAGGCTGGCGAGTGTCGGGGGGAAAGACACGTTGGGGAGGGAGAGGAAGAATTCTGTCGCCTAGAATAACGTCGAAGTTAAGCACGCCGCCTAAGATCTAAGGAAGAAAAGCAAACGTACGATGGGGTTAATTCCGGAATCCTCGAGCATCACTTCCTCGACATCCAACGATATGTCGATCTTGAGCGAAGCCAATGTGGGGAATAATTCCAGGATCGCAGTGAGAGTCTCCGGGGACAGCGTATCGTCGAAGTTCAGCTCCAGCGTCGTAGCATGGGTAGCATGAGTATGGTCTACCCCGACCGATCGCAGCGTCTCTGCCAGCTTCCGTGGATTGCAGCTCTTCACCGTCAACCGTTGCAGCGTATCGCCGCGTAGGAACAGCGGCAAGACAGCTCGCGGAGCCCGCAATATTTTAAGCTTTGGGAGAATCGTCCGTACGTGCTCCGGGACGTCCAACATAGACGCTCCCGACCCGTTGACCTCGAGCTTCTCCACGACAGGAAATTGCTGGAGAATGCGTATGTTCTCCGGAACCAGAGCAAAGTTGAGTCGGATCGACAAGTCTCCGACCATCGGGAAGGACGGTATGTTTTCTGGGTTGTTGGTCCACGCTTTCAGGCTGCAGGAGAGCATGAGGGTGCGGAGATGTGTCGGGTCGACGATGTTGAGCCAGGGTTCCAGGACGTCCTCCACGGCGACATCGTGGCTGATGAGCAGAGAGTTGACTGCGAGTCTCAGAGAGCTAGCAGGCTCTGGGTCGCTCTGAAGCATATCACAGCGGGTAACCTCCAGATTCTTCAGCGTCGCCAGGCTCGAGAGCTTGAAAAGGGCGTCGCGAGGGACGCGAAGTTGGCGAAGGGATAGTCGCAGCAACCCCGTGAACCGCGGAGCTTTTTCGAGGAACGCATCCAGCAGAACATACGGAGAGCCCCACGAGGGGGTGTGTACTTTGGCCGTGGGAGATGGGGAGACCTCGCAGGACCGCACGAGTGAGGCGATAGCGTCCGAGGACCAGAAGGCGAGCCGCGCCAGCTGCCGCTCCACCTCATCTGCGTCAGGCGAGAGTGCGTCGTCGTCGTCGAGAACGTACGGATGGAAGTCCAAGTGCGCGAATAAGAGTCCGCGCGAGACTGAGCAAAGATTCCGCGCTGTGGTGCAGATGACTAGGAGCGATTTCCGGGGAAGATACCGGAGGATTTCAAGCCAGATTGCGTTGCTGAGCGTCCACGTCATGGTGGTTTGTGTGAGACAAGCTTTTGACAGTCACGGCACGTCGGATCATTATCAACCGCAAGGAGGCAGAGTGCCGGAAGGCCTCGGCCTCCGGGCCTGAGGTGCTCCCAGGCCCGCGCGCGGGCGGAACATTGCCGGGGCGGGCCGTCGATCAGACGGTAACGGCGAGATAATTGCTGGAACGCAGTTTACGACTGGCCACGCCTAAAAGTGAAGTCTCGCAAAGAGTGTCAGTGCTTTTTTATTCAGATCTGCGGCTCGGTCGCCGTCGCTATCCTTCGAAACACAGATGCATTTGGCCGACCCGCAGGTGTAAGCGAAAAAGGGAGAAATTTCGTGCATTGTAAAATACATAAAATACATAAGAAACATAATCAAATCTTCTCAAAATCGTATCCATTTCATTCCATTCCACGTCGACTCCTACTCAGCCTTCTCGTCTCTCTCGATCTTCTCCGTCGAGCCCTTGCCCGACTCTGTATCGTTCGCCGCTGGGCCGTGCTCCGTGAGGTCTCCGGGGCGGAAGGTTCCTAGCAAAAGGTTGAGCACCAGTTTACAGAGCGATAACAACGAGTACCTTGACGAAGCTCGCGCTCGGCAGCGAGCCGGTCTCCGACCTTGGCGTAGGGCGTCCCAGGGACGAAGAGCGGGGCGTTCGCGAAGAGGGCGTCCATTTCTGCCAGGGCTTTGAGCCTCCGATACCGATACCGAGGGAGATAGATGCGTACCTTCCAGACGACGACCAGTGGTTTCCTACAGTAACCGTCAGAGATGAGTCGTGGAGGGAAAGGGAGTGAGAATCTCACAGGGTAGAACGCCCAGATAAACAGTGCGCTGTAGCCACGATATCAAACTCGGTCGTCTCGACCGGCGTGGCAAAAAAAAAAACGCACTTTGTGTGTCCACAAATAGCGAAGACCAAGTCTACGAAACATGCATAAGTTCGATGAGGTAACAAGGGCTGACGCGAACTCACAGTATTTCCATCCGATATTCAAGAACGCAGGCGACGTTACTTGAGCGATGAAGCTGATGCCCATGGGTAAACCGCTAGGAGAAGAAGAAAAAAAGCAGCGTACAAGTTGGAGATCCAGGACCCAGAACTCGTTATCGCAGTCGCCTTGGCGCGCGTGCGCGTCGAGCTGAGCGCAGGTTTGGATGCCAGATGACGAAGGAAGGAGTTGTTGACGCACTAGATCTCAGCGGGGTACGCCCACGACAGCGGGCCGATGCACGCGCTGAAGAAGAAGTTGAAGATCCAGGTTCTGGTTGCGGATGGTCAGAAACGCCAAGCTGTAAATCATAAGGGAGGTTGCGCACGTCACTGATGCAGTTTTGAGCAGGTGTGTGAGATACGATGTAAAGCGGAGAAGTGCGTACGAATGAAGATCTACATTGATTAGCGGAGAATAACTTCAAAGTGCATGGGGACGGCTCACATAATGCGCCTATCAACACGACGATCCCGCATGAGCATCAAGAGAAAGCGCAAAAAAAAATCAAGAACACGAACGGCGTTACTAGAATCTCGATGAGCCCACCGCACGAAACGAAAATGAGACTCACTTATTAACAGTCCCAGGCCATCTCGCCATCAGAATCGCACCAACGACAAAGGACAATCCTGTTTGGAGGACACACACACATCAGCTCAGTACAAAGAAAATCGGAAAGATCAACGCACCAGAAGCGATATTCCCAATGATCATCGGCCTCCTGCGTCCCGTTGCGTCGATCCAGATAACACAGGCGGCTTCGCCGAGGAGGGCGATGACGCTGTTGATGGATTGGAAGAGGAGGATGCGTGTTGCGGAGAAGCCCATCTACAGCGGTATACGTGGGAGCTCAGAGCGATGGTGACGGAACGTACGGTTTTGAATATCTACCCGCCGCCCAACGTATCAGCACGCGCAAGAGGAATCACAACAACTCAACGCACCGTAGTCGAATAATACTGTATCGCACTAACACCGGTCATTTGCACCGAGAACTGCAGGATATACCCCAACGCGACGCGGCGGAAGTTGCTCGGGTTGGTGAAGAGCTCGCTCCAGCTGGCTTCGCCGATCTCCTTGGAGCGCGCGATGTCCGCTTGGATGTCCTTGACTTGGGCGAGGACGAAGGGGTCGTCGAGGTTGCCGTTGGCGTGGAGGCGGGCGAGGGTTGCGTGGGCTGGGCATGGAAGGGGATGGTGAGAGGGGAGAGGGGAGAGGAAGGGAGTGGGAGACGTACCTTCGTCCATGCGGCCTTTCTCTGCGAGCCATCGTGGTCTATGGGAAAGGATGGATGGTGAATTGAGGACGAAGGGGCCCGGACGTACGACTCTGGGAGCAAGAGGATGAAGGAGAAGAGCGGTATGGCGGGGATAATCTGAATCCCAAGCGGTATGCGCCACTGCGCGGGGCGTCCTCTGAGGCCGGCAGAGCAGCCGTACGTCTGTGCGTTTCCTCTCAGCGGAGCAACAGAGTGAGGAATAACGAGAAACGTACCACCCAGGAAGCTATGAACGCCCCGATGCCAAGCATGAACTAGACACGAACTCTCCGTCAGCACCAGGACGAGATGGGAAAGTTGGGAAGAAGAGGAAACGCACCTGCTGCAATGTCGTCAACCGGCCGCGAATACTTGGATGCGCGATCTCGGCTTGGTAGAGCGGGGCGAGGTCAGACATGATGCCCACGCCAAAGCCCGCGAAGAAGCGGCCTGCGAGCATCATGTCCATGTTGCGTGCGCCGGTTTGCAGAGCGCCGCCGAGCCTGCATTGTATGAGTTTGGGCAACGTAAAGCAAAGGGAAGAGACGTACATGTAGACCGCAGCGCCGAGCTGGATGGTATGTCTGCGTCCAAAGCGGTCGGCAACGTATGCAACGGGGATCATCCCGAAGAAGCATCCCAGGACTGTGTCCAATGCGTGAGCAGGTCAAAGAAGGAAGAAGGAACCCACCAAAGATACTAACGACCAATCCCTGCAGATTGGTATTCCCCCAGCGCGAGCCCATGATGCGCTGGAAGTCCGGTGCGGGGGTGACTCCTGCGATGACGCCGAGGTCGTATCTGCCCACAGCGGTTTTAGCGCCGTAGTTTTCTGGGAGCGGGACACGACACGACACGCACCCAAAGATGATACTCCCCAGACTCGCAAAGAGCCCGCACAGCCAGGTATACACTTTCGGGGAGAGCGGCATTGTGGCTTGTCGGTCGATGGGACTCGAAGGACGGACAGAGGACAGAGATCGGCCAGCCCCGCGCTCCAGTTTTTGTATGCGAGGCGTTGGCGTGCGTGGGGGCGGGAGTGCCTTGTACGTGAGCTGGTCGCGTGAACAGCGGCCCGTGGCTTCCCGCTGGTGCGGAAGCTGTTAAAAATATTTTTACTTACGCATTTGCTTCATGGTGTAATGCGCGGGTGAATATGGCTGCGTGAGCGCTGGGTGTATCTCTGAGACCGCGGATTCCCTTGCTAGTTCTTCGCGAAGCTGGTTCCTGGAGGTGGATGTTCTGAGAAGTGAGAACGCCGGCGGCCGTGGTGCGTGCGATAGCATCAAGAATGCAGGTTACTCCGAAGACATTCCGGGTCCAGAACGGAGTGGCCTAAAATCGTGTCACGGATGTAGATATGGCGCGCTGCTTGGGAGGATTCTGGAGGCAAATAAGCGATGGCAAGACGAACGAAATGGGACGATTTTTATGAGGAAATCGTACCAATGAACCGCTGGAGCGGCTGGAATCACCCGGACTGGGTTATATTTGACGATAGCTGTTGTCTGTACCCGGACCGGCCGGCCACCCGCCGTCAAACCCTCGTTCTGCGGGCGTTGGAAGCAGGAAGCGGTTGATTTGTCAGCCACCAGTCACATTAGTGTCACGATCCATCACGCGTCGTCACACTTCGTCTTGAGTCATGCGACCACTCGTCGGCCCGTCCGCGTTGTCGGCCTTTTTTGCCTTTTGCCTTCGCGCGCCGAATACGAATCGATAACCTAGTCATGGCACCGACCATCCACATCGACCCAGCGAGACAGGTGGCTCCCGTCGACCCAAGAATCTACTCTGGCTTGTAAGTCTGACTGTCTGTGCCAGTGCTCAACGCATCCGAATTTACTCTATGTAGCACCGAGCATATGGGAAGATGCATCTACGGTGGCTTGTACGACCCCGACAACGCACACGGCCTGGTGGATGAGCGCGGATACAGGACGGACGTCTTGGAGGCGTTGAAGGCGCTCAAGGTTCCTGTAGTGAGATATCCTGGCGGGTGAGCTGCATGTCTATCGTATCGAGGAGGAAGATGGACACTGATTTTGGCAGGAATTTCGTGAGCTCGTATCGCTGGCAAGGTGTGTGCATTCCTTCGCATCTTCCCAAATACTGACAACTGTTCGCACCCACAAGACGGAATCGGTCCGAAACACCTCCGCCCCCGACGCCCCGAGCTCGCATGGCTCACCGAAGAGTCCAACCAATTCGGCACAGACGAGTTCATCGCCTGGTGTCGCGAGCTCGGTGCAGAGCCGTACATCTGCTTGAACATGGGCACCGGAACGCTCGAGGATGCGTTGGGTTGGTTGGAGTACTGCAATAGGTGCGTCTTGTCTTTGTGTCTCCGTCTCCGTAGTCACAATACCAACCACGCCCCAGCTCCGCCAACACCCACTTTGCCAACCTCCGGCGCGCAAACGGACACCCAGAGCCGTACGCCGTGAAATACTGGTCCCTCGGCAACGAAGTCTGGGGGCCCTGGCAGGTCGGGCAGATGAGCGCGGAAGATTACTCCAAGGCAGCGTTCCAGTGGGCCAAGGCGATGCGCCTCCTGGATCCGAGTATCAAGATCGTTAGTTGTGGAGGTGCGTTGTGTCGTCTACTCTTTTCATTTCGCTAAGCTACATCGGCAGAGACGGGCTTCTCCGACTGGGATCGGGTTACCCTGAAGACACTCGCGCCAGTAATCGACTTCCATTCCATTCATCGTCCGTCTGTTCTCTTCCCACCGAATCCTCGACTGATAACCCCCGATAAGTCTACACCGTCAGCAAGGGAAACCACGACGTCAACGTCATGGGCCGTACGTTCTCTCCTCTGTCTATCTATTTGTTCTTCCCGCTCACGCACGACCTATAGCCGCAGCTGCCGAAAAGGGCATCGAGATCTCCAAATCCCTCATCGATCTCGCGCAGATCGAGCATGGCTTGAGTAGGGATATCACTGTGTGCGTTCTCATGTTACTACTCTTTCTTACTCCCGCGGCTGACCTCCCTCAACAGGTGTTTCGACGAGTGGAACGTCTGGTACGTGTCGCAAATTTGTCTTCATCTCAGAAGCTCATACGAGGCCGTCAATGTAGGGACCCCCGTCCGTGGCAAGTTACTTCTCCCCAGTCGCGTCCTTCCCGATTGAATTTCCTTCGTAGCACCAGGAGAGAACGGCGCCGAAGAGCACTACGACCTCAGCGATGCACTCGGTGCGGCCTTCTTCCTCTCCTCTCCGTATCCCCGCTCATACATGGTAGCCGTCGCATCCTGGCTGAACGTCTTTGTGCGCAAAGCCGATATCGTCAAGATCGCGTGCATCGCACAGAGCGTCAACGTCATTTCTCCGGTGGGTTCTCTTCGTTTCGTTTCGTCGCGTTTCGTTTCTGCTCACGCTACGGGGTCGGGGTAGATAATCACCTCGCCGACGGGATTATTCAAGCAGGTGTGTGCGCTTGCTGCTCCCAAATTCCTCCTTCCGATCCAATCCTCTGATAGACGACCTACTACCCACTACACCTCTTCGCGACGCTGATGCAGGGCACCTCGCTCTCCGTCTACGTTTCCCCCTCCTCCTTGCAAGAAGAGGACACATACTCAGGCCCCACCGAACCGGCGTTCGTCGCCAAACTCGCCGCACACGTCCCACCGAGTGCGAAACCGACAAAATGGATTGACGTTAGCGCTGTGTTGTCGGAGGATGGGAAACAGGTGCGTCGCGTCCTGCCTCTTTCCCCAAAGTTAAAACTCAATCACCCCCACAACAGATCCGCATCGCCATCGTCAACCGCAACGCCACCCGCGCGTATACCGTACCCATCGTCTTCGCCCTCGCCTCTTCGGCGTTCGCTCAACAAGTAACCATCCACGAACTCTGGAATGCGGATCTCGGCGCACGGAATGGGTGGGCGGGGGAGAATGTCAAGACGGAGACGCGGATGTGGGATATAGGGGAGGAGGGGAAAATGGAGGTTGAGTTGAAGAAGCATTCGTTCCAGGGTGAGTTGCTGTTTATGCTGTGCGCTTTATTGGCAGGAGAGGTGCTGATACGATGCGATATAGTGTTGGTGTTTGATTTGATTTGATTTTGATGTTTCTGCTTGAGGCTTCCGTCGTTCAGTTGGAATGCGATTTTGTCGTTTGTACTTGAGGTTGGTTTCGACGGTCGTGTCCGTAAGACTCTGACACAAAAAGTGATCGCCAAACACGCAGCGGGAAGGTATCGAACCCTCGCCTCCCATGGAGAACTTCAAGTCTAGTTATTAACTCTATTACCTTGAAGAAGCGACCCAACACAAGGTCAACAGCTGCTTCCTGTTCCAGACTTGAACTGTCCTTTTACTGTTGGTTGGAACCGGGTGCTTTGTACTTCAAGTTAGCTTCGCTCGGAGACGAGCCTGCAATGTCTGCGAGAGATGTAATTCCAACACAATCCAAAGAAGAAGAAAAAGAAAAAAACCTGATGACATCAACCTATGCAGCATGCGAAGGCTCGAACCTCCGCTTGTGCCGTAAATACTTCGTAAGTATGCAGGTGACGAAATGGCCTTGGGACAGGCTACTACTCCAAAATTTATCCTGTTGTACTAGTACACGAAGATTCAGCTCTCTCTTGGTCAACGTCTGTATCCTCAATGCCGTTTGAATAAAATGCAGAGATCTGTGCGTCCTCAAGCGTTCACATAAGTACTTCCGAATCCACATAAGCTCGTCGATGGTGCTGAATTCTTGGGGCGTTTACCTTGTTCTCTGCAGCTGCAATGCTGTTAGAACGTACAGGCCTCAGGCTCCGCTTGCTAACCCTTTTGAATCTCTACAAACTCGTTAGGCCTCTCAACACAAATGTACGGGCTTATGGACTATGCGGTACCGGTATTTCGTGGTGCCGGCCCGGGCCCAGCGGACGATGTGGTGGTTTTCTCGTAAGGAAGCTAAGCCGGAGGACCGTTGGAATGCTTACCAGTGGCACTTCACGAGGGGTTACTCTGGAAATTTCCGTTGAGTCGAGTCGAGAATGCAGAGAACTCCGTCATGCGTGTAGAAAACGCAACACAAATGTACCGGCTTATGGACTATGCGGTACGGGTATTTCGTGGTCCCGGCCGGCCGAGGTGCTTCTGCTAAGGACTCGGAACCTAAGCCGGAGGAGCGTTCACATTGACCGCTCGCAGGTGGAATTTTACTACTAGTAGGAAAGTTCCTTTCGAGTGGAGAATGCAGACACCTCGGTTTAATAATCCATGTAGAAGACTCAACCCAAATGTACGGGCTTATGTACTTTGGGGCACGGATTTTAGTGATGCCGGCGAGCCCAGAGAACAATAAATGTCGCTTCTCGTAATGACTCGGACGCTAAGCCGGAGGAGCGTTGAACTTCAATCGCTCGCAGATGGAATTTTACTAGGGTTGCTCCGAGTCTGGGAATTCCTTCGGGTCTTATGCGATTCCGAGTATTAACGTCGTCGTTGGAGTCTGCATGAATAAATTCGAACCTCCCGCTGTAGCCGGCAACTAAACGGACACCGGCGGGCCATCGCTTGTGACCGGCGACAGCGTTTAGCGTTTAGCGGAGGGCGGGCGGCGATTACGGGGACTTTATTCATAGGATTGTCAGGTCAACACAAACTTTCCCACACATCGGTGCTCTGAGGATCCCGCGGCAGCTTTCCATTGAAGTTTGAAGTGAGACGTTTGATCGCAGGGGGTGTTCACAGACGCCGTACCTAGGAACCCTGTGGCTGGGTACAAAGCTGTGTTGGAATACTTCCCAACACGCTCGGAGTACGCTCGGACATCCTTACAAATTTATTCGGCAAAAAGCTCGGACCCTGAGTCGCGGTTTCAAAAAATGCCAAGCTGGGTAAATGAATTCAGAAGCCGACGTCGTCCTCGTTGCAGACGCGCGTTGACCCTCCCCGTGCGAGTCGGACTCTGCGTTTGTGGAGAACATCTGTCAAGAAACCGCCATCACGAGTCACGAGTCAGCGTGACGCATTCTCTGTTCCAAACAGACATGGCAGACTTGCCAATCCGGTTCGATCTTCCATTCCCGGATTGACGCGGACGTATTCCTATACACCATCGCGGTTCGGATGCCCCTTGCATTGGTGCCTTGCCTTGGCGCGCCCGGATTTTTACAGGCGTGCCAGTGCCACGTCATCAACCCGGAATCGTCTATTTCCGCATTCCAACTTCCAAGAGCTCGACTTTTCCGCAAATGGCAGCCGGCCCAAACATTCTCCGCCAAATCCACGGTACGTCCCATCAGAACCGTCGTCTTCTGCTGCTTCTGTCTGTTATTTTTGGACCTTGTCTGCTATCTCAGTCTCCGACGGCCAAGGGACCATCGTTTCTTGGGCGTCTACAGCTCGATATTCAGCAGATGCACGGAAAACTGTCGCTGTTCTTGTTGCTGTTCGTCCTTGCGTCTCTGCGAGTCAGAGTGACTCAATGATTTACGTTCTGCACGGACTCGGAGCTCGAAATCAAATTGGCTGCAGTGTTTCTCTACACTCTTTTGGATTATCGCTCCACGGGAAAATCTGCCGAATCCATCGAATCTTCTCAAAATACCTGCTTCTATGCGCTGCGCATTATATCTAGTTCATCGACAACTGGCAGTATTTTCATTTCGTTGGGCGCTTAGCACTAGCGCTGGTGCTATTTCTGGTCTATGTTTCCTGCCTGTCGCCGAGCACAAAACGTGTGGTTTCCATCCAGAACCTTCCAGAGCGCGCCAAAAGCGCGTTGCGCGCGCCTTCTACGCAACGATTATATCTCCGGTGCTATATGCTGTTTAACGTCAATGTTCATGGTCTTCTCTCCAATATGATTCTTCGGTTGCACTGGCAGAAGACGCTATATCCTACCGGAAATCTCAACGGCCGGCGGATCGTTGCTGATCCAACTCCCATTCTTGCTCTCACCCCAGCGTTGTTGGGCTGTGAGGTGTCCTTGTCTTCTCTCTGCGTTCAATCCACCCAACTAGCAGAAACGCCAAGTCGGGCGCTCCATCTCTCACGGAGCGCCGGCGGATCCCTGCTGATCCCAATGTCTATTGCTGTTCTCACCCTCTAATTTGATTGTCGTGGTTGGCTATGCTTCTTCCTTGTCTCGTTCGTGGAACGCCGCCCGGAACCGCTCCGTATCCCGCGGACAATCGACCCCGCACGCCTTCTCCGCGTTCTCTTTCTTCGGGATCAATCGTATCGCACTGCTTTTCGGGGGTTGGGCTGATTATCGAATGCTATTCGAGAGCCCGTGCGCTGTCATAGCTTGCTCACCGATGGTACCTCTATCCTGGTCCTGGGCAGCTGCGACGATCTTTCTTGCTCATACACAACACGGAAGCAAACTCACTCCGATGCGTCGAAGCTCAAGATGAACCATGCGCGACTCATCACGCTGCTGATTAGCGTACTGGGTTACTCTTCGCGCCCAGCCTATACGACGAGCTCGCAAGAACCCCACCCCGGGGCCCGGGCAGCACTAGCATCTCGATTCTCTCGACCTGTCGGCCGTTTTGGCTCACACGCTAATTAAAAATGACGGCAGCCGGATCAACGGATGCGCTGTCCGGGCGGACCAGGAGTGATCCTGCGCTCGGCACACGTCTCTATCCCCAAATGGAAGCCGGAGCTTCAGGTGTCGCGGTGGAAACTTGTGCCGGCAAACGTCCAATTAACGCCAGCCAGCGGCTTCTTCCTTACTTTTCGTCTGTTCGACGCAGCTTGGCGCCTATCATGCGCCGGATTTACACCTCGCCTCCATCGAGCATCATTGCTTCCGTTGTTTTCTGTCTTTCTTCACTCAACCCAACAGAAACGAAAACGAAAACGTTAACACATTGCAGCGTGGGCCCTTGCGCCTTTGAAGCGATGTCCAGTGTTCACTGCCCGTCCGGCTGGACGCAATGCACTAGCGCGCCGAGTCTTCCGCTCCGCGATCTTGTTCCAGATTGGACCACCTGAAGCGCAATGATGGGTTTTATGACAGGACAGCAATTTTTCAAGCGCTTCTCTCACGTTATAATATTATGCCGTGCAGCCGCACTTCCTGCAGATCTAATCTTGGATTGTGCCGTCAATCGAGGTCCATTGCCGCAGCCATATAAAGGTACGTGCGGCGTCAACGTTTCTTTCGCTGTATCTCATTCCCTCATCGAGCAAACTAGGCTACCAGCAACCGCAGATCCACACAGAAAAAATGTACTGGCCCGGCCCTACTACCCGTTCTCAGGACCCGACGTCGTCCCCGGGTTCCCCCGCGACGCCTTCCCTCCACCATTCGCCCCTCAGCTCTGCCTCGTCATCTCCCTTGTCCTCCGCAGGCTCTTCCTACGGCCACTCGCGCTCTGCATCCCCTTCTTCCACTGCTATCCAAGGCCCAACGAAAGCCGACAACGAGCGCGAAGCCTGGTCGGCACTCCAAGACGCCCACACCGACGACGTCCTCCGCTCCGTCCTGCGAGTGCGTAAAACTTGGAAGACGGCCCGCGGCGGGGAAACCGTCTGGCCGCTCGAGCTCGAGGCGGCGTTGCTAGAGGGTGCGTGCGCTTATCGATTTACCTCCCGTCCGCAAAAGCTAATTAATCTGATTTAATTCCGCAGGCCTCGAGCAGTACGTACCGGACGACTCGCGGGAGACACGCATGCTCGGACGGTTCCCGCGACGGAATCGCTTCATTTCGGATTACATACTGGCCAAGACTGGCAAGCGCCGCACGCCCAAGCAGGTCGGGAGTCGGCTGCAGCAGCTGAGGGAGTCGTGCGGGGGGCAAAAGTGTACGTTCTTTGCGCTGGTTTGGCTTTCGATTTCGATGATTGAACGAGCATTCACAGTGCTTCATCTCCTCTCGCCTTTCCGGGAACCACCGCCGTCCCCGAGCTCGACGGCAGATAGCTCATTAGGCTCGCCCAACCTCAGCGATGGCTCTTCGTTCACTCAGACTCCCGCTGCTCCTCACACGACGGTGTACATCGACATCCTCCCGAATCAGCCTTATTCGCCGTCTCTCCCTCACCCAGAGCCCATGCAGACCCAGCAGATCCTCCACGCTTCCCCTCACCCCCGACGAATCGCACAGATCAACCCGCTCAGCACGTTTACCTCTCCCGCGCCGCTTTCGGCCCATGCGCGCTTTACAGTGCTCTCCGAATCCGCTGGGCTCGTGCTGCATGCCGAGTCTGTTCCTCTGGAGCTCCTCGCCGACTCGCCCGAGTCCGAGGCGGCTTTCGCGGCTGGGTTGTACTACTACAGCGCCAAGATCGTTCCGTGCTATTGGAGTGTCATCTTGGAGAGTCCTGGTCAGTCGCTGCTTCTGCGCTTTATCCACAGAACAGTTATCTGACACAGACCGTAGACCCAACCCGCTTCACCATCTTCCAAGAGATCGTCAAGGACGACAGTGCTGCATCGGTGTTGTTCACCGCGACCTACCGGTTCCGCTATCCACCGTCGCAGGCTCGCACTCGATACGGCTCGCCCAGCCAGGTGCATCTCGCGCTCCCGGAGCTCGAAGACCTCGGCCTCGGTCTGGGTCTGGGATACGTGCCCGCCTCCAGGAGTCCCCACATGGAGTCCAGCTTCCGCTCGACGATGAACGCTAGTGTCGGCGGTAGCGCGGTGACCGGCGGGTGGCCGCTCCACTAAATCTGATTGTTCGGTCATCGAGCCTTGCCTGGTATGACTGTGCTTCCATTCATCCCCAACATCTTCTGACCTCGCGCTCTAGATCTACTGTATTTTTACTTGTATACCACTCCCTCTTCTTTATTGTCTTGCCTATTCTATTTTATATCTTGTCCTATGCCTCCGTAACTCGTAGACCATCCCTCTAGTACCAAAACCGAGTGTAGCCATAGCCTTCGTACATTTCCATCCTCACCTACCTATGCACTCGTCGCTATCTCTTGCTCTACAGCCTCTGAATGTAAACAAGCACCAAAGTATTATGCAACTCCGATCCCCGATGCCTCGACAGCGGCAACAGCCGATAGATTCCATACGGAGCAGCGGCGCAGGAGGCCAAGTCAAGTCAAGAGTTTAAACGAGACGTCACTTTACGGCTCCACGGCATTAATTCCAGTCCGAACCGGCGCCAATCCGTCGAATTTAAGTCATGAAAAAAGCAAACACACGCTTCAAACGTGCGGCGATCGGGCGGTGCGGATGTACTTTACCTACGCCCACCGCCGAAATTTGTGCGGGGCGTTTCGAGGAGGTAAGTTAATGCTTGTACATAAAGACAGCTATTGGATGCCAGCGAACGAACAGTATAGATGCATGACGCCGGAGACGCAAAGCTGAAACGGAGTAAGAACCCAAAAAAAAAAGATCCCTTGTATTAATATAGGAGAGCGAAAGACGAGGTTATTAATGAGGCACGGGCCAGGTCCGCCGTTAAGCGACGGGACCGAGTGATAGAGTAGGCGTCTAGACGCCAGTCCAGTTATCGCCGGCTCTGCCGTCGGATAGGAGGGACGATGGCTACTCCTATCGATGTACACGGGATACGTTGTGGCACCGGCGGGTAACCTCCTGCTCTCTTTGCCGTCCATCTCATCTTCTAATTCCGAGGCGCTGCGCGCCCGAATGACCACGCAAAAGAAAGCCAACGTGGCAACGGACAACGTTCCGAGGTACGGTAAGTATGCCGCAATCCTTGGCACTTGCTTGAGCTCCCTGGAGAAGAAACTCAGGTTTTTAATACCGGAACTGCCCCTGACCGGTTCACATCTGCTCACCGGTTCAGGTACGAAAACCCGTCCAGGGACATTCAGGTGCTTCTGCCGAGGCAGAGACGGCATAAAAAAGGAATCAGGGGCCCAGAGCTACTACAAATCCCACATCCGAATCGAACGGACTACCCGCATAGAGGCGTAGGGATTACAGACGTCTATGGCTTTCTTACAACACTGGAGCTAGCATTTATACGGCAATTCAACGCAGAGTCGGAGCATCGGCGCCGAACCCCGATGAGCCGAGCAGGTCTAGACCGTTCCAGGCGCTGACAAATCCTTTCACGTTTGTTCTTGACCTTCATCGGCGGACCGCCTCACACACTACGCTTATCTATCCAATCTCACTGCTACGACTTCTGTCTTGAGCCTCATGCGCATATAAGGCATCTCCGCGCCCCGCATTCGCATCCTTCAAAGCTTCCATCTGTACTCCACTGGCATTAATCCTACTCATATCTGCACGACGACTACTCCACTCCCCTCACAACTCAGCCGATATCGGCGACAACGACGGCAAGCAGTCAAATAACGCCTGCACCGCGCCGTCCTGTGGACTGTTCCTCGCCGCAAGGACGCATTCGATGGTGCATGCTGTGTGCCCAATGGTTCAAATGTACTCGAGCAATCCCGGAACTCCTTCTGCGTTGCCCTTCAGGTATAGCATGTGGGTACATCCGTTCGATGCGGAGATGGGATCTTCGACGTGGTTTGCTTGTTTTTCAGGTTTAGCCTTGATTGCCTGATCTTCGGCGATCACCCGGCCTTCAAAGTAGCTACTCTCAAAAGCACCCCTGGTTCTCCCTCAATTTGAATTTCGAAGTGTCCCAGTCATCCCAATGCTGGCTTGATATGGAGCCAACCCGCGTGTTCTCCTTCATCGAGTTCATCCCTGCGGCCAGCCGTTCGACACGGCCTTGAGACATGGCAGGAAAGGCTAGCTTGCTTTTATTTTTCAAGGAACGGTACTTACTTATACTTTGCAGAACGAATTGGAGACACAGCTACGGCTACGGAGCAGCGCTTGAAGCGGCCCCAATGTACCAACTTCTTTGAGCAAATGGGAGCTCTCTTCACCCGCCCGCGGGCGAGCTACAAATGTCGTGCAGAAAACCGAGCGGAAGATACTTCCGGTCGCGGTTCAAGTGTTCCCTCAAGTTTGACTTGGAGGGCTTGGAGTAATCCCCACAGCTGGCTTGACTCGTGATCACCTCGCCGGCATGCCCTATGTGTTGGGGTGCATCCGTTCGACACGGAATTGGGACCCTACGCGATTGCCCATTGGTGTTTCCTTTTTTCTTCTTCCGAACGTCCTAAGTGCAAGGAAAATCATGGTGGAGGAGCGGCATTGACGGGGACGAGTGAAGGCACAACCGGCTCTCCTTCGACGTCGATGCACCCACAACAGTCCCAGTGCCGGCTTGATTCAGAGCTACCCGCAAATCGTATCGAGATTTCGCATAGCATGCGGCTTCATCCGTTCGACACGGACCTGGGACTTTGTTATTGTTCGATGATTCTCTTTTTTTTTTTTTTGGTGGAGCATCCTGACCCAAAACAGACGAAATGATCATGAGCAGAGAGTTGCGCTATCAGGCAACGGAATGCCCACTCGGATGATACGACGAAAATCCAACGGATGCGCAGTGGCTCCGAGGAGTGAACACGACCAGCTCTCCTTCGATGTCGATGCACCTACAACAATCCCAATGCCGGGCTGATTTAGAGCCCACCCGCAATTTGTTGTCTAGCACCTTTCTTATGATGCGGCTACATCCGTTCGACACGGACCTGGGACTTGGACTATCATGCGCAATTCTTTTTTTTTTGTTGGAACATCCAGACCCAAGGTTCCTAACAGCAGAGATGAGAGTTGGGCTATCAGGAAATGCAAATCATGAGTTAGCGACTTGAATGGTATGCTGGAAATTCATACGATCGTCGATCGGCAGTGACGGAGATGAAATGTACCAACAACCAGCTCTACACGGATATCAATGCATTCACAACAATCCCAATGCCCGGCTGATTCAGAGCCCACCCGCAACTTGTCTGCTGTGGGATGTGATGCGGCTACATACCGTTCGACGCGGACTTGGGATTTGAGCGGAAAGGAACCCACATTTTTTTTGATGATCGGCCTACCCTCGCAGCGGAATGCTCTAAGGGACCAGAGGTAACACGCGGAGGGCAATATTGTCGAAGAAAGTGGGGAACCGTCGATGTGCAGGACCACCGTCGATGAGCAGGACTACCTAGAGCTCCGATACTCACTCACAATCATCCCACCTGACTCGATTTGCGAGTCAACCGCAACTTGTAACCGATGTGTTTCCTCTCATACGATGCGGCGATTCGACACGGACGTGGGACTTTGCGCAGAGCTTCGAATTCTTTTTGATTCGGATTTTTTCTTGAGACGACGCCGAGTTGCCAGACTAATGAGCGCAGGAACAGAAGATTAGCATCTGCGCGCGTAGCTTCAAGTTACCGAGAAACAGAACTTGAAAGCTTTGAATACCGGTGTTTCCCCTGTTCCGATATGCGATGATGGTGATCCGCTTGGCGGACCGACGGACCGTGGATGCGAAGGCTGTGCGGTAACGACGAGCAGCCGTGGTGAAAATAGATTCAAGGTTGAATATTCTAGGGTTGATTCGGTTTTGAGGGGGGGCATCTAGCGAGCACTCGTGCTGAAAAGCCGAGTATTTTTAACCGCTACAATACCATATATTAAACCGGAACGCCGGTGGTGGCTTTGAAACACGGGCAACAGTGTCGTCATGACAATCATACCGAGTATAGGCTCAAACCCGCCCGAAATCAAACAAATGATGGGCGCATAGCCCCGTCGAGGCCGCGCCGAGGCTCGGCACGCAGCAGGGTATATCAAGCGAGCTCCTCGTCGCGACGGTCCCTATTCTCCCTTCTCCCGGCCGTGCCACTTTCCCGCTTTCTTCTTTTCCTGCGCCGTTTCTTCCCTTCCTTCACTCGTACCCTAGCGCTAGCTTGACGCAGCGCCACATTCACTTTACGACCACCACACCAACTCAAAACTCGAAGCAAGAATGCGCATTGCCGTTGCATCCCTCGTCGTGGCCCTCTTTGCCGTCAACTCTCTCGCGGCGCCGATTCAAGACTCTGAACTCGTTTCTCGGGATGTTTCTGTACGTCCTCCTGCTCCTCCCCTCCCTCGTCGTTCCCGTCGTTTGACTCCCTCCCTCCCTGCAGGACCGCCAATCCCGCGGGCTCCTAAGCAAAATTAAGGGCGATGCAGAAGCAGCGGGTAAAGCCGCTGTGGGCGCAATAGCCTCTGGGCTTCAAAGCGGAACCATCAGCACGGGCTCGGGGGGCATTGGCTCGCAGATCGGAGGCGCGATCGCCGGTGCGTTACGCCTCTCAGTCTGGGTTCTTGAGCTAATCAGCGGTAAACAGGTGCGGTCGCTGGCGAGGTCGCAAATAAGATCGGAGCGAGTAATTCGACGTCGACTGATGACGGGACTGCCACAGCAGACGATGGGACCGCCACGGCTGACGACGGAACGGCCACGGCGGACGACGGGACAGACACCACGGACGACGGGACAGACACTACCGACGACGGGACAGACACTACCGACGACGGGACCGCCACTGCCGACGACGGCACAGACACTACCGACGACGGCACAGACACTACCGACGACGGCACGGACACTACGGACGATGCCGCCACCGCCGACGACGGCACGGATACTACCGACGACGGCACGGACACTACGGACGACACCGCGACTCCCGACGCTACGGACAATGCCGCGACTGCCGACGACGGCACAGACGCTACCGACGACGGCACAGACACTACCGACGACACCGCGACTGCCGACGACGGCACAGACACTACGGACGACGGGACGGACACTACGGACGATACCGCGGCCGCGGACGATACCGGCGACGACACCCTCGACCCCACAAGTTAGGGATTTGATATTCCTTTATTTCGCCACATCTAATATTTTTGCCATAGCGCTCGACAACAGTGCCTCTGCTGGGAACGCGACAGACACTGCAGATGCTACCGGTGACGATGCGACTGCCGCGGATGCTACCGGTGACGCGACTGCAGCGTCGTCCACCTTCACCGACCAGCGGAACCGTCAATGTGACCAAGGCGACCAGTCCCTCGCCTCGGGCCTCCAAACCGCCACGACCATCGGTCTCGGTCTCCAAGCCGCCGTCGCGACGCTCCAGAACATCACCTCCCAAGCCGACTTCTCCGCGGACGACTTCAACGACGGGCTCAAGCGCTTGCAGCAGTTCCAGGATACCATGGGCCTGCAGCTCCAGATGGCCCAGGGTATCGCGGACGACGGTAGCTTGGCCCAGCCGCAGCTGAAACTCGTGCGTTTTTCTCTCCTCCTTCTCCAGGTCCTTAACTGACTTGTTTCCAGCTCGCAACCGCCCAGACCGCCAACGCCGCCGCCATCAAAGGCCTCTCTTCCATCACCGACGCCGCCTCCGCCACCGCCGCAGCAGACACGCTCTCCACACTCCTCACCGCCATGCTCACCACCACCAACAACGCTCAGGACGGCGCGGTCCAGGCGTTGATTGACTGCTCGTTGCCGACAACGACGATTTCTGGATAGGCTATTGGCTTCTTGGTTTGAGTTTTTGACTAGAATGTAACGAGTACGAGTAGGAGTTAGTGAGAAATCAGAAGGGGATTTTTGAAGGATCTCGGTGAATGAGAAGGAGAGTTTGGTGTGTTGCGTGCCTGTTATGAGAATCCCTCAGGCGTTTCTGTTGCCACCCGCCGTTCATCGACAAGGTGTGGACTACTATGGCGAGCGCACTCCGTTCGATTCGGATGTGGGATTTGGTGTGCGGAGTCGACATGTTTTTCTTTCTCAAGTCATTGAGTTTTATTGGTGCACCGAGTTTCGTTCAGGCTCCGCGCTGCTGCAGAAGGAAAACCACTTACTCGAGTGAGGAAAAGCTCGGCTCCAGTACATACAAGGAGTGTGAATGAGAATCGGCGTAAAAAAACTGCTGCATAAACACTGGCTCTGTGGTCATTGTAAGAATCCCACAGGCGTTTCTATCGCCACCTGCCATCATGACCAGGTCCAGGCGATCAAGTAAACTTGCTCTGGCGGGTACTCCGTTCGATTCGGATGTGGGATTTGTCGAGTCATTCGCTTTTTCAAAATTTTCTTGCAATGCGAGTTTCCACATTGCCGCACTGGCAGAACGGAACGCACCTGCCCAATCAAAGTGAGTATGAGCACAGTGTACATGCTAGCTCTATTTAAAAATTAACCGGCATAAGTACAAGCAAGTTTAGCAGTGAGAATCAGAAGGGATTTTCAAAGGATTTGGGCAAATCGGTATAAAAAACTGCTGCATAAATGGTCGCTCATTGTTGTTGTAATAATCCCACAGGCGTTTCCATTGCCGCCTGCCATGCCTGGTCTATTCGATGAAATGCACGTGCTCTGGCAGGTACTCCGTTCAACCCGGATGTGGGATGTTAATATGCATCCTCGTGTCAACAGCTGTGGCATTTGATTTTTTTTGGCGTTCATCTGAGGCCCCCGCCCTGCCGCAGAAATGAAACTAAACTATACACACTGGCTCCCATATATCCATTTGAATCGTAGAAAATGAGAATTTTGGTGAATGAGAAAAAAATGTCGAATGTTGAATTGGTGGGGTATAAACACTGTCTCTCTGGTGATTGCGAAGAATCCCACAGGCATTTCCCTCGCCACCCGCCGCACATGTCCGTACAAGAGATTGCTCTGGCGGGTACTCCGTTCAATTCGGAGGTGGGACATTCAATGATTTGTTGTCCCTCAGTTTTTTCCTTCTTTCTTGCGATCGTGAAATCGACTTCCTTGAGCCTGAGCAAGCATAAACACAAGTGTAAGTACCAGCTCCCTTAACGGGTATGAGTACGAAGAGTATGAAGAGTGTGAATCACAGGGAGATTTGGAGGATCTTGGCAAATGAAAATGAGACTTGGCGCAAAGCACCACTGTCCTCCGTGGTTGTTGTGGAAATCCCATAGGTGTTTCTTTCACCCCCCGCGATATATGTACACAACAACATAGTCATTCTAGGAATCCCATTGGTGATTTCTATCGCCACCTGCCGTGAGTGTGCGATAATCGGTACTGCAAATTGCTCTGGCGGGGAACTCCGTTCAATTCGGATGTGGGATCTGAAAAGTTGGAATGTTTTTTTCTTCTTTTTTTTCGTGGTTCTGTTTACCGAGTTCCCCGCCTTGTTGCAGGAACCAAAGCGACACACAAACTCAACTAAAAGTGAGCATGAGAATCTTGGCAAATGAGGAATCAGGATCGAACTTTGAAAAAAATGTTGATTGTTGAATCGGTGGGGGCCATTGGCCATATGTCTCCATGGTCATTGCAAAGAATCCCACAGATGTTTCCATCGTTGCCTGGTCACTCGTCGCCTGCCATACATGACCAGGTCCAGGCGATAAAGCAAACTTGCTCTGGCGGGCACTCCGTTCAATTCGGATGTGGGATCTGACATATCGGCACCTAGTCATCAGTATTTTTGGTTAACTTTTAAGTTTCTACTTTCCTTCTTCGTGCAGTACTTGAAAAAGACCAGAAAACCTGCCAGTAGCGCCCGGCCCCGTGTCGAACGGGGTTACTGCAGGACACTGTCCAGAGGGCTTAATGTGTGCAGATGCAGGAATGATGCTCCGGGCTAGTGTACTGTGGATCTGCGGAGAATATACTGGAGTCCTGCCCTTGAAGAAGAGTTAAATGGCTTGGGATATTGATCTTGGTGAGTGCTTCGCCAAAAAGGATTTACTTTCGGAACATCGGCGGTTACCTAGCCTCCGAGTAAGTGCAAGACAGAAAAAAAAGGACAAAAATAAGTGCAGCCTGAGCATATAAAAAAGACAAAAAGAAGACCTTTCCAATCCACCGTCTAGCACCCAGCTCCGTGTCGAACAAGGTTACCGCAACTGACGTTCCATCCATGAAAAGCACAATGTGTTGAGATTCACGATGTATGATGCCCGGGCTAGTGTACTGTGGATCTGCGGGGAGTATACTGGAGTCTTGCAACACCAAGCCTACCGACTTATGTCAAAGTTCTCCGCTGAAAAATAAATAAAAATAAAAAGTGATCATATTGGAGAACAGTTGAAATTCGGCTGCTCCTTGTAATCAATTATAGATGTCTGCTGTTATGGATATATCTGTGGTGAAAGATGTTAGGGCCCTGCTTCAAAAGCAAAGGTGTGCTCTACCCAAGCGCCCGGCCTCGTGTCGAACGAGGTTACTGCAGCCAAACGACAGCAAATGTGGAATGTGGGTGCAGTTGCACGATGGGCGGTGCTCCGGGCTGATCTAGACGCAACGAACACGAATACAAGCCAGTGTCTGTGTTGGGCCTGCCGTTTTTAAAGAAAAAAGCGGTGGCAACTGCCAACGATGCAGCAGCGCCCGGCCTCGTATGGAACGAGGGTACTGCAGCCAAACAACATGAAATATCGAATGTGTGCAGTTGCACGATGGACGATGCTCCGGGCTGATGTGTACGGAGCGTGGGCGCACTACGGTATAGACGCAACGAACACGAATACATATAACTTTCTCGTTGGGCCTGCCAGTGCTGTTTTAAAGAAAAAAATGTGGATGAAACCAAGCGAAGTGCCCGGCCTCGTGTCGAACAAGGTTACTGCAACATTGGACCAAATCTTGGATGTGCGTGCAGTTGCAAGATGGACGATACTCCGGGCTGATTGTAGAGAGCGCGGGCGCCCTCTAGACGCAACGAACACGAATACTTACAACTTTTTTGTTGGGCCTGCGGTTTAAATTTTTAAAGAAAAAAGGAGGATGAAACGCTCAGCCACAGCGCCCGGCCTCGTTTCGAACGAGGTTACTGCAACGCAAATCTAACGATCACCGGATCATGATGTGCGTGCAGTTGCACAATGGACGATGCTCCGGGCTCATGTGTAGGGAGCGCGGCGCACTCTAGACGCAACGAACATGAATATAACTTTTGTTGGACCTGCTGTTTTAAGTTTTAAAGAGAAAAAAGCACTGGAACGCTGCAGCGCCCGGCCTCGTGTCGAACGCAACATGCGGATGACACATACCAAAGACGTGCGTGCAGTTGCACAAGGGATAATGCTCCGGGCTAATCTGTAGATAGCGCGGTGCACTCTAGACGCAACGAACATGGCTATAACCTTTTGTTGGACCTGCTGTTTTATGTAAAGAAAAGAAGCACTGGAACGCTGGCCTCGTGTCGAACGTGGTTACTGCAACATGACGACGAGTATTGGATGTGCGTGCAGCTGCACGATGGACGGTGCTCCGGGCTGATCTGGTGAAAGCGCGGTGCACTCTAGACGCAACCAACACGCATATAACGTTTTGTTGGGCAAACATAAGAAAAACAGACAACCTCCGACGCAGCGCCCGGCCTCGTATCGAACGAGGTTACTGCAACACGCCATCCCAGTTGTCTATATGTGTGTGCGAGGGATAATGCTCCGGGCTGATTGTAGAGAGCACGGCGCACCTAAACGCAGTCGGCGCAACGCTGAAGCCCCGAAATCACCGAAATCACCGATATCACGTCACGTCACACACATGACTCGGTAAAGTCGAACCACTTTTGTATCTTGCGTTCGCTAAATACACCCGCGCGTCTGCTCTGTCCCACCGTCTTTCCCTTCCCTTCCTCCCATCCCCCCCGTTTCGCGCCTGCCCCGCCCGACGCCCGCTATAACCCCGCCCGCCATCCGCCAGTAACCAATCGGACGCGGTCGCCGGCGGTGATTGCTCAGAAGACTCGAATGGAGAAGACTCGGAGCATGCCAGCGCGCTTCCTTCCAAGAGCGTGCTGCTGGAGCGCTGTAGCTGGCTAGCTCTTCGATGAATGGATGGATGGCTTGGAAGAAGCGCCGAGGATGGGGTCTTGACAGATATCGATGGTCGATGGGGGATGGTCGATGGTCGATGGGGATGGCGGATGTGGGCAAGGCCACGGGTTCGGGCGGAGGACAGTCTCCTTCTCTGCTCCTCCCTCCGTCTAAGACTATAGCAGCGTACGTGCCCCTGGTCCGTGCCCGATGTCGAGATGTCTCACATGGCCCTATAACCCTGTCACCAGGATCGATCGAAGTCCGCTCTCCACGCCCTTTTGTCGCTGTCCTCCTCTCACCAACTCACACGCACACAACACACCCCGGGCTTATTGTCTGTCGACACCTCCATTGTCGCCTGCCTGTGATTACTCGGGACGAAGGGAATTACATTGATATGATGGCGTTGGCCAGCCCGCATTGGTATAGCTCCGGTGGTGAGTGTTTCGTGTTTCACGCCTCGTCTCCCTCCCGTCCGTCATGCCCCTGCGCTCACAACGCTCCTGGTCCCTCCTCCTCGCAGCCATCCCCGAAGACGACACCCACACCCACGATTCAGACGACAAACTCGAATACCGCCTGGACCTCGGCTCCGGTGCCCTCGAATCCCGCTGCCCGACCCCGCAGCCGTCCTTCACGAACCTCCGGCGCCCGCTGCCCCGCCGTCCTGTCGTCGTCGGGAGTCGGAAGGGCAAGGGTCTCAGCAGGGAGAAGGAGGCTGAGCGGGACTGCGGTATTTGGTACGCATCGCCATCGCTTTTCTGCCGCATGTCGTCGTTCTGACTCGACGACTTGTAACCAGCTTCGAGCTCGCAGTCGCCCCCGTCCGGACACACTGCTGCAGCCAGCTCATCTGTGGCGAGCACATCGCCTCGGTACGTTCTCCTTTCTCCGTCCCTATTCGTCTCCCTGGCTACAGACTCACAATTAATGCAGTACCTCAACGACCCGCGCGCAGACGGTCGGTGTCCCGCCTGCCACGCCCCTCCGCCCTCTTTCACCTACGCCTCCCTCGGACACCCTGCACACGCCCCGAAAGACATCCCCCGCGCACCACCGCCGTCTCGCGCACCGACTCCCCCGCCCATCGAGCTCCCGGCGTCCGCGGCGCCGTATGCTGCGTATCCATCGACTCCGGTTAGACTGGTGTCGACGTCCACGAGCCCGACATCGACAAGGCTGCGCAAACGCTGTCCTTCCCCAAGCGGCAAGCCGTCCCGACTGCGTTCTTTTTCCACCGAGTCGCAGTTGTCTTCTTCCACTACCACCACCAGCTCCACACAGGAAGACGCCGTCGACGACGCATGGGTCGACGACGACCTCACCTCTCCCACCCTGTCCCCAACCTCACGCACCCCCACCTCCCTCGACGAAACCGAAACCGAAGACGACACATCCCTCCTCGCCACCGCCAGCGACTCATGGACGCTCCCGCTCCTCATCCGCGCCCGCGCCCTCCAAACGCGGCGGCACGCAGCACATCCATTCGCCAGCGTAGTGGGGTTCCGAGGCGTGGTGTTGTGTGCGTTGCGGATTGGCGTGTGGGTGTGTGTGGTCGGGGTGTTGGCGCGGAAGTGGCAGGATGCGCATGCTGTTGGTGGCGGGAGTGGGGTTGGGGTCGGGGAGCGCGGGGAGGGATGGTGATTTGACGACTTTACGAATTCTCCTTGGGCATTTATCTTTTTTTTTTTCGCTTTCTGTACTCGTCGATATATCCCTCCACACTGCTTTGTACCCACATCTCATTCTCGTTGCTTTTCCCTCCCTCGTTGGCATACATGCCGGTGTGTCTGTGCGAATCTCCGCAGGTATTCAACGCCGTTGCATCTCCAAGTAATCCGATTGGCACTAATCAGCCACTTGCTGCAACTTAAAGGGCAAGGTATGCTGCATGCAGGGACTCCGTTTGATCGACTTGGAGGTGGGATTTTATGTGTAGTGCGATCAATGTGTTCTTTTTTGACTTTTGGAGTTCACCCCACTCATTCGCAGGCCGACTGCTTTCAGTTGTCAATAGGTATTCAACGCCGGTGCGTCCTACAATCAATCCCACCGGCAACAATACGCCACCTGCTGCAACTTAATTGCAAGAGATGCTGCATATGCAGGGAATCCGTTCGATTCACTCGGATGTGGGAATTAAGTAGAATTGGATCAGTGGTGATTTTTTATTTATTTCAAAGTCTGTACGTACAGTAGACGGTATTCAGCGCCGGTGCGTCGATGTTTAATCAATCCCACTGGCATTCATTTAGCCACCTGCCTACCGTCGGCTCTGGGACTCGTGCCACGTATGCTGCAGGGACTCCGTTCGATCGACTCGGAGGTGGGATTTAAGTTTGCCGAATGTTTATTTTTATTTTGCAAGGTCTGTATGGGTAAACTCAACGGTATTTAGCGCCAGTGCGTCTACAATGAATCAATTCCACTGGCATTATTAGCCGCCTGCTGCGACTATTTTGGCCAGAAATCAGTACTGCAGGGACTCCGTTCGATCGACTCGGAGGTGGGACTTGATTTGGCCGTCATGAGCTTTTGTTTCTACAGCCTTTGAACTCTATTTGGAACAGACTGACGGTCACTGGCAAGTTCTATTTGCTATCTGCAGGTTCAGTACGGTATTCGACGCCGTCGAATATCGAACAATCCCACTGACATTAAAATTGCCACCAGCTGCGACTAGTCGAAATCGTAACGATATATCGGTACTTCCGTTCAATTGACTCGGAGTTGGGATTTTCTCGAATTGGTAGGGATGTTTTTTTAATGTTTGAGTCCAGTCTGTACGATGAAGTATTCTAAGTTGCATGCTAGCCTGGGCTCTAGAGGTGAAGTTATCAGTGTGCATTCTGTATTCAAGGTTGTTGCTCTATAATCAATCCCACCGGCATTATTAGCCCCCAGCTGCGACTATCTTCATTGTAAAAGCGGAACTATATAGCCGGCTGGCAATCCGTTCGATTGACTCGGATGTTGGATTTATCCGGGAAGTGCTGTTTTTCTTTTTTCTTTTTTATGCAAGTCTACGTCCCAGTCTTTGAATCACTGGCACCAGCTGAAGCACCTGTGAACTGCTGCTTACAGTTATTAGTATGTATTCAACGCTGCTGTGGCTACAATGCCACTGGCATATTTAGCCAGCTGCTGTGACTCGGCCGTCATATCCGGACACGGGACATCAGCTCCCCGTACCTTCTTTTTACGCTGGCCAGGTTGGCATCATCTTGGTCGAAAAGCTCATGCCGCTAGCAACCGACTACCCGGCTGACCGGTCTGATTGTTAGCTGGGCTTCCGTTCGATTTCAGAGATGGGCTTTAGCGACAGTGGTTTCCGTACCTTTTTCTCTGTTATTTTGTTCTCCCTATGTACGAACGGCGATTCGTCAACTCGGTCCCCGCAAATCTTTCGAGCGTCCGCGGCCCATGAGATGAGAATGCAAATTGGAGTGAGGCTCCGCTTCAAGAGTCGCACCGCGAGGTTTTTCGTACCCGAAAGACGGCTTCAGTATCAACTCCAAGTTATATTTACCGACAAACAGTCAAATCTCCAGCTCAATCTATTGGCACACCGTCAGGTAGGACCGACTTGCAAAGTGGAACATACGGCGTCGATCTTTGCATCAATTCTTGCCCACCAGTTCTCTGCTATATTCGTCTTCGCAGTCGCGTAGTTCATGTTCTTGCAGGTGCTGCAGCCATTAGGATGACTATATGTGCGGTGGAATGTCTCTGCGAAATAAAGCGTGTAATCCGACCGACACAAGAACGGCGCCCGTTCGTAATGTCGTGTCAATTCAGATAACGCGGTGCCGAACCAGGCGTTATGAGCTGGGTCCATTCTCCCATGGTGTCCACAGCCGGCTGTCAAGCTCCCAGTCCAGAGAGGGATGCTCGCCATTGACATTACGGCTTGACTGCATTTCTGATGATATTGCACCAGTGCGTAGAAGGCGGTTCCAGGAGCCTGCCGCCACTGCTCCGCCGGCGTTGGGAGCGGATATATCTGTTGGAATGACAAGCCGATTGATGCGACATCACCCCGCCTTACCAATCCCGATGTTCTGCCCGCTTCCTCCGCTTTCTGTTTACTCAGCGTATAGAACATTCTAGTAAAGTTCCTACAGTATAAATACTCTTGTAATCTTCCGTAGACAGCAGTTCAAGTTCAATCTCACCTTGTGTATTTCTCTCACAGGTTATGGGCCCCGAGCTCGACCACGCTTCCTGTTGATCTCGCTGTCGTACCCCCCCATCGAACTCCGCTTATCACGCCGCGTTACCGCTGATCCGAAACCCCGACGAACCGAAAGCCCGCCTACCCGAAAGCGGCACCGAAAGTCTGGTCTGCTGAAAACCAGCACCGAAAGTCTGGTCTGCTGAAAACCAGCACCGAAAGCCTGGCCCTGCTGAAAGCCAGCACCGAACCCGAACCCGAACCGTGATCGTACCTGCACCCGAGCGCCACGATGGCTGAAGTGAAGGGCATGACGATAATTGTCGAACGAGAACTACGAAATTTGGCGTATATTGATGGAAGCCGTCCTGGTATGGAAGAATATCCACTCTGTTGCCAGGTTGCTTGGTGATGGATTTCGGCTTGAAGGGGAGTGTTGGAATGACAAGCCGATTGATGCGACATCACCCCGCCTTACCAATCCCGATGTTCTGCCCGCTTCCTCCGCTTTCTGTTTACTCAGCGTATAGAACATTCTAGTAAAGTTCCTACAGTATAAATACTCTTGTAATCTTCCGTAGACAGCAGTTCAAGTTCAATCTCACCTTGTGTATTTCTCTCACAATATCGAGGATCGAAGGTCCAATCTGAGAGACTCCTTGGCAGCCTTCAGAGCTATATCGTTCCAGCCATACCGCGCCACGACTGCGAAGCCGGGGAGTGGCTCCGTGACGATCAAGCGTTCCAGCTGCATCTTCGACGCTGGAATGAGGGAATCCATCTCGTACTTGAGGACAATGAGCTCGAGGAACTCGGCGAGCTCCGAGATTGTCGCGAAGGGCGTTGAGGGCAGCTCCACACCGGGGTACCAGAAACGCAGGAGTCGTTCGAGAACGGCTCCCGATTCGTTCATCTGAACCGTCGGAAGATCCTCTACGGTCTCACTGGCGTTCTCGCCCTGCGGAAGGGAGAACATCGTTCGGAAGAAGGGGGATACGATGCTGAGAACGACGCGGTGAAGGCGGAACTGGACTTGGTCGGAGGAGACAAGGATGACATCGGCGGTCGGATCGTTGAAGAGATCCGAGCGGCGAACTTTGTGAAGAGAGACTGGGGAGTCGTCGCTTGGGGAGGACATCGCGGCGTGTACGAAGAGGTATGACAACGTGTGCAAGGCGTGCGCGGCTTCTCGCGGTCAGAGTGGAAAGACCGATTTATTCCTGGTCCAGATGGAGCTCTGAGACAGGATCAGCGGTCGGCATGTTTCAACATGTTGGGGTGGAATGCGCCGGCTCATGGCGCTCGAGAAAATGGTGGTCGAAGCAAGAAAGCAAAATGTGACCTCACGCACCGCCACCGCTATCACACTCCTCCCTACTCCTCCTCGTCGACGTCGACTTGACGAAAGCAAGCACAACCGAGCTACCTGCGTCCTCTGTCTCCTCTGCTCCCCGGGCCTATAATCTGCGACGGCCGTGGCGACGCATGTGGGATGTCTAATGCCTGATAGAGAGTCTTCGTCACTGTCGTGGAAGCAGAACGACAAAGACAGCCAATGGGTGAGCGTTGCGTGGACTCTGGCGTCATATCATGACTGAGTTTCCCGCAGGACGGCACATTCGCCCGGTGTCTGCTGGTTGGAGTCCGTAGAAAGCGTGTATCGCGGGTGCGTCATCCGGATCTCTCTTGTAGCCCGATCCTGACCGTTATAATAGCTTCGACGCCACTTGTAACCCGTCCATGCATTGCCCGCACCGGTCCGGACCTTCACGTCTCTCTCCATCTCGACATTGGCCGCACCCCCCTTCCTCCATGGACAGCCATCCGATACACACCCTCCCTGCGGAACTCCTCGGGCACATCTTCGTCCATTGTCTCCCTCGTCCGCCAGACCCAAACGCATTCACTTCCGTCCGAGGGTTATCCCCACAATACGCCCCGCTCCTGCTCACCCGTGTCTGTGGCCTCTGGCGCGACATTGCCCACCATACTCCCGCTCTATGGAGCACAATCACCCTCGAGCTTTTCTCCCCGACGCCCCGTCTCGACCCCATGCTGGCGTTCTGGCTTTCCCATGGCGGACAACACCCACTCGACCTGTACTTCCATTACCGACAACGGCTGACGACGAAGGCGATCCCGTCGTTGTTGGCGGCGAGTACGAGCAGATGGAGGGATGTCGATCTGTTCCTTCACCCAACAGCGCTGGCTACGCTCTCCCCATCTGCCCAGGCCGAATATGGAACGGAACAAGAGAGTGTTGTCCCTGATCTGCCCCATCTTCGAAGACTCTCATTCGGATGCCTTCCTCTTCCCGCGGGAGCACGCGACCCCGAGCCAATCACCCTCTTCAGCAATGCCCCGTTGCTCACCGACGTCGCTCTCATCAAGATTCCGCCCTTGCCAGCCCGCGTTGCCCTCCCCTGGATACAGCTCACCAGTTTCTCCGTCCAATGTGCCGATGTACGTGCGTCGTTGGGTGTGCTTCGCCTAGCACCTGCATTGCAGCGTCTTCGGATCCAAATCGAGTGTCCGTCTGGTGGCTTCATTGCGGAAGCCCCAGACGAAGACGCACACGACGAGAACCCACAAATGCACATCCACACCTCCCTCGAGTCGCTCATCATCCACGTCCACCCCCCCGTCACCGCCAAGGCCCCAATTCGCGTTCTCCTCGACGGCTACCTCGAGTTCACGCTGCCCTCCCTACGCACACTTGTGCTCCCCGTCCTCACCGCAGCCGACGTCCCGTCCCTTGCGGCGTTTGCCAAGCGTGTACCGGCGCTTGAGAGCC
Source organism: Mycena amicta (assembly GCA_029282125.1). Taxonomy (NCBI): domain Eukaryota; kingdom Fungi; phylum Basidiomycota; class Agaricomycetes; order Agaricales; family Mycenaceae; genus Mycena; species Mycena amicta. Next base: position 247,108 of record JARIHP010000065.1, read on the forward strand.
TGACGATAGCGCTAGCCCCGCTCCCTCCCGGGGCGTTGTCCGAGGCGCTCGGTGCGTTCCAGCTGAGCCTGAGGGTGCTAGAACTGAGATACGTCGCGGAGGGGTCCTTATGCGAGTTGTTGGAGAAGCTTTCGGAGGACTCGAAGGCCAGCACGGACCCCGAGGACGTCGATGCCGATGTCGACGAGGACGATCCAGCTCCAGTCACACCGAAGCCCTTCCTGCCCCATCTCCAATCCCTCCACATCGACTCCTTCCGCTCCGGCGTTCCGTATAGCGCCCTGATCGCTGCCCTCCATGCCCGAGCCCGCGCATTCACGTTCACCATGACGGTCTTGAGCCCGCGCCGGACTCGGATATCGATCCCCGGATCCGAGGCGCAGGTGCCACTGGATGCGCTCAAGGCACTCAAGGCGCAGGGGATGCGCATAGAGGTGGAGCATTTGTGTGATGGCAATGGGGGTGTGGGAGTGGTGTAAGAGAGTGTGCTTTTTGCTGGTCCGGTGGAGGTTCTCGTGGTTCTCTCTATCGGTCTCGTCTGAATGCTGTCGTATACTTCACCACTTTTTTTTTTACTCCGTTCCACTCGGGTTTCGTTCTCCTTCATCTTCTTATTACATTCTATTTGTCTCTCTCATAACACCTACAATATTCCTCGTACCCGCACTAGTACTGTTATTCCCTACTGCAAACTCCAATCCCATTACCCTATGTATCGCCCAGTACTTCCGCCTGCCTCACGAGTTTCGTCCATAACGGACGGGACTCAGATCTTGAGACTGTGGAAGCTGATCTCACGTCCATTTCAATGATAAAGTGGTAGCAGTCGAGGAGAAGTGTGACGATATTTGATGGTCACGGCTGACACATCTTTTCGACAGAAGGGCCAAGGCTGTGCTGACAGCTATGTGACCTTCGCTTGCTCGTCTCCTCCGCACCACCACGTCCGAGCCCGACATCTACGTTACAACCCATGGACACGGCGGCGCGAGGGTACGCTTCTGCAACTTGTATTTCTGGTTGTTGATGCCACCAACACAGCGGCTGGTTCCGGTCCACTTTTGACCCGTCGTACTCAAGATCCAGCGTTCAAACGGCATTAGCCGGAAGCATCGACCATATAATCCATCAAATGGATCACATTCTCAGTGATCCTATCCGTGGGCAGCTACTTTACGCCAACAATGCTCGGGAGAAGGTCGGGATACTGTTCGACCATCTTGACGCGCAAGTTGGACATACCAAGCTTGTCCTGGCCTTCAAGCAGGCTGTGTCATGGCATGGTGGAATCAAGCACATGCTCAATGGGGACTCGGAAGACCCTCACCAAATATGTGTGTGTTATTCCAAGTCACCTCCCTTCTGCTCATGACTATGGCTAGCGGATGCGGAGATGAGACAGAGTGGTATGTTTTCCAATTGGAGCACACCTCAAACGTCAATTGCGCCCACGACTGAAATCGTTTGACAGCCAATACACCGCACAATCTCCTGTCAGAAGCTATCGACCGCAACACGTCGTCTTCCGCGATTTTTGACACCACGGCCTTTTCTTCTGCCGTCGCCGAGCTCTCTACGTTGCTTAAACCCTTTCAGCACAATCCAGGGATGGCAATATCGGCCCCCACTCTGGGCATCTCTAATGCTAGAGGGGCTCTGCAATATGGGATGCTCTCACCGGAGTTGGCTGGAGAGGGGATGAGACACAAGCCATTCTTTTCTGAAGATTTCTGGGACAGCGCCACACTGGAAGCCGGGCTCACCCTACGAAATCACGATCTTGAGCGAGCGGTGTCACACACTTCGGGCGAAGACATTGCTGAGTGTGACATATGGACGCGAACAATTTTGAATATTTTGCCCCAAGTGTGTTCTGTCGCTTCAAAGTTTTATTCTCTGACTCTTCCAGAATTTAGCAATGCTGGCCTATCAGACCGGCCGAGTCTATCCTCCCAGCATACACCCGGCTCTCGTTCGGCGAACCACTGGCAGTGAAATGTTGGATGCCCTGGCGAATTACTCTGAGGATGTTATCTCTCTTATTCGGTTCTTGACCATTTGGAATGTGCGTGTTCATTTTGAACGAGTGAAGGCCAACATCTGAATTGTTCTATCCAGGTTTCAATTCATATTGATCTCCACATCAACCGCGATTTACTATCCACCGTCGCAAGACTGGTGTTGTATTTGCGCAAGCCAGCATCATATCAGGAATTTATTGCTTGCAGAGGGGCAAGGGCTCAGAGCCTTTTGAATTTACTACAAGATGTGAGTTGGTCGTACCGCTACATTCATCCTAATTGAAGATACTAGATTCTCGATCATGAGTACCACTTTGAACCCGTCAGAGCTTTTCTGTTCAAGGCTCTCTTACGGTTGTCGCGGGCATCTGGCCTCCATCCCCAGTGCTTCAGTCTCGCAAATCTTGATCGAGTCGGAGAACAGGTGGCTGCAGGCGGGTTCGGGGATATCTGGAAAGGCGTTATTCGTGGGCAAACTGTCTCAGTTAAGTCAATGAGGCTTTTCCGTGACTCAGACATTCAGGCGGCATTGAAGGCAAGCTCTCTATTGACTTATTGTGTGAGAAACTGCTCAAGATCTGCAGGAATTTGGCCAAGAGGCCTTAATCTGGCGACAGCTTTCCCATCCCAACCTTCTTCCGTTCTTCGGAATCTATTACCTGGAGAAGCGGCTTTGTTTAGTATCGCCCTGGATGGAACATGGGAACATCGCGGCATATTTAGAGAAGGGTCAAGTCAGCGTGTCCCAGAAACTGTCGCTTGTGGGTATATGCACTGCTCCATCCATTTGTGTTTGTGACCATTTGTAGATGCTCGATATTGCTCATGGACTACAATATCTTCACGGCAATCAGATTGTCCACGGGGATTTGAAAGCGGTATGCGTTCAAAGTTGTCTCAAGTCAAGCTCACCTGACCTTTGACGCGGAGCAGGTCAATATCCTCGTTACTCCTTCAGATAGGGCCTGCATCGCAGACTTCGGCCTCGCGTCTATAGTTGACACGATGACCGTCCGTTTCAGTCAGTCAACGATGACGGTCAAGGGTGGAACTGCCCGCTACCAAGCTCCAGAATTGCTTCACGGAGGGAAGCGCCATTTCGGCTCGGACATATATGCATTCGGATGCACTTGCTATGAGGTTCGCCTGTGCCTGCACTTCGATATTCTCTCTAATGTTCGTTTTTCAAGATATTGTCGGGCAGGGTTCCTTTTTACGAGATCAAGAATGAAGTGGCGGCCGTGCTAAAAGTTGTTTCCGGGGAGCGACCTTCACATTACCCCCAATGGTCAGTTTCCCACCAGCTGGAAGGGCTATGGCGCCTTTTACAGCACTGTTGGGATGAATCGATCGACAAGCGCCCCACAGCCGATGACCTCGTTGAACGTCTGCAAGCTCCGCCCATTCTCGCGACAACCGCTACCTCTCAGTCCACAGACTGGGACGAGACATTCACATCCAAATTCCGCCGTTCCCTCCAAGTACAATCACTGCCGATGTCGACGGCGCAGATAACGCGTGCGGCAACCGAACCCTTCCAGGCGTTGGATATCGAACCTGGTGTGCTGCATTCTAAACACACGCCCCTGCACTCAGATTTTTTTACAGATACGGGCCTCAACCGAAGATTCTAACAAGACTTAGACCCAGAGGCCCCGCCCGCTGGCAGCCCGGGGGGAATAAGCGGTTGCGTCCTGGGTATTTGGCCATGTAGATAGTAGAAAGCAGATGCATGAGCTCGAACCCTATCGAAGCTGAACCGTACCAGTTGGTGCAAAGTAAACACCCCCAATCCGTGTTAAGCTTATCTACTTTTTACAAGGTAAGGTAAACATAAGTTTAAAATTTAAACAGTCAAGTCTAGCCTATCACATCTATATCTAAATGAAACCAGCGGCAGTCCAGAACCGCATCCAACGCAACGCATCCTCACCAGTGAGCGGCTGCATGCACTCTACACTCGTGCTGACCTTTTGCGCCTGCGCCGTGGAGAACTCGATGTTGAACGGGCCCTCGCCGCGCATTGCACCTTTGATAAATTCCAATAGTTTCAGGGCCGGCTGAAAGGTTGCAACCGTGAGTCAAGCTTAGGACAGAAGGCAGTGATAACTTACGAATTGCTCCAAAGCCTCGCGATCGGCAGTAGAATCGCGTGTGCGTGCACGGCTCTCGAGCGCGGCGACCCAGTCCTGCGTTGGGACGAGGGGCAGATGCGCCGCATGGGCCATCGCGCCGACGATCATGTCCCAGGGCACCGGACGGGGATGAACAAGATTGAGGACAGAGGGAGATGCAGCAGCTTGATCATGAAGGAAAGCAGCATCGATGATCGCCTGCGCGGCGTCTTCCGGGGAGATCCACGAAACGACCATAACACCCTGTGGATCTGACGGGAAGCTTCCGAGCGCAATGCTCGATTTGACGATCGTGGCAAACCAGTCCGTCGTCGCCCAGGAGCCGTTGGAACGCGAGCCGCTGATTTGACCGATGCGGAAGGAGGTTGCGCGGAGACCTGACGCTGCGAGGATCTACACGGGTATCAATATCTCTACGGAGAAAGAGAGTATAGGCTCACCCGCTCAGAAACATATTTGCTCTCGCCATATCCACTGCCGAGGGCGACTCCAGCGTCGAGTTGCACCTCTTCTGGGAACGCACCGCGAGACTTGTCCCAGTTTTGCGCCGAGCTGATGGACGAAGAGAATAGGAAGCGTGCCGGCCCGGACGAGCTACAGCTGCGCGCCAAGTCGATTAGGTTCCGCGTCCCGCGCACATGCGGCTCGAACGATGAGAGCGACTTGTTGAAGTCAAGCGTCCACGCATTGTGCATGATGACAGTGACGGTTTCTCTGAGCTGCGGCATTTATGAGACTAACAATCTTACTCATCGAGGTAACCGTACCTTGGAATATACCTCGGCCGAGATCCCCAGATCCGCACGCCCCGAGTCTCCTTCGAGGTAGACCAACTTGGACGACTTCAAAAGCTCCGTGTCCAACGCGCGGTTATTGAACTCGGCCAGCTGCCGCTGCGATACGAGCGTGCGACCGGGACGATTGAACGCGTACACGCGTTCGACGGATGGATGACGCAGGAGGATGTCGAGAATGTGCGAGCCGAGCCCACCAGTGGACCCGGTCAGGAGGACAATTTCTCCGCCGCAGCTCCGGCGCGTTCGGGCCGGCTCCGGCGCGGCGGCTAGAGCAGATGCAGATTCCTCCAAGCCCTGGGAGTATTTAGATATCATCGCCTCGATCGACGCTTGCCTGTCTATGACAGCGCTCTTCTCCGCGCTCAACAGCGCCTCAATCGCACGCGCGAGCTTTTGGATGGACGGATTGGCGTACACAAAGTTGTGCGAGATTGTGGAGGCATTCGAATTGGAGCAGAGTGCCGAGACGATGCGATGGCGGAGGAACGTCGCGTTGAGGGAGTCGAAGCCCTGCTCGAACAGATCCGAGGTCGGGTCGAGCGAGGACGATACATGGCACGCCTGGCTGAGGAGCCACGGCTCGAGGTCCTTCGCGGTCCATGACGCGGGAGGAGGGATCTGGCTCGCGGTGTACTGCTCGCTCGTCTCGATCGCGTCGTAGCTGAAAGCCCCAGCGTAAGCCTAGGCATAACAGAAAAAGATGGGAAACTCACAGCGAGTTGATATCCGCCTCGTAAAGCGCTATCGTAGCCTTCCTGGCCACCGTAGCCTTTAGCGTGCGCACAACCGGCCGGTCCTTCGTCGTGACAATAATCATCTCCTTGTACACCCTCGCGAAAGCAGGCGCTATGGCGTTCGCAGCCTGCACCTTATCCCAGACGAGGTCCAGGAACGCGCTGGAATCGACAGGCAAGGACGACGAGGGCTCGACGAGGACGCCGATCTGGTTCCGCTCGCGCCCGAACATGATGGCGCTGGCGATGTACGGGCTACCGGTGATGACGTCCTCCATCGGCCCCGGGACGGTCTTCTCCCCGTTCGCCATGACGAGCACGTCATCGAGACGGCCCACACTGTCCGGATTATGTCGTATCAGCGTTCTTTGGGATGCATAGAAACTGAACGTACATGCGGTAGAGATGGGGCTTTGTCGGATGACGCTCGAACAAGTCTTCCGTCGAGTAGCCCTTCATGTCCGCGAGGTTCTCTACATTCGGGAGATGAGTCGGAACAGTCTAGAGTTGCTTTTGTTAACATAGCGCTGGAGAAAACAAGAAAACACACCAAACACTGCAACTCGAACGTCCCATCGTCAACGGGAACCCACCGGGGGTTCACGCGTTGACTGAACTGCATCCAGGTCCATTCGCTGGGAAGGAGATCCTTGGGGAAGAGCGTATTTACGAAGCCGACTGTGTGCAGTTTATTGCTCAGCGCGTTAAAGCAAAGGAAAGAAAACATGCTTACTCTCGGTCGACCCGTACATCGCCACGATTTTGACGCCCTGCTCGACGAGCGCGTCACCGACGTCCCAGGACAACGGCCCGCCCGTATACAGCTTCCCAAACACGTCAGAAAACTCAATAGTCAACAATGGAATGCAAACGAACTGTGGCTTTGAGCGTCTTCAAATAGCTCACAGCTTCCTCATGTTTGACCCATTCGCCGATGAACGCCGGGATTGAGAAAATCGCAGCGGCGCCTGTAGCGCGCGCTACGTACAGCGCATTTTGCGGTGTCGGCATCGCGGGCATGCGGTATGCCGTAGGGGTGCCGAGGGATACCGGCGCGGCGATACATGCCGTGATGCCGTGATACAGCGGGCCGATGAACTGCATCACGACGCCGGTCGCATGGAACGACGGCAAGCCCGCCGCTGCGATGCGAAGGCGCGGCAGGGGTGCGGGCTGCAGCTGGACGAGGTTCGGGAAGAAGTCGAGTGAGGCGATGAGCTGGATGGAGCGGTGCGTGAGGGGGATAGCCTTGGGCAGGCCTGTGCTGCCGCTAGAATGGAGGTAGGTCGCAACGTCGTCCAGAGATGCCTTCGTCTCGGGCGGGGGATACGGGGTGAAGGGACTGTCCGGCGTCTCCCGGCCGAGCAAGGGGTACATCTGCGCGAGGGTGGGCATCTCCTCGATCGACACACCGCTGCAGGCCGGCTGCGCCTTGAGCGCCTCGACGAGAGGACCAAGAGCTGCGTGTGTCGTGAAGACCCGGCGGGTGTTGGTTGTTTTGAGGAGGTGGATTAGCGCAGCAGGAGTGTTGCGCGGCGAGATAGGGAACGGCTGGTGGTGGATCAATCGCGAAACTCGCTGCCATGGAAAGGAAGGGAACTTACGACCAGCCCAGCCTTGCTGCATGCAGCGAAGAGCGTCAGATACAGCAGTGTATCGGCGAAAGCGAGGATCGCCACGACCTCTCCCTCTGCACCAGTTCGTATCGGGCGCAAGAGATGGGCGACACGGTGCGTGGCCCGCGCAAATTCAAAGTGCGAGACGTCTGTGAGCGTCAGCGTGCCGTCGTCTTCATTCCCAGCCGCGAAGGAATAGATGGGCGTGAGGTTGCGATGCGCGAGATGGAAGTCGAATGCTTCGCTGATGTTGAGAGAGCCGTCGAGCGGGGGAGCGGTGAAGGGGTGGTGGTGGTGGCCAGACATGCTCGTTCGACTGAGTGTACGAGTTGCAGCCAATGTTAAGTATACGTGAGCAGCTTCTCGGGAGCGACATTAGAACCCACTGTGCCATAACTGCAGACTCTATTGCACGGGGTTAATAATTGAACAGACAGATGCATCGCACGGAATGCACGGAACGCGAGACGGTACACACCAAATCAATTGTGATGTCGGCTCATCAACACAAAAAAAAAGACTCGGAGAAATGGCGGAGAGAGAGTAAAGATCCCCAGTGACAGATTTCGGCAACTGCCCTGGAGACCCCAAGCGACAAGATCGTTGTGTGAGTAGATAAGGCAAGGCACTCGACGAGACGGCGTCAACACGGACATGGGCGCCGCTGATGAACGCCGGACTCCGGACTTGAGGAATGTAACAGCCAAGGCCTTGCCCAGCCGATTAGAGCGAGGTATTTGAGAGCCGTGAAGAAACGGACTGCTTCAGATATGCCTACCAACTGAATGAGTAAATGAATGACCATAATAAGACCATACCCATCGATTAGAGCGAGGTATTTTAGAGCTGTGAAGAAACGGGTGGCGTAACTTGAATGGACGGGCTCTTGAATGAGGAAATGACCGACCATTCAGCGGCTCAGCGGCTCAACGGATATCTTGTATCTGGGACCTGAGTGTTGTGCATCGTTTTGATTCGTTTGAATGCATCAGGCGAGGCGATAGGGCTCGGGAGCGCTTGTCTAGAGACATGAATTGGCCGACGCAACGCAACTGTTTGCGTGCTGGATAGCTATCCACGGTGAATGGCGGCCTTCGAGATCGTCGGGAAAATGGTAGAACGTGGGAGGAAAGAAAGAAGCGACGCAGTGGCATCATGATCATCAGTCACAGCCTCCCGGTGCCTGCGGTTCTCTCTCATGATCAGCGAACGCCCTCTTGTCCTCTCCGCTGGTGCATGTCTCTCTGGTTTCTTGCTCAGTCATGCCTCGTAGCCTGTAGCTCATCCGACACCATCATCCGGTGGACATTCCGTGCACTCGAAGTGAGGATCTGCGCGCCGGAAGGAGCAAACTGGGACGTGCATTCAATGGCGATAGGCGTTTTGCTGCCGTTGCGGCTCGCATACGACACCAGCCGTTGAATCGGAGCCGCTTGTCTATCGGACCGTCGCAGCTCACCGAGCCAAGCCCGAGCCCGATGGATCCAGAGTCCAGACACGCCTCAAAGCCCAGAATCAGATCGAGGTAAAAATAATCGTTTCTACATCCAGATTTTTCTATATTCTAACAAAAAAAAATTCTAAGAGCAACAGTTCAAACCAACAATTCATCTCAGAACGCAGCCAGGCGCTTGATCTCTTCCGCCGCTTCGCCCTTGCGACCGGCCCTCAGCATCTTCGCCGCGTTGCCCGCATTCGCACGTAGAATTTTGCCCTTTTTACCCCGCGCATCCGCCAGCACGGTCTGGTACTCCTTCACGGCGTCCTCAACGGTGCCGGTGATCTTGACGGAGTCGCCGAAGCGCAGAGATGGTCCGATTTGCGGGCCAGTCCGGATCTCAAATTGCTGTTAGATGGTGAGGATTACGAGCGCTTGCAACGTACCTGGAGCAGCTCCATCGCGACGGGGTGGGGTCCCGACGAGAAATACGCTGCGTTCCCTGGCTGCTCGGCACCGGCAGGCCAGATGATCATCGGCATACCGAGCGTCAACGACTCAGTTATCGAGCTGCAAAATCGGCGGACAATCAGTCAATGGAATCTTCGAACATCGCATGCACGTACTTGAATCCACCGTGTGTGAGGAACCACCCAACGGCGTCGTGCTGCAGAATCGCACGCTGCTCGACCCAGTAGGTGCAGATCAGTCCGTTTCCGCTCGCGTTAACGCGGTCGATGAGGGACTGCGGAAGAGCCGTCTGGCCGAACGAGCTGCCGAGCGCAAAGACAAAGGGGAACGGCGGATCTTGGGCCAACAGCGTTTCGACGAGCGCTTCGACGTGTTTCCGGTTGGCGAGGGGGAAGAATAGCGAACTGCAGGACGGGGTTAGAGGCTGATCATGACGCGAGCAGGTGAGTGGTGAACGCACCCAAATGAAATGTACAGCACTGAATCCTTGCCGTGCTTCGCAAGCGCACCGTCCAGGAACTTGCTCACCATCTGGTTAGTTATCGGCTCCTGCGCTGGGTGCTCTTCAAAGTATTTCTCGTGCGTCTGCGGCCCGACCGCGAAGATCGTCTGCCCGCGTTCCTCGTAGTACTTCTGGAGCCACGGGATGCCCACCGGCTCGATGTATGCCCCCGAGGCGGCGATGTACCCATCGACGCCCTTGGCAAGCGTCTGGCCGGAGGTCAGGATCGGCCAGTGCCAGACGGGCGGACCGGCGGCATGGGAAAGGCGTTCGTAGTCGTACATGTCGGGCACGCCAAGGATCTTTACGACCTTCCCCAGTGAGTTTATCCCCGCCGTTGCAAGCCTCGCAGATCTAATAGGAGTTCAGAAACGACTCGAATGGGACGAACGAAATACGGAATACCTGAAGTTGAATCTCCTCCTTAGGTGCGTCCAGCGCGCAGCGTCTCATCGTTATAGATCTTGTCGAAGATTGCCGCAAAGTCGTAGTCGTTGACACTGACGAAGAGCGCGGCGCCATTGGAGCAATACCAGAGAACAGTCTTGCAGTCTGCGCCCATGATTCCCTTGGTGGGCTCGAAGATGGGTCCGCCGACGGTAAAGTCGAACTGCCAGTCGCAGTCAGAAATTTAACCTCAAGGCTGATTCAGGTGGAACACAGTACGTGGATGGTCTTCGGCTTGGGCCACCCCGGGCTGCCCTGTGCGAGTCCCGGGAAGCGTCTGCATCCAGCCCATCAAGAGCTGCGTGAACGGGACTTCGAACGCGTTGGGATCGAATGCGACGCTATGCATACTCGTTAGCGTCTGCCGACAAATGAAACCGATGATTAAACGTACTCCTTGTCGCCGACGCCGATAATCCGAAGGCGTGCCGTGTCGTAGGTGCAGGCGGCTAGTTCCTTCTCCATCTGCCCAACTGCGAAAAACATTATCAGTTGGTCTGTAGCGTGGAGCGTGGAGCAACCGCACCCATGAGCTCGTGCTGTACGATAGACATGACGAGCGTCGGGTCCGCGTTGAGCAGCTGCAGCACCAGGTGGAGGTAGCCGACAGTGTGCCCCCACATGGGAGGGAGTAGCGTGGCGATGTGGTGCGTCTCAGACATTGGGGTTGATTGCAAGAAGGGAGGGAGGATGGTCTGGCCCATCGCGGTGAGTTAGTAGCATATTTCATCGGCCAAGTCCTCCTCATCTCGACATCTTAGTCCTTCTGTTCCTGTCAATCCAACGGAAAAGCGGATAGACGGCGATACACGCATCATTGTATAGGATATAAGTGCTTCCGGTGTGTGTTCATTCGCAGAAATGCCGGGATTGTATTCGATAGCATTGAAAGATCGGCTATATATCGTGATTAGCGCACTCATTCCGAACTGAATGGGATAGTAATAATGATTGAAAAATGAAAACAGTTCTTCTTCCGCGTCCATTCAATCTCCCCTGGCGACACGAAGGTACATATCGGACTCGGTAGCATTTTGACCTCGGTGTAATGTAAAACGTGCTTCCAAAAAGACCTAGTTCAGGCACCTCACGAATGTCGAATTGAGTGCTCTGGCGGCGCCCATAACGGCGCCCGCCCTGCCGATGTACTTGCCGCGGTCGCATCCTGCACTTGCGGCGAGTTGTTGCGTTGTTACACTTGCATCGATAAAAATGGTGCCACACCCTTTCAAAAATCCTACCACTCTAGACACGTCGACTCGTAACCTCACCAGGACGAAATTAATATCTTCAGTCTAACTGCGGGAGCATTTCAGTGGCCGAGACGCTATAGCAAACGTAATTTTGATCCCGACAGTTGACACGTATTCGTCAGCCGTTTGCGACTCTCCCACTGCCGCCATGTCCCAGCCGGTCACTCCCAGACTCAGTGCAGAGGTGCACATCCTCGTTACTCGCCGTGTGCGTCGTACTCCCTCCCGGCTCTTCATGCGGCGATTCACTAAAGCCAGTTAACTAGTCAAGCACTCCCGCTCAAGCGCTCGATAAGGCCACGATACGACTCAGCGCTGACGGAGAGAACTATGAGAGGATAGAGTTTCCCTCGGAATGGTTCTACTTCGCCCTGCACCTGACCATGTCGATGAAAAGGAACCCCGCGCTCCCGACAAGGAGGACCAGGCGGCCGACGGCTCGCAGGACGACTACCCCCATGGTCTCAAACTCGGCCTGCTCATGGGGGCTCTGTGTCTATCCGTGTTCCTGGTTGCTCTGGCGAGTTCTCTTCTCCTCCTTGTCGACTGACTCTGATTCGGCTATAGGACACCACAATCAGCTGTATGTCCTTCGTCCGCGTCAAACGTGCAAATCTGAACCCCACTCGAAGCTACGGCGACTCCGAGGATAACAGATGAATTCCATTCGCTCGACGATATAATATGGGTGGGTGTGTTCTTCCTCCACTTCCGCCAAAGTACCTCACCGCTCAACAACAGTACGGAAGCGTGTAAGGTCTTTCCACGTTTCCCTCCGTGTCGTGCCTGAGCACCTTCCTTAGATATCCGCTGGTGAGTCTTCGAGCTCTATCGACTATCGACGACCCCGCTGAACTGCGCAACAGGCGACCGCTTCCGCACAACTGCTCTTTGGCAAATTCTACACCTTTGTATCGATAAAATGGGTACGCGTCGCGCCGCTCCCGGGCTGCCATCCATCTCACTCACTCAGGTCTTCATTTCCGCTATCACCATCTTTGAGATCGGCTCCGCAATATGCGGTGCGGCGCCCACTTCCAAGGCGCTTATCGTCGGTCGTGCTCTCGCTGGTTTCGGCTCCGCAGGTTTGTTTCTCTTCTTCTTCTCCAGACACTCAAAAGTATGACCCTTCAAAGGCATCTTCTCGGGCGCATTGATTATAATTGGTGCGCTGCACGAGTCTATTCAGCGTCACCTCTATTCCTCATCGAATTGTAGCCCATGCCGCTCCTCTCACCAAGCGACCAATGTACACAGGTCTCATTGGCGCTATGTTTGGAATTGCTGCTGTAGCCGGGCCTCTCTTAGGTGCTTTTTCTTTTGTTTTTGAAGCGTCGAATAACAAGTCCTATTAGGTGGCGTATTCACCACGAAACTCACCTGGCGGTGGTGTTTCTACAGTACGTCTTCCACCCTTCTCGTTGACGCGCCTTCATCTTCAAACCTAGTCAACCTTCCCATCGGCGCAGTGACGCTCTTCTTCCTCGTCTTCTTCTTCCGGATGCCCCGCAGCGCCGACCACAAACCAGAGACCATGACGCTACGCGCGCGTATTAGCCAATTTGACCCTCTCGGTACGATTGTGTTCGTCCCTGCCATCGTGAGCTTGCTGCTAGCCCTCCAATGGGGTGGCTCCAAATATCCCTGGAGCGATCACCGCATTATTGCGCTCTTTGTCGTCTTCGGCGTGCTCATCATCGCGTTTGCCATCGTCCAGCTGTGGATGGGACCCAACGCCACCGTCCCACTGCATATCTTCAGACGCCGGTCCGTCTGGTCTGGGGCCTACTTCTCCCTTTGTCTGAACGGGGGATTCTTCCTTCTCGCGTTCTACCTCCCCATCTGGTTCCAGGCAATCAAGGGAGTGTCGGCCGTCAAGTCCGGCATATCGACAGTCCCAGTCATCCTCTCGCTCGTCCTCGGCTCGCTGATCGCAGGCGTCGTCGTGACTGCGTCCGGGTACTACACTCCCTTGTTATGGATCTCCTCCATCCTCATGGCGGTCGGCGCTGGTCTGCTATCCATGTTCACAACCTCCACCGCTCATCCGAAATGGATCGGATATCAGGTCATCTATGGCCTGGGAGTCGGCGTCGTACGTCCAATTCCTCACCTCGCCCAAGCTAACCAACCCGTCACTGGCAGGGAATGCCCCAACCCCTCATCGCCGTGCAAACCGTCCTTCCACTCGCCGACGTCCCCATCGGAACCTCCATTCTCATGTTCCTCCAGACGCTCGGGAGCGCCCTCTTCATCTCCATCGGCACCAACGTCTTCACGACCAACCTCGTCAAGGGCATCGCCCAGTCCGTTCCGGGGATCTCCCCGCAGACTGTCATCTCTGCTGGCGCAACCAGTGTCCGGGGCCTCATCGACCAGCGGTACCTCCCCGCCCTGCTCGAGGTGTACAACACGGCGCTCACGAAGGCGTTCCAAGTGTCGATTGTGATGGGCGCAGCGTCGGTGTTTGGGGCGGCAGTCATGGAATGGAAGAGCATCAAGGACAAGCATGTATCGATAGCTGGTGCGGCGTAAGCGTGGTAGTCGTAGTTTCTTAACGATAGATGAGATGAAGGTGACGATGGCACGACAGGAAGTTGAGTTCAGTCACAGTTGCGATATCAACCAAAATGTAGTATCTCCAAAGTATCATCGTCGCCATTTGAACTCGTACCCTGCAAGCTCGGTCAGAAAGCGGCCTAATAGAGAAGCGCAAACACGTACCCACACCTCGCCCAATATATTCTCGTCATTGATGTGCACGGCACTGTACTTGAAGAGCTCCTTTGAGGTGGTTTCGACGTACGCAAGTTCCGAGACGATCCGTTCTGCGAACGCTGGGAACTGAAAGTTCTCGGAGCCCGGAGGCGCATCGACGTCCGGCTCGACAAGGCGGACACTCGCACTTTCCATCTCCACTACTCCTGGCTTCGGGCCGCCAGAGGACTGAAGTAGACGTCGGACCGACTGCACAGTCCTAGGATTGAAGTCGATGATTTGAATTGGTCCCGGATTTCCTGTTTCTCTGACTGCCGTCTTGAACGAAACGAATCGCTGCCCAATTTGCCCAGTGACAGGATTCCCGCGAAGGCCGGTAGCGTCGAACCAAAGTGAGCATTTCGGTCCCCAGGTCGCAAATGGAATGTCCACGGTTCGACTGTCGTCGGGTTGCGCCTGCGCAGAATAGTTTCGATGCGCCGATGTGACGATTCGGAGGAGTTGTGGGCGACTGATGAACACGAGAACCGGTAGCGATTCGTCATTGTCTTCCGCTGCGGTTTCGTCCAAGATCTGCAATGCAATAACAAACATTGACTGTTCTGTGTCAGGGCTGAAGGTGGTTCGACGAGAGCTGCCGCCCGGGTCAGGGTTGGGTTGGCCGCGGCACTCGACGCCTTCCCACATCAGGGTGTAGGAGGACTTTAGGGCAGGAAGCTCGAGCGACACGACCAGCGGGAACTCGTCCTGCCCAACATATACGTCCAGGGTGTGAGTTACCGCGTCTGCAACAACAACAAGTACGGTGGTGTGAAGGAAGGTGAAGATTGGAGTGTTGATCACGAAAGGTACGTCCTGTGGCAGGGTTAGCGATGCCTGCATGCCTGCACAGTGCAGAGGATATAGCTACTCACTAGTATGTGGTCTCCAGATGGCCAATCCACGAAATAAAAGCGGTTCGAGTTGACGTCTTCATCGTCAGGAAAATAGAGCGATATTCCGAGAGTTGAGTCGACGACGTCGACTTGTACGCTGGGAAGACCGCATGCGAGCGGAACATTTGCGACCACGAATGCTTGTGCGCCACGAGCCAATGGGTGCGGAATATTGGTAGAAAGCTGTATTAATTCCGCTTCGATAACTTGCATCGAAGGATCCACCGCAGACATGGTGCTGTTGGAGAATGAGTTTACCAATTTTCCAGTAGTTGTTCTCCAACACGCACACAGTTATCGGAACAGCCAAATCCCACCCAGCGGCGATGCAGAAATTGAGTATCGGCCTCGTCGCATCGATTGTCTTCCAAACGGTGGGCCCATCCCGGAGTGTATGAATGAACTCGATTTTCAGGCCATGAGAGAAGGCAAAGGCATCCGCCGCAACGTCGTATATGCCTATCTCCGCCCACTTGACGGGGAGCTTCACCGAGTGCCGAGCGGACGGGGAGAACTTGAGCCAGCGATCCTCCCGTGCGCGAAGGGCTGCCCGTCTGTCGGCGATAGGCTCATTGGTCTGCGCGACTGCAGGATTTTCGATGACCCCCGCAGCTAGCTGCTCGAAGCGGTATAGAATGGCAGGCGAGGTGAAAATGAGCTGGGTCAGAGTACGATTGCCGATTTGAAGGCAGGATTTGAGGCTCGAGAGGGGGAGGAGGACGAGACATGCCAGAATGACCTCGTTCGGGAGGTCCAACAGCTCCAGCGGCATCGATGTGGCTCGCAGTAAGTTTTTCTGATGTGACGTCCGCACTGCCTCGCTTCTCCATCAGTTGATCCCAGTCCAACCAGACTCCCGTTCTCAGTCGAGGACCATCAGTCGTTCTCGGTACACACACTTGTTGCTCGTTAATTCGTTCTGTATGGCTGGATTGCGCCGTGGTGGTAATACAACGTGTTAAAACTTACACTCCCGCTCTATCCTGGTCCTTGGCAGTCCGACCAATTTTTTTCGCGCCGATCCCATCCCTCGAGTCCATCTCATACTGATTCTCGTACCCGTCCCCATCGCCATCTACCCTGTCGCCGTAATCGTCCTCTTCCCCATCACCGTTCTGCGTGTAATAGGGCGCCACCGTCGTCAAGGCCGGGCCGCCCGTATCTGCTCCGGTCCGCGTAAGCCGCGAAGTCGACTGTGTGCGGCCGTGGACGTGAGTGGGGCGCGGGGAGAAGGTGGAGGTGGAGGTGGGTGCACGGAGGTTGAGCATGAGGCGGGAAATCATAATGGAAGAAGTGCTGGTGGAGGATAAGCGAAGACTCGGAGGCAACGAGCAAAGGAGCACGTACACGTTCGTGACTGTCGTCGCTGAGCCGCGCAGGAATGGCTGACGACACCGAATATTGGGTCAGCTTCGGGTAGAGAGAGAAACAGTCTATGGGAACCGTACCCCAGCCATCTGAGATGTGGAGCATGAGCAAGGTCTAGAATGATGAAGAAAGACCCTCGGGGACTCACCGTATACGTAGCGATATTACACGCGTTGCTTATAACCATTAGTCTGCCGTGCTTCTGTCAGCGTCCCTCTTAATCGGCGCCGACGCGAGACGCACGCGAAGTATATCGAGCCTAAGTTACACAGAAGCGGCATGAATATCTGCGACAGGCGGAAGGTCGGGGGATTGGACGCACCATCTCTCAACAAAATCTCGATGAGCCCGCTACCCCGCGCCCCGGCACCGTGAGCATGGAGCCGCAGGGCTTTGTACAGCGTGAGGGCAAATATGGTCACGTCGAATACGAGCTGTGGTGCCAGCCGAGGTTAGTGTCGAGCTCAACGCAAAGACGGGGGCGAGTACCATGCTAGACCAGGCTTCGCCGAGGCCTACGTCGTGATGAGGTCAGTGGAGGTCGAGGATGAGCGGGTACGGCGTACGGAGGGACCTAGGAAGGACGTAAGCAAGAGCGAAATGAAGATGGGATTGCGGGGAAACACACCTGGCTTTCGCGGTAGCAACGGGACACCCAAACGCAGCGAGCTCAGGGGAGAGCATGTTTTTTGGATCCGCCCCCGACGAAAGGAGGATGTACTGCAAGCGAACAAATCAAATCAAATCCAAAGCGAAGGAGGGAAGGTATTTCGCAAAGAACATACCACGGCGAAGATGAAGGCCGCGAGCGTGATGAGAATCGTAAACGCGAGGATTCTGCGATTGCGTTCGTAGAGTGCGTAGGTGCGCATGATGAGCATCACTGCGGGATTAATGAGCGTTTGGTTATCTGGTCTGTATGGGCCCGGGGACACGCACCTGCGACAAGGACTTGGGACAGCAGTGCGAAATACTGGTGGTACGCCCTGAGAGCATGACAACTGGAGTGGAAGCGATAAGCGAACGAAGAAAGGAAGCGGTGGTGACGAACATCTGCAGTAAGAATCAGTATAGTGAGGAAGGTAATCACATGGTGAAACGCACATGCAGCCTGCTCGGGTCTGTCGTCGTCGAAAAGTACTGGACGAGGATGGGGATGTTCCCGACGAGAGGCGAGTAGCGGTTGATAAAGAAGAACGCGGTACCCCACGTCGGGCGCCGCCGCCAGGCCCAGAACCCGGCCACCTCGCGGGAAAGGGTGAGGAGGTATTCGTAGAGCAGGATGGCTGGCCGGAGAGGGTGAGTAGGCTAAGGGAATGGCGAAAGGAGGGGAAAGCGGCTCACTGAACGGGATGAGGATGAGGAGACGAGAGATGTAGCTGCCCTCCAAGCTCAGCACACCTCGAGTGGGGGAGACGCAAGGACCAACGCACATGTCATGACCTATGGCGGCCTCATCTTCCGTTTCGACCATCCGAGTGCGTGGCCGCCAGCGGGGGCATGTAGCAGCAAGGGAGCGACGACGACGACGCTAGGCGGTGGTGGTGGCGGTCGGAGTGTGAAGAGAGCCGAAATTTTGGGGGAAACGTGTTTCCGGACTGTTCCCGGATCTGCGCAAGGAGATCGACCATCACTGGCATCAGTAGTGGATCGCGAAGTTGATGGACCGTTCTGCTGGGTTGCAATCAGCCCCAGCCGCTCACGAATCGGAGCGAAAGAGAGAGCGAGAGAGAGAGTAGCATTTACAGGAAACCCGCAGTGCCGTGGCCCGTCGTACCCCCCCACCGCAAGCGTTTTTTTTTAAAATTCCTTTTGGCGAATCGCGAATCAAACCATCATCATGCTTATCTTTCCCCTGGACGATGACAGGGGCCGACCACGCGGATTATTATTGGTCGGATACATTTAGTGGCGTTAGTTCAGAAAAACGCAAACGTACCTTCTTTTTCTTTTGACTCGCTTTGAGAGAGAACGGTCAGACAGATATGGATCATTGCAAAATTGCGGATAGGTTGAGCTTCATCGAACTCTAGATCTCAGACGCTCACAACTCAAACTTCTCTCCAATAATCTCTTCCGTCGCCGTCCAAACCTTCGCTGCAATCACCTGTACAGACATTCAGTTCAAAGTCCCGGTCAAAAAACGCAAAAAGAAACGCACGGGATCAGAACTGTGCGCCGCAGGTTCAACGGGCACACAATCGTCGAGGTAGGCTCCGGATTTGTCGTCAAGACGAGGGTCGAAGGCCGCCACGACCGTCCTATGTTTGGCGTTGAACAATGTGAGGGGTATGAACATTGAACGAACGCACGTAGCGGCACCCTCTTCGATGGTCTTCCACGGCATCTGGTCGGTATGCTTGCCGTCCGGGGTGACGATGCCTGGGTGAGTTGAAGCTTCAGCGGGGAAGAGGAAGGCGTGTGAGCTTACCGACGGCCTTCATGACAGCGATTGAAGATTCGCGGTCAAAGATGTTCGTGTGGATGACTAGACCCACAATTCAGCTCTCACTCCACTCGAACCGAAAAGAGAACTCACCGCCTGGATGCAAACTATACGCTCTCAATTTCCCCTCTCCACGCCTCGCCAGCTCCCCTGCCGTCAATATCACCGCCGACTTGACCTGCGTGTACCGGATGAATGTCACCAACGGATCGCTTTTTGCTCGCGCCTCCTTTTTCTGGGAGAGCTCCTCGCCCGTTAGGGAGGACCGGACGTTCGTGCGGAACGTCCCCGGATCAAGGTCGACGCCAGTGCCGTGCACATGCGCATTGCTGGAGACGTATACAACACGGGGGAGCCACGTAGCCGAGGACGATTCCAGGAGCTTGGGATACAGCAGCTTGGTTAGGAGGAACGGACCGATTTGCGCCGTGGCGATCTGGTCTTCGAGCCCGTCGGGTGTGAGACGGTAGATGCCACCCACTGCTGCAGCGTTATGGATGAGCGCCTGCCAAGTTTCGTCTGAGAACAGCACCACTTGGAATAGATGACACGCACATGCAGTGGCTCGGGATAGCCAAGCACCTCGGAGGCTGCCCTGCGCACGTCGGCGAGCGACGAGAGGTCCATCAGGAGTGGGCGGATCGTGGCGCTACCCCCCTCAGCGCGCAGTGCGTCTTCGGCGAGCTTCAGCCTGGTAATCACGAACTCAGTCGCAGACTCGGGCTAGGACCACGCGAAAGAACCCACCGCTCGGCGTTGTACCCGGTGATAATGACTAGATTCGCATACTTCGCAATCGCGCGAGCAGTCTCGAAGCCGATGCCATTCAGCGAGGTTCCCGTTACCAGGACTGCGCACTAACCAGTGAGAAGCAGTCGTCGCGAGAGACATTCGACACGCACCATTCTTGCCTGCAATCTCACTGGAGAGGGCAGAGGCTACATCGTCTGCAGTGCTCGTTACGGAGAACTGGGGGAGAGTCATCGTTTCGTGTTAGATGGGGAATAGAGTAGCGGAGCTGCTTTTTATGTACGTCGGCACGTAGCACGTCCCGATGACGATGATTCGCCGGCGGGCGTTCTGATAGTCACCGGTGCGGAGTTGTAGGCAGTGCAGGAATTTTGGGAAGGCGGGACTCCGAGGCGATCTTGTTGAAGGCAATGTAGTCCCAAATGACGGTCATGGTCAGGAAGAAGCGGTGTGACGCCATCATGATCATTGATGTATTGTCACACCTCCCTCTCGTGCGTCCAACCTGCGCTGCTGCACTCGAGAACTCAGTCTGGCATACGGCCATCGTGTTCAGTCGGCTCTGAACCAGTCCTCATCCGCTATTCCACACACTGAACGCCGTTGGAACGCCGCATCCAACTGAAGCCGCACGCACCCTCAGGCTCAGCTTGAAGAGTCACCTCATGCCGACTCCTGGATCCTGCACAGAGTCCTGACGCTGTTCTGTCTACAGCTCCCATAATCGATTCGTTTCTGAGAGCATCTCCGTGGGCACTCGTTCGTACCGAGTGCGGGACATATGCCACAGCTTCCCGCCTTTTTGGGCTGATTCGAGTCTTCAGGTTCTTCTAGCCTCCCATCTCTCACTTCTCCCTGCATGGCTTGAGCTGATACTTGTCCGAAGACTGCTCACTGGGTTCTCGAACGCCCGTCTTTTGGTGTCCCTGTCTTCTCTTTCGCTACGAGCGGGGGTCTGTCCAAGGTTTTTGGCTAGAGCTAATACCCGCAATTGCGTCTTCCATGAATCCCGATGGATATTCCTGCGCCATGTGGTATAGAATGTTGATCGAACGCAGAAGCAGGACGCCGTTCAACTCGGCGGCGGGACATAGGTGCTTCCTCGCCATCTTTTTCTGTTGGTTATTTTTCTTCTCATTTTCCAGTTTCTCCTTCTAGAGCCATACGCCGGAACCTCTCGATGCGCTAGTCCAAGTCCTTACTAAATCGGCACTATGTTACGCGCAATGCAGACACCAGGTACGCGCACTAGCCGACGCTTCATCTCTTACACCCTCTGCCACTCGTCGTCAGCAGATAGTCCTAGTCCTTACGCTGCTCCACACAGAGAAACCCACATCCCATGTCGTCGCGGTCATGTTGGTTTCTCAGTACGTGCGCACTCGTTCAATACCGAGTTCTCGGAGTCTTTTTTTGGCCGATTCGAGTTTTTAGGTTCGTTTACGCCTTCCTGTTTCCGCCAATTGAACTGGTACTTGGCTGAAGGCTGTTGGCTGGAGGCTACTTGCTATAGCTACCCGCAATTCCTCCCTCCCCGAATCCCGATAAACATTCCTGCGCTATGTATATGAGCAAGTGTTCATTTAATGCAGAAGCAGGACGCCGTTCAAAGGCTTCGGGACGCACTTCTTTTGGAAGCTCCTTTTTTTTTGCCCTTCGCCCAAGTGTGCGCCGGAGATGGTCCTCGTAATTCAATCTTCAAAACGTGTGCCCACACGGTACGCAAGAGTCGACTCCTGGGTCCTGCAGAGAATCCCGACGCTACGCTACTCACAGCACCCACTTTACATTGCTTGTTCCTCCTCTGTGTTTTCCGTGGGCACTCGTTCAAACCGAGTATCGGGACGTTCGGAGGTTTATATCGTTTTTTATCCTCCCTAACAACTCTGATCTCGGTGTCCACGTCCAACGAGTCGAACCTCTTGTGTCGTGCGTTCTGTATAGTATGCGGAGTTACAGCTCTTTGCAGAACTTAGGGCGCGACGTGATTTTTTCACACAAAATGACAGATTTTGACATCCAGCGTATTTGAAGGATTCTGAGCTTAGTTTTCACTGTAAGGACTAGCAGGTAACATATTATTGAAGTGCTCATCGATGCCGAGGGCCCAGGACATATCTCAGGCCGAACGGAGCATATTTGGGTATATTCAGCAATTCTACCCAGCTCTGTGTATTTTCGCTTGCATTCACTCAGTTCCCACTTGTTGGAGCTGATATTTTGAGAGAATGTTTTTGTGAGATATCCCGAGGGCCACATACATTTACCTGACCTATTAGAACCAGTG
This sequence comes from Mycena amicta, assembly GCA_029282125.1. NCBI lineage: Eukaryota > Fungi > Basidiomycota > Agaricomycetes > Agaricales > Mycenaceae > Mycena > Mycena amicta. The sequence goes on from JARIHP010000065.1 coordinate 269,026, forward strand.
GTCAGAGCGGTAGCATGTGTACACAACATCCCACTCGGATCACCCCATAGTTTAAGCGACCACTGTTGCCGATGGCTCAGTAAACTATGTGGGGCCCTCAGCACACCTTACGAGAGTATTTTACCAAAATACCAACCCCAACAAGTGAGAACTGAGCCTACATGAGCAAAAATACATTGGGAGGGCCAGATTTGCCAAATTAGGGCAAATATGATCCAATCACTACCAAATTGGGACCGGGCCCTGCGCCTCGATGAGCACGTCAAGAAAATACTACTTGTTAGGTGATACATTGAAAACTGAGCTCAGAATCATTCAAATATAAAATCTGTTATTTTCTATGAAAAAACACGTCGCGCCCTAAGTTCTGCAAAGAGCTGTAATATCCGCACTTGCGTCCTCCGGCGCTATGTGGGTGAGAAACTTCGTATAACGCAGAAGCAGGACGCCGTTCAACTCGGCTTCGGGATGTCTGAGAAGAAGAGCGGGTTTTTTTTTTCCATCTCATGTTTGTACATCTCAATCGGACTCCCGATCCCTTCAGACGCTCTAACCACGAATCATTGTACCCTCATGAGCATCGACGTCTAGACCATCGCTCACTGTCCCAAGAGCTCAGCGGCCTGGAGAACTCTCCCCTGTTCAGCGGGACCTCGTTCGAAGCGAGGTTTGGGACTTTCGGGTGGTTGTACATATTTTTGTTTCTCTCTCTCTCTCTCTGTCTTTCGACTTTCTCTGACCTGGATAGAGCTGCGTACTCGCAATGCCTTGGACCTCTCCCACGACTCCTCCCAGAATTCCGGATTCCGGAATGGTGCAATGCTCTATCGTCAGGTGAGGACTCGGAGGATCGTTCCTCGTCTCCCTGTTCGAAGTAAGCACGAAGCGGGGGTGGAAGCTTGTAAGGAAAAAAAGGAATTAAAGATACCGCAAAGGAGCCTGCTCCTTCGGAACATGGTGAACCGCCTGCGCCTGGTGCATGACCCACACGCAGCAAGATTCGAATACGAGACTTGTGCAGACAGAATCAGATTTGGGTATATTACACATCCGATAATAGGTTCGATATGGATACAGTTCTTCTGCAATTAGCCCAAGGATGATAACGATAAGCGATAAGCCACACTGCGACATCAACTACAAGATCCCTCCAACAGCGTTCCCACCAGGCGCCAGATGCGCCGGTCCATCGCTAGGCTTCTCGGGGACCGCCACGGATACGCTGGGTGCGTCGGCGGCGGCAGCAGCGGCGACGGGGTCGTGGCCCTCGGGATGCTTGCCCTTGTCCTCGTGTGCGTGGTGGCCGTGGGGGTGGGTGAGTTTGTCAACCAGCGCGCCGAGCCCGTGTTTCTTGGGTTCCTCAGGAGGGGGCTGCAAGGGTAGGAGTCAGCTTATCGCTGGAAGATAAGAAGAGAGAACGGGAGGGCGTACCTGCGTCGTCTGCGCAGCGGCAGCGGTATTGGGAGGAGAAGTAGCGGTGGTGGTTGTTTCAGCAGAGGACATTGTTCGATTGACGTTTACGGTGGCCAGAACGCGCCTTATATACCCATACGATGGAGGTAATGATGTCATGACAAACTAGACTGTTCGAGAATAGTCAGGAACGCGCGCGTGCGATAACGGGTGGACGAAGATAGATTAGCCGTGACGTCATCTCCGACCTGTTCCGAAGATTGGGCGGCCTATCTTATCTTATCAAAGCTCCTATATAGGCAAGTCGAAGCATATTTTGCTGGCCGCCGGCGAATGGCGCAGGCACAGGGCCGTTTCGGAAATTTCCTGCTTCCAGAAGTTAGTATCTAATTGCAAGGTTTGAAATAAAATTCTCTTCCCTGGAAATCAATCCGGAAATGGAAAGTTTTCAGCAAATCAAAACTCATTCATAAGCGGAGGTACCTCAATGAGCTTTGACGGAAATTTTCTCGGCCCAGAAGTTAGTCTGGAAACTGTCACAAACAATGTGTGACCTTTATTGTGACAGTTTCTTTACTCACTTTTTGCAATTAGATACTAACTTCTGGAAGCAGGAAATTTCTGAAACGGCCCGGTGAGGAAAAGGATCAAGTACTTCGCTCCTAGGACCCAAGCTCGCTTCGAACGAGATCCCGCTGGTAGAATGTTGAGAGTCTGAAAAAGATATGGCTCACGGGCGTGCTCCGCTACGCTCTTGGGTTTGTCCCGAACGCCCAGTTGCCGGTGATATTGAGATTCCGAGTCCGCATTGGAGGATCTGAATATTAATGAGCTCTTTATTCTCCAACCGAGAACGCCAGGAACAGCATCAACCGGTGGTGAGTTTTTGCAGATAGTGATACTAAAATATTTCTGACGCGCGACGTGATCATGCGAGTATGCTAGTGAAGGAACGTGCTACATAAAAAAACCCACCGGGATACTAGTACCCTAAATCCCGACCCCCGTCTCGAACGAGGACCCACAGAACGTATGTATTCTTTGAAAATGGCATGGAACGCAGGATGTTTTCGAGGAGCCCGTCGGGATTACTTGCATTCCCCCTCGGACATTGACCAGCGTATCGCCGCATCCGCTGAACGCTACTCAAAACATTTGGGACTGTTGCTTCGGGTCCAAGATGTAATCCACCAATGAAGAAGGACGAAGAGAAGGAACGTACTAAAAACAATGATCTGTGGCCGCAAATCCCGACCCCCCCGTGTCGAACGAGGACCCACAGAAACACGAGGTCTTTCCAACGGACTGGGGGTGCTCTTGGCGGAGCATATTCGTCGGGCTTGCCTGCGATCATCGTGTATAGTGTAAGAGTACATGTACACCGGCACGTCATTGCCCAAGAAACAGCGCAGGAAGCTGCATGCATGCGCCGAGCTGAGGGATGTTGGATAGAAAAAGAAAACGTTGAATGAAGAAAGTATACTCGCTGGGCGAAGAGAAGGAACGCGCTAGAGAAAAAAGCAGGGCCCCTCACCTGAAGATCCCGACCCTCGTGTCGAACGATGACCCACAGAATCTTGCACACCAGATGACAATGAAATTGGGGTGCTCTCGGTAAAAGCATGTTCGTCGGGATTACTGGCAGCCCGTGGAACGTGGTGTAGGAGGAGAACTCCTATCCAAGAAACAGCCCAGGAAGCTGCATGCATGCGCTGAGCTGAACGTTGAATGAAAAAGTATACTCGCTGGGCGAAGAGAAGGAACGCGCTAGAGAAAAAGCTAGGCCACTGCGCAGAAGATCCCAACCCTCGCGTCGAACGAGGACCCACGGATGCCATGCACAAAGCCTACATAGAATTGGGGTGCTCGGTGAAGCATGTGCGTCGGGATTATTTACAGCCTGTGGAAGATGGTGGAGGAGTACACCTCCTGGCCAAGCAACAGCGCAGGAAGCTGTATGCGCTGAGCTGAACGTTTTTTGATCGCAAAACACGTTGAATGAAGAAAGTATACTCGCTGGGCGAAGAGAAGGAACGCGCTAGAGAAAAAAGCTGGGGCACTGCGCTGAAGATCCCGACCCTCGTGTCGAACGAGGACCCACAGAAGCTTTCAACCTCGTCATAGAATGGGGGTGCTCGATGAAGCATGTTCGTCGGGATTACTTGCACCCCGTGGAACGTGGTGTAGGAGGAGACCTCCTAGCCAAGAAACAGCCCAGGAAGCTGCATGCATGCGCTGAGCTGAACGATTTTGGATCGCAAAACACGTTGAATGAAGAAAGTATACTCGCTGGGCGAAGAGAAGGAACGCGCTAGAGAAAAAGCTAGGGCATCGCGCAGAAGATCCCAACCCTCGCGTCGAACGAGGACCCACGGATGCCATGCACAAAGCCTACATAGAATTGGGGTGCTCGGTGAAGCATGTGCGTCGGGATTATTCACAGCCTGTGGAAGATGGTGTAGGTGTAAACCTCTTGGCCAAGGAACAGGATAGTCGCTGACGTCTTGAGAGTGTTGTTTCATGGGAGACAGTAGAAGAGGATATACATATTACCGGAATTCCGCAATACACACAACTACATACCTGGACATCAAACGACCACCTCCGCAAAGAACGGCGTCCCGTCCAACCCTTCCAGGTGCCCCGTCGCCCAGACCTCCAACAACTTGCGCGAAGCGCTCAAGGAAGATCGCAATGCCCTTCTGCCACCTTGAATCGCTCGATGAATCTCAGGCCGATCGCCGGCATCGACCACGAGTGAGAGATACGAGAGGTTCCAGAGTCCGCTGAGGTGATGGAAGACAATCTACGCAAAGATTAGTTTGTTATAGGCGCGCCAGAGCGTAATAGACATGATGCGGTGCACTGTCCGAGCAGTCAAGGGTCATATTGAGGGCTTTGATGTTTGGATAGTACTCCAGCAGATCTAAGCTCGAGGATTAGCCCAAGCTCAAGATCACGAATACGCGTACCTCGCAAAGCGGACGGACTCGAAGGCACCCCCGACAGCGCGGCAATCCCTTGCGGGAGGAACTCGCTCATGTCGTCGGACAACGGGGCCCAATGTGCAACCGGGCACGCCAGCATCGTGAGATTGGGAAATGCCCGCAGACGAGGGTCGCCCCAGCCCAGCCCAGCCAGCGCTTCGACCTGAGGTAGGGTGTGCCGCGTGAGGGATTGCGCAAAGCAGTACAGCGGCCGCGCCGCCATGTGAAGACGGAGCAAGGCCAGATTCGGAAGGTCAGTTTGGAGGAAATGCAGGCAGATCTCTGAGATGTCGAGGATGTCGATAAGATATTCAGTGTCGGACTGGACGCGGGAATTGCAGGGTTCGATCGAGCCCCAGGGTGCGGAGATTGTGACAGACCTGCGGGGGGAGTCATCTATGAGTGTGTACAGGTGGCAGTTGTACTCACTGGACGTGTGGAAACACCCCCGCCGCCCTCATCTCCGGCAGAATACGCTTCGCAAATCCGGGAATTCGGTCGAGATGGATCTCCATATGCTCCCAAGCGAGCGGAAAGAAGAGTCTGCGCAGCCGAGAGGACGTTTGTGAGAGCGATATGCGGACAGATCGTCGCAGCTTGCTCTCGGCGCGTATGTTGGGCGTCGGGCGTCGCCAGGCGGATGGGTAGAGAAAGGGATGGCGGAAGGGCTCCCAGGTGCCGATTGGGAGCAATAGCTTGTCCGGGAGGTCGAGCAGCGATGTGGGCGACATGGTCAAGACCAAAACGGGACCTACAGCCTTATTCAGCGGACTCGACAGCCTGGGTAAAGACCTTCACAGCCTTCTTGTACTCGTTGATTCCGGGTCGTTCTGCGGGAGGCTTTCAATTGGATTGTCGCGCAGCGCGGCTGCAGACTAGCAGGATTCTACTTCGCCTGCGCCACGGTCCACGTCGCTGAGCACTGTCGACGAGGACATCGTGGGCGCTTAAGAGGCGAGTCACTGGCCCGGGTGGGAAAGTCAAAATGGGGAAAGTGACGGTCACAGCCAATCACCGACGACCGTCAACAATCTGCTCCGTCGCCGTGCCTCTGGCCAAACCACACCCACCGTGGGCATGTTGTCAAACCTTGAAACCTGTTCAAGTTGCCGTGTCTCAGACTCGCACGGTCTTCGATTTCGAATGCCTCATGGCTCTTCGGGCGGAATTCTGGCTCTTCTGCGAACCCTCGTTCCTCGCGCCCACTCTCGTTTCCTGCACCATCTATAAGGCTCTGCCAACTCGGCTCTGCAACTGCTATCTTCGACTCCGAGTCAGTTTTTAAGGGTGACAACCACTTCTACTCTGAAGCAACGATCACGCAGCTGACACGTAACTTCTTTGCCCCAGACCACCACCACGTCAAAGGGACCTCGGAGTTTCATGCACCGGATACTACCCGCTTCCTCAGCTCCGTAACTGAGCCTCGCAAGATTCCTTCCACCTCAAGGCACCACCAAAGCCACTTTAGGATCCGTACGAACTGGCTTCTAGCGAAAATTCAAGCCCAATTTAGGCCGCGAACCGCAAGAACACCTGCAGTGCGGCTCTAGGGAGAAATTTCTAGCGCGTCCTTGAATGCGTACTTATACGTGCCATCCACGCTCATCGCTCCCCGCTTACCATGCTTTTCTCATTCGCTGTCCTCTTTTCAGTGATCTTGGTCGCGACGACGGCGCGTGCTCTAACTCTCAGCCCGTACTTCGGCAGTGAAGGTATGCTCCTCGACTCCTCCCAGTCGCCTGAGCTGACTCGTCGTCTAGGTTGTCAGCTCGCCCGTAGCGACGTCGATGGACTTCAACGCCTCACCTGCCCGCTACCTGCTTCCATGGAGCGTAAAACCGTCAGCCTCGCGCCTCTGATCACGGAGGACAGCAGCTGTAAGGATCATCTCCCTTTTAACCGTGCACGGAAGCTGAATATTGTCTGCAGGCACCACCTCCTGCCTCACCGGTACCCCGTCCGGCGCCCCGCTGCCGGAAGATTGCCACGTCATCGTCGATGTCTTGTTGTATCAGAGTCAATTCCAAAGCCAGGGGTGCGCCATCCTTTCGGCTCTCCGCCATTTCCGTAACGATTTCAGACACATTCACCATCCCCGGCGTCGGCAATAACAGCACCGTGACATACAGCGCCTTCTTCATGAGCTACCTCTCCTGCACCTGCATCGTTGCCAACTTGGACAGTGCGGCGCTGATCTACTCGAGGAAGGACTGGGCGGCGCAGATCACCGCGCTCACGACAACCTGTGGAGCGGCACAAAATGCTCACGGAGGTGTTTGTATGGCGCAGAATCGCGGGTCGTTCGTTCAGTGCGTCCGTTTTTCTCTTGTGGTGAAGTGTATTCACGAGTTTTCGTAGAGTTCGGCATTCGTAGATAGCAATGTGCCTGGCACTACGTCTTACACGCTCGCTTTAGCACCTACCTCGCTTTTCCATCTCACTGTTCAACGGCTTGTGGCACGTCAGTCGTGTCTCCGCGTGATAGTATGAAGAAGCATCGTAAGCACCGCGGATGAAAGCTCGTTCGGAGCGAGGACAAACTGGAGTCAATTGCATTAGGGCTTTTTTTTTTCTTTTTTTTTTTGGAAATCCAGTTCAACAGGCTTGTCGTTTAAGCCTAACTTCTCGACTTAGATATCGCCCTTGCAAAACGCCGAATCAATTTTAACCAAAATCGCAAAACAGATCAGCGACGGACAGTCAACCACGTACTTGCCCCGGGTCGAACGGGAATCCATCTAAAGTTGACGCATGCACTATATTCATGGTAAACGAGCGATGGATGCACCTTGGTGCCGCAAGCCATGGCTACTGACCGGTTACGAGCTCTAAAAAGACTGATGAACCGGCGACGGGATGTCTCCGAGTCTGTATGTATCCCTAGCTGCTGAGGTATGAACATGGGTGCCCTCCCTTATCTTCTGTGTCTCTCTCTCCCTTGCTACAGAACTGAAACACATTGAACGATGAGCATCAAGAAACAAAATGCCCATTCAACTATACTATACTGCTTGCTCCCCGGGTCGAACCGGAATCCATCTGAATTTGTGTAAACACACCACAATATAAAGCGATCGATGCACCTGGGTGTGCCGCAAGTATATAGCTACGTGGCAGGGCGTATCATGTTGACCGTACCCATAAACAAACACCAGATACAAAGCGTGCTAACCGGCAAGTAACAGTTCTGCGCGCCCGCGCCTTGCATTATCTTCCAAGTCTCCCGCGCGTTCAACTTCATCGCAATCGCTCCTATAGGCCTACTTACAACACTTGCGGTAACACTGGAACATCGAACAATGAACCTGCAGAAAAAAAATTTAGACCCCTGCACATGAACAGTGCTTGCCCCGAGTCGAACGGGAATCCATCTAAATCATTGACTCTATAAACAACAAATGATGGAGGCACATCGGTGTGCCGCAAGCCATGGCTGAATGACCACTTACGTGCTCTAAAAGACTGATTAACGGGCGACGGGATGGTCTCCGGACGGTGATTTATCTTAGTGTTGAGCGTATTAAAATCCTCTGTCTCCGCCGTCTTAAAACACTGTTACAGTGAACGTAAAAAAGAAGACCTCTTCCATTTTAGCTGCTCGCCCCGAGTCGAACGGGAATCCATCTGAAGTTGTACCTTATCCTTGACACGAAACAAGACATGGATGCACATCGGTATGCCGCAAGCCATGGCTAATGAGCTATAAAGGTCTTGAACCGGCGACAGATGTTTCTGCTTATTAATATGGGAAGCTTGCCTTATCTTCTGTGTATCCGCAGCTACAAAACTGAACAATGAGCAGATATTAGAAAAAGAAAAGAAAAAAAAAATGGCAACCATTACCACCCAACTGCCTGCTCCGCGTCGAACGGGATCCGTCCTTGATAAGGCCTTGCTCACTGGCAAACAAGTCAACGGCGGCACCTTCGTATGTGCGCCACAAGCAGTTGAGCGATACGAATCGGACCGGATGTTCAACGGTAGACGGGATTCACGGGAAGTTTATTCGTCCTTCACTCGGACGGTGCTAAGGACGATATATGTATGGTACACAAGTAGAAAAGGCGTGCATAGTGTAAAGCTACTTCCCCCGCCGACTATATCGTGACTTCCAGTAACGAGCCAGCTTGTATACGCTCGTCAGAATCAGCCTACCACCCTTTCCCCGTGAACACGTTCACATCCAGACTGCTCGGCGCAGCGGACGACACCGTGGATCCCTCTCCTTCTGCCTCTGCACCCTCAGAGGCAGCTCCGCTCCCGCTCCCGCTCCCACTCCCACTTCCTCCCCCACTCCCAGCCATCGCCTTCGAAACCGACGAAATGAACGACCGCTGCGACGCACTCCCAGTCCGACTCTCCAGATCCGACATCGAGAGCGAGATCGAGTCCATCTGCATCCGCATCGAAAGCTCAACGTCCAACTCCGACGGCGGCGATATGACGATCTCGACGGGCGGGACTGGCATACGTTTGGGGAGGAGCGAGGTGCGGATGGGTGCGCGGGGGCCGCGTAGAATTGGGGAGGGAAACGGTCCGGAGGCAAAGGTAGGCGGGGGAGTCTCGATCGTGGAGGAGGAGTGTCGCTGAGGATGGGGCGGCGACGGTGAGTTGATGTTGAATGGGAAGAAAAGACCAGGAGGATTGCTTGTTGCTGTTACAGGAGAGAGCGGCGAAGTTGGTGGGCGGGAGGGAGACGTTGGGGGTGAAGGCGAGGGAGTGTATGGTGGGAGAGGGAGGGAGATTATCGACGAGGCGGCGTCGTCACGGGCGCCTGGTTGCAGCCCGTCGTCGTCTTTCGGTGGTGTCGGAGTTGGCGGAGGGGCGGTGTAACTGCAGCGGTCCCGATGACGGTTTGGGTCTGGTAATAGCTGGTGCCAGTGGTTGGGTGGATGGATGACGCGAAAGCCCGCCAGGCAAGTCGTCGTTGTCGTTCAGAACATCATTCGTCGGTGACAGGTCAACGTGTGGGATGGTCGGGTTCGCGACTTGTGTAGGTGTTCCGGGATGCCAGTGCCCCGGACGAAGTGCAGAGGGAATCCGCTGTCGGCTCCAGGGCAGCGGGTCTGGGACCTTGGACGAGCAGTTAATAAAGGAACGCTGTGTAACCCGAAAGAACACCGACTCACCCACTCATCCATCTCCTCGATCTTCTCCAGAGGCGGATCCGGATCCACAAGAACTTGCTTACGCTTCAGATGTTCCTTGCGCTTCAACGGTTGCTTCCGCCCGAACGAGGGTTGGCGAAAGAGCGGCTGTGGCATGTAAAGCCGCAACGATGGTCGACGATTGCGCCGGCGTTCTGGAGCGGGCGTGTAAGTGCCGACGACGGGCAGGAGAGCTGCACCAGGACCCGATGCAAGGACCGTCCGGGTCGCGTTGCCAGTGGGCTCCACCGTGACTTCCTTCATCGCGGGTTGTCGTCGAGGATTGACTTCGCGTATTACCCTCGCTGTACGCTGGACGCGACGCACTCGGCAGCCGGCGACGAACAGGAGGACAAGGAAACCCGCTACAACGAATGAATAAGGCTTCTTGGATCCATATACGACCACATACCGAATGCGATGGCCACCACAGGCCCGATAGCCAACGTCCCACTCTTGGATCCGAGCGCCGCTTCTCTGACCGCAATCGCAGCAGCAGACACAGGCTGCAGCAACCATGCGAGCAGCAAAGGCCACGGGAGCATCGATTCAGGCAAGAGGAAAGGGCAGGGAAGGAGGGCGGAAATGCGCAGTGCTGCGTGGAGAGTGGTGTGGCCTTATATGTACGGTGGCGTGTGCTTCGCGTGGCGCTCTCGACGACCAGGACGGCTTGAATGGCTAAATGCCTAATTTACGCCAGATTGCCCCGCATTTACGAAGCGCCGGTGCGGGACCGGGCGGAGTTTGAATTATCTTCGGGTGCATTGACTAGATGAGGACAGACGCGGGGGTGTAGCCAGCTACAAATGGGAGAGCTCGTAGCACATCGACGTCGTGGGCAGGGAGAAAGCTGAATAAGCCATCTGATTGATGTGACTGGGACGCACGTGGGTCACGCAGTTTCGCGAGCGCTCCGCGATGTTATTTGACCCTTTTTGATATCAGGAAAAATCGTTCTCCGAGACCAAATTCACGGTCGCAAAAAATGCTTTTCGATGCGGAATACTCCCGAATGGCTTGTCCCGCGATGAACGAGGTTCCGTCAAGACAACATAAGCGCTTCGGATGACTGACGAAGACACACTGTGCCACGACTCGGAGCCATTGAACAGCTCGAGTGCCGGGGTGATTATGAGGGGGAGTCGCAACCTTGCCAGCGGACAAATTCCCGTAAGTACGACCTTCGGATTCTGAAGTTCGGAATATGAAGCTGTTCGACGTCCTTGGTCATGACTCCTTCAACGTGGAGCCACAAAGAACAGCGGTAGTAAATAAATCATAGCATGCAATAAAACTGAACAAAAACGCCTTATACTCGACACTCTCCCAGTGGCTTGTTCCCGGTACGAACGGGTTCCGTGATGTTGACCAAACATATTGTTTCGACATTCGGCGCGGAAGCACCTAATGAGTGTGCAGCAAGCCTTGAACTGAGTGAGAACAAAGCGTAGAGAATGCAACACGAAAGGCTTCAATTGCAAATTGACTTGGCAACACTTGCAGGAAGGAACATACCGTAGGTCACAGTGAAGAATTGAGATTACTGTGCCGATAGTTACCGGGGTCTGTTTGGGGCGCGGGATTTTGCATGAGGGCCGGAAAAAAAATGAGAGAAACCTGAGTGTCATCCACAGTAGCTTGTCCCCGCGCCAAACGAGGTTTCGGTTGAGCTAATGTGATCATTCGAGATGCCCGAAGCACCGAGACACACCGTGCCACAAGCCATGCAGCAGAACCTAGCAACGAAAGAGTAGAGCACGAGAGATTTATAAAGTCATTCTTCATTGTTTAATAAGACTTACCCGAATCTGAGCTCTTTTCCGATACTCAAAGTTGAAACCTACTCATTTTGCCGAACGTCAACGCTGAAACTGAAATTCAGGTTGCTCATCAACACTGAATGATGAAGCCGAAATCTGACCTGCAAGATGCTCAAACAAAATGGCACTTTACTGAAGTTCACAACTGCCACAGCCTCGGACAGGCTCCCCAACCAATCAGCCGCTGGCCGGCAATCATCCTCATCATCAACGGCAAGACTTTCTGGCCTTTGGCCTAAATTGTTTGATGCTGCAAAAAGAAAAAGAAAAAGAATTCCATCAAAACACCTTCCTTCACCACCACCACTCAATCTCTCAAATTCCTACTTGCTTGGTTCAATGGCCACAAGTCATCAAACTCCTCTGGCACTCTCTATCTTTGTCTCTGTGTGTCAAACGTCTCGCCGGTGCCGGGTGATGAAAGCCGCCGGAGCCGGCTGAGGAAGACATTAGTATCTCGCTTTGCTCTTCCCTCTTCACGACCGCCGGGTACACCACCCCTTCCGTGCTATTTGCCTTGCTTGGATTCTGTAGCTCGTCTTCACCTCTGACCCTCCTTCAGCTCCTTCTCCATCATCGAAGAAAGACACAAATAGCAAGATTGCCTGGGTCTTTTAATTGCCTGCGCACCCCTCATCCACGGCATCTGGTTCTGCGGCTGCCTTAACTCCCCGCCTTGGCTCATGAACCCCACTAGTATATGCTCTACAAAGAAGACTGATGCTAGCACATACTTTGCTCGCGGACACGGCGCACAAATTACCGCGCCATGACCCCTCATGCTCAGGCGGCAGATCTTTGGGATTGTTATAACATCATCTCGCTCTACTTTGTCAGACGTTGTGAATGTTGGGTACAACCCAACGCGTCAGCGCTAGGGTGCTGTAAGTATTTCCGCGGCCGATATATCAACAGTGTAAATATTTCCGCACCCCCAAGAGGTGTTTATAAAGCGGTTTATAAACCTCGGTTTAATTTTTTGTCTGGGCCTCCCTCCACTAGTTCTACAGGATCCAATACATTTTTTGCCTACTTCCTTCCCTACTTGTGGCCCCGCAGATGCTAAGAGCTGCTCTGCAGCTGGAAGCATAGAGAATCATCCTCAAATGTACACTTCCAACGGCAGAATTGGGCGGGGAAGACCGGCCCGGCCTACTGCTGGTGGTTTATTAACACCAACTTTTGGCCAAAAGATTATTTACGGGGTTTATAAACACCGGTTTATAAACCGGTATGTATACCGGCTCAATTTACAGCACCCTAGTCAGCGCTGCAATGGTCTGCTACCGCCCTGCGGCAGCTGTGTGGCTGCCCACAATCATGGCAGCATGGTCAGTGTATTGTCAGTTTAACCTCACGGAGATGCTAACCGTCGCATTATTAGAGCATTCTGGAGGGCCCTGGACCTTTTTTACGGAAGGTAATATTCATGCCTCGAAGTTTTTAGTATCTCTAGCTGACCAATCTTTATGGACACAATATATATATATTATGCTGGCACTCACTGCACCGGTTATAAACGACTCATCGGACGTACCTACTTATCAACCCATCAACCCACTCACCCTGTGCGCAACGGACCACATCCGAGCCAACGACATACTGACACGCACACGAATGGCCCGGGAGCCATATTGTTCTCATTGTTGCCGTATAAAACCTGGTCAGTGCATCCTGACGTCGGTGCCTGTGGTTAGTGACCCTGGGCCGTCTCTCTTGACTGTGTCCACAGAACTCCAAGATATGAAACACTCACAGCTGCAGGCTATTTTCTATAACCACCCGGGAAACTGCGCTCCTGTCCCCACACCGCTCAAAGCCGCTCAACGCCGTTCTGCAACTCTGCTTGGCATCCCGCTCGCCGCCAACTTCATCACCCTCCGCATACATCAAGACCGAGCCAACGTTCCGAGTAAAGCAAACTTGAAAACAGCGAGAAGTCAGTGCGATCGAGTCAAAAGTCGTATTGTGACGGTTTAGCAGCCAGCCGACGAGATTGCGCAGACCTATGCCTCAAGTTGATACGCCGAGCAGCGTCCAATGTCCCCTGTTCCTGCTGTGATTATCATCATCCTCTCTCTAAGCCACCGAAATACTCATGATCATGTGCGCGAGAACTTACCAACACATCGCAGGTCAGTTGCAAAGTAATCAGCCGGGGATAGGTGTTGCAGCAACACGACTGGTAAAGCAGCAGGCACGGATGGCGGCTTCGTGATAATGAGTACACTATAGTTTCCAAGTCCTTTGTCCACCGAGGGCAGAGCCTACGTATTGGAGGTATCTAATGAGTCTATTACCGGCATACAGTGAGCATAGAGCATAAGTAAAGGTACAAGTACACAAATCAACAGTACACAATCAGCATATGTCTTGTTCCGCTGGTGAGTCGTCCGTTGTGGGCAGAACAGAGTGTTGTATAAGTCTGTTTTCCCCCAGGAAATATCTTCACATTCCTCCACAATCTCCGAGTTCGCTCGCTTGCATCGTTACGTTAACAGCGACAAGGTGGGGCAAGTCTTGAGTATGTGAATTGATGCAAAATAGGCAAAATTGCACCCAGAATCGCAGTCTGTTGATCTTGGCCAAGATCTAGCCATATTTGGCCATTTTGGGCCGATGGTAGAGAATTGGCCGCCAGGCGGCGTCCTCAGCCGGCCGTTGATGCTATTGTCACTGTCAGATGGCCGGTTTCCTATTGCGGACACAGGCTAAAAAATCTCGGTTTCGGTCAGACGGATTTGGGTTTGATCATTCGGTTATGGCACCTTGTCACAGATTCGGTTTCGAACAGTTCAGTCTCAGCATTCAGATTCAGATTAAACAATGATAAATAACCTCATAGAGATTGCTTGCCGCGACTCTCAGTCAGACTTCGACTTTGATACTCAATGATACAACGGTTTTAGAATTAAAGCGAGTGCAAATGTTTACCAGTTGCCAGAGGGAAAAAAAAATCGAACCCGTCTTAGCCGCTTAGTAGCTTGTCTCCGTCACGAACGAGAGTTTCGGTTAAATTCATTCCATTCTCTGGCAGCAACAGAGAAGCGACACACAGTGTGCCACAAGCCATGCGCCGGAGGAGTAGAACCTGAGAATGACTCGGACTCGGTAGAAGTTGAACGTTGAAAACCAGGCTCTCATTTTCGGAGTTGAATGCAGCCTGAGATCGATGCTCAGGTATATTGCAAGGGCAGATCTACTAGTATCGCCGAAGTTCCAGTTCCACCTGGGAAAGCAAAAGAGAGACAGGGCAAAACTACAAATTCCTCCACAGCTTGCCCTCGCTGTCTCAGCCTAAGGAATGATTGCCGCACCAGGGAGATTTCGAACATTGCGTCGCCGTACCGTCTTCGTGTGGGAAAGGTGAAACTGTAGAAGTATGTTGAAACTGTAGAAGTATGTTGAGCCGTACTTATGCCGAGGACAACGAACGAAAAAAAAAAAAAAAAACATGCCATGAAGCAATATGGCTTGTTCCCGGTACGAATGGGATCCGACCTAGGACTATAATTGACGCAAAATGGGCACGGAAGCACCTCGGCGTAGCAAGCCATAATAACTGCCGAGTTACGAGGGCAATTATTGACCCCGCTGAAAGGAAAATAGCAGGTCAGTTTGATAGGGGGCCGGTGCCACAAGCCATGGAGCTCCGACGCTGTATGAACCCGATATGAACGAAAGCAACGGAGACACAAAAGTCATACAAGCTGTTCACTCTTCCGGAAATTCTGTTGTTATTCCCTTACTTTGTTAAGCGGAAGCACAAGTTCTCACTCGGACATAAATTGAAACCACAAAACTCCCCGCGGGCTGCTCTTCACCGAAAGAATCCCGTGTGATTCCTTCAAGTATTTTATTACAAGTTTCAAAAAGAAAAATATGTGCAATTAGCACTCCAAGCAATGGCTTGTCCTCGTTGTGAACGAGGTTCCGTCTTATATTTCTACCACTCGGGAAAGAAAGTGACGGAGACACAAACGTCATACAAGCTGTTCACTGTTCTGGTAATTCTGCTGTTATTGCCTTGCTCTGTTACTTGGGCGGCAGCGCGAGTTCTGACTGGGACATAAATTGAAACACTGTTTCAAAACCTCCTGCCAGCGCCGCACGCGCATACTGCTCTTCACCGAAAAATTAATCGCCCAAAGTCTGTGTCATTCAAGTTCCCCGAGTATTTCAGGTTTCAAAAAGGAAACTCCTGGGACAAATTATGGCTTGTCCTCGCTGCGAACGAGGTTCCATCTTATTTTTTCAACCACCATGTGAGAAAGCAACGGAGACACAACGTCAGACAAGCTCTTCAGGTCTCTTACTATTATCACCTTACTTTATTACATGTACTAGTAGGGGGAAGCGCGAGTCCTACTCACTCGGAAACCAAAAAAAAAATGGGAACGGCAAACATCGATTCCTCTCCCTCTCCGTCCTTCCTCCGCTGGTTTTCCGTATACACGGCAGCATCCTGAGCAATAGGTTCGTTTTTTTAAAGGAAAATAATAATAATAATAAAATTTCCACAGCCTCATTTCACAGCTTGGCCTCGCTACGAACGAGGCTCCGTCCACTCTCTTGAGAAACGCGTCACGGGGCGACGGAGACACGACAACTGTACAGGCCATTCACTACGATGCAACTCTGGGCATTTTACAGTAAGGAACGCAGTATGTAGCACGCTTTGCTTGTCAGCGAAAAAAAGCTCTTTTATGCAGTACACGAAAAACAGATATCGATTCACTCGTCTTGGTCTTCTTCGCACTCTTCACACCCACCGTTGGACGACCACCGCCCCGCCGACCCCCGCCGCCTCGACCGTCAGGGTATCGTCTTCGAGCACGCGATTGGGGAAGGTCGTGCCGATGGTGTATGCGCGGCTCAGGTTCTCTGGGCGGGAGCTGCACGAGGATTTGTTTTTAGTTAGAATGAAGGGGAACGGAAGGGACGTACGCGTTGATAAAGTTCCTCAAATCGCCAACGGTGTGCGTCAGGTTCATCCGGCAGACGATCCTGCAATTCTCTCGTCAGCACCTCGCGACGACACAGATCAAAACGCACCTCGTCCCATCCGCCAACCGGATCTGCACACTCGTCATCGGGCGGGTCTGGTCGACCTCGAAGCGCGTGTTGATGCTCGCAGCGCTTCTCCCTGCTGGCGCTGCATCCGCACTCGATGCCGAAGTCGAAGTGGAAGCGGGAGCTGAAGTGGTAGGCGCCGTAGCGGCACCGAGCCGATTGCCGGTACCAGAGAAGGGCTTCGGGGGCGGGGGAACGTAGTCCTCCTCTGTACGACGCTGGACTTGGACGTCGACGGGCTGGTTGGGTAGAACGTTGAGGATCGAGAGCGGGGCTTCGCTGTGTACGGTTAGCGTGGAAGGAAAGCGCAAGAAAGCAAAGAACGCACCCGGCATCGATAGCGCGAAGAATACCCGCGTTGGCTGGGTCGTCGTAGCGCCGGTACTCGCCCTCTCCAGGCCCGTCTTCGTTATCCACCGTGAATCCCTCCCGCCAGAATGTGAGTCGGCGAATGACTACGGGACCGTCTGTGATGAGGCGTCTGAGCGTTTGCGAAGAACGAGGAACGAGAAGACAAGAACGCACCAGACCCTTCGTCTGCCCCAGCGATGTACTGTCCACCCAACGTATGTCCCGCCCCGCCAAACGAGCTCGGTCCCTGTCCGCCAGCGCCACCACGGGCTGCTCCTTCCCTGCCACACTCATTAGTACACGGCAAACGAGACGGAGACGACGTACTGCTCAGCCTTCTTCAACAAGTCCCGCACCAGGTTCCCACCGCGTCCAGCTCCAGAATTGGGGTTCTGTATCGAGATTCCACTGGTGTCAAGTGGGTGAGTGGCACAGGGAAGGAAAACCGGCCGACACACCTGCGCTCTCCACCGGCAAACCAGGTCTCGCCCTCGTCCTCACGGTCGTCGTCGTCGTTGTTCGCGCTGAAGTGTCCGCTCATCGTCGTGTGTCGTAGATCGTCTGCGATGTGAAAGGCGTACGCAAGTGCCAAGGAGCGGAAGGCCCTGCCAATCAAGCGCATACAGCTGCACCGCATCGCATCATGATGGCCGTACTCCATTCGGAACTCCCCCGTGTTTAGATCCGATTGAGGCCAGGAATCGACTGTGGATGAAAAAGCAGCAGGCGCAGATTTTAGCGCACGGGGAGCCCATGAATGAGTTCTCGTGTCCCCCCCGCAATCACTTGATCGAATCGAGTTGCTGCCACTGGCGCACCAAGTTCTTTGAGTCAACAGCTTTTTTTCTTTCTTGGCCATGTAGTTCCTTCCTCGTTTCCCGTATCGCCTCAAATGTCTGGCATTTCCTTGCCTCGCACCGTCGTGATACATGCCGGTCCTGGTTATTCGGGGTGGGTCGATCGCAGGTCCACTACGCTGAACTGATTTTCCCCGCAACGGCAGTATGCGCATGTCAGCGCACCGGGCATGTATAATTGTCGCGCTCTCCAGTCCATTTCCCTGGAAACCACTCGATCGAATCGAGCTGCTGCTCTAAAAGCATCGAACCCTGAGCTTTTTTGTTGTTGACAACGTAACGCTTGGAAACAGGATTCTTGGACTGGAGACACCTCCCCTCTTTGCGAGCCCCTCCCTCCCTCCCGATGCTCGCTTTAGCACTGACACGGCACTTGCACCACTCACAGTCCGTTGAAATCCGCTGGACTTGAAGCATCTCCTCGATCGAGGAATGGATGATTCCTGCAAGCAGCATACGCAGTTGAATGGGCGCCGGGCATGAGTAAAGGAGATGGAGCTATTCCCCAGGTCACTCGTTCGAAACGAGTGCTGCCGGTCTTCCAGGACGCCTTCGTTTTGCCCAAAGAGTGCACGAAATCTTCAAGTTCCGATTTCGCTTTATACTTGAGCTGACTTGGTCCCCGGACACTGGCACCGAGCCGCCCTGGTTATTATTTGTTCATTTCGGGGTGGGCCGATCGACGGTTGAGGACTCAGATTTGACTTTCCACGCAACAGCAGTACGCGCATATGCCAGCGCACCGGGCCTGTATAACTCGTCGGCTTTCAATGTTCCCTGGAAACCACTTGATCGAATCGAGTTGCTGCTCTAGAAGGAGACATTGTTGAAAGTACATTTTTGTTGTTGTTGTTGTTGTTGGCAACATAGCGGTTGGAAACTTCGACTTGGAGCTACGTCGCCTCTTCCGAGTCCAGTGAGCCCCTGCCTTCTGATAACAGCACCAGTGCACCACAGTCCGTTGAAATCCCCTGGACTTGAACCATCTCTTCGGGGAATGGACAATTCCTTGAATTCCTGCAAGCAGCATGCGCAGTTGAATGCGCGCCGGGCATGAGTAGAGAGAGTTGACGAGTTAGTCCCCAGGTCACTCGTTCGAAACGAGTTGCTGCTGCTTGTGCTATAAGGTCTAAGAGTGGTTCATTTTTTCCAAAAGTGCACGAAAATTCTTCAAGTTCCGCTTTCTCCTCGAGGAATAAACAATTTCTGCAAGCAGCATGCGCAGTTGAATGCGTGCCGTGCATGAGTGGAGCTCTCAAATGCCAAGTTGGTCCCCAGGTCACTCGTTCGAAACGAGTTGCTGCTGCTAATGACACGTCTGCGATGGTTTTATTTTTCCAAGAGTGCACGAATTCTTCAAGTTCCACTTTCTCCTCGAGGAATGAACAATTCCTGCGAGCAGCATGCGCAGTTGAATGCGCGCCGGGCATGAGTGAACTCAAATAATGCCACGTTCGTCCCCAGGTCACTCGTTCGAAACGAGTTGCTGCTGCTGACGATGTTTTCGACCGTTTCATTTTTCTAAGAGTGCCCAAAATCTTCAAGTGTCGATTTCGCTTCACACGTGAGCTAGAAACTTGTTATTGCCCATTTAAAACCCGGCTGGATTGACTAGATCTCCCCGAGGAATGGATAATCCCCGCAAGAGCAGCATGCGCAGATGGAAGCGCGTCGGGATCGTATAATTGAGTGGTGTAACGGTTCATCCCGAGGTCACTCGTTCGCAACGAGTTGCTGCGGCTAAACATCCAGTGAACCCTGTGTTTTTTTTTTTTTTTCACGGCTAATACTTATGCTTGAGCGAAATCAGTGCTCCGAGTTCCAATTTCGAGCTTACACTCACCTGAAATGTCCCCCACGGAATGGACAATCCCTGCAACAGCAGCAAGCGCAGATGCAGCATGGAGCCAGGAGATTTAGACCCCCGATGCCACCCGAGTTGCTGCTCTCCCGAAGAATATCTTACCTTTCTGGATGCCCGAGCCAGCCTGAGAGATACCAAAAGGCCATTCTGACCCATTCGGCCCATCCACCCTCTTAAAGGACGAAACCATGTGGACAGCCTTGACCTCGACCAGGGGGATATACAGAGCAGGTCCAGGATGTGGACTAGACGGTCCCCCTTCTCGCAGTGTTCGCTTTGCCAGTGGAGCCGCATCGGCTGCGAGTAGGGCGACTCGGACCCGGAGTAGACATTCGAAGATCGGCGTTTGGGCGAGAAGCGGCGATGTGTGGGAGATAAGCGCGCAGGGATGGCTGAAAGGACAGATACGACGTGGTCGACAAGGTCTTGGATTCGGAGTGCGCCATGATGGTGGGGTGAGCTTATGTGACTACTGTACTATTCCGTTCAATTCGACTCGACCTGTGACCTGTGACCCGTTTTGTCGAAGTTTTGACTTCGACAAATTTCCTTTTCGGGATAGATCAGCGCCGCAGGTGCCAAAATTTGTGCAAAATTACCAAATTAGGACCCTTTGGGACGAAGAAAAATGGCAGTGACCTGTGACCTTGTCGAAGTTGCTCGACTATTTGAGGGCCTGTGACCCGTGACAGTCGAATTGAACGGAATAGTACAGTAGTAACGTATAACCGGATCTTTCCGGATGTCACAGAACGCGTCTCTTGTCGTCAACCACCATGAACGCCCGGGACCGCATGGTGCATCGAAGCTTAGTTATCGCATCTGAGCGGAATTGCCCCCGCTTGGATAGTCCTGCTACATTCTTGGTTCCATCTGTCTAGGCTTTGCTGACCTGCCCGAGATACATTCCCCCGGTTCCTCGTCTTCCGCGTAAGCCGCTGCTATAAAGTCCTCTCCGCGTCGCTCTACCACAAGCGATCCTCCGATCCCACGATGCTCCCCAACGCTGTTCTCGCTCTCCTCCTGCCCGCTGTCCTCACGCACGCCGTGCCGCACGAGCGCGCTGGAGGTCTGTCCGTCGCCATCTCCGCACCGACAGCCAGCCTCGACTCGATCGATTCCCTCGTGCTCACGGCTGCCGTCACCAACAATGGCGCAGAGGACGTTCGGGTGCTCAAGTATGGAACGATCCTCGACTCGGGTCTTCCTACCCGTTCGTTTACGGTCACTCACGACGGCACGGTAGTGCCTTTCACTGGAGTCAAGGTAATCCCTCTCTCATGTTGTCTCGCGATCTGGCCATTGTCTTCTCTTTTAGCTCACCGTTTCCCTCATCGACGCGGATGAGAGTGCGTATATGACCATCCCCGCAGGCCAGACCGTCTTGGCCACTCACGACGGTACGTCTTCTATTTCGTGCGGATCGACGATTCATCTAAGTTGATCTAACTGACGCTTCGCAGTCTCTGCCCTCTACGACTTCGCCTTGGTCGGCGCTGGCGACTTTACCTTCACCCCCATCCCCACCTTCCAAGCCACTCCGATCGGCAAGAACCTCACCAAGCGCTCCGAGCTGACGCTCATCGAATTCGACGCCAAACCAGTCACCGTTACCGTCAGTGGCACCGTTGCGAACCGCGTCTTCCTGCAGAAGCGTGCGGTGGACATTTGCACCACGGCAAGCCGCAAGGCGTTCATCGATGCCAGGTGTGTACTCCGTCTGTTTCTATTCCCACAGCCCTGCTGATTCATTCCCTTCAGTTACACCGAAGCCAAGACGCTCGCCTCCCTCGCCTCCTCCTACATTACTTCTCGCGGCTCCTCCGACAGCCTCTACCAATCGTACTTTGGGGCGACTGCGACCTCCCGCGTCACCTCCATCTTCAACGCAGTCTCCTCTGAGAACAGTTCCTCCCGCACCTTGAGCTGCGTCGACCGCTTTGATGCCTGCTCCGCTGGCGTCATTGCGTACGAGGACGTCGACACAACCAACGTGACTACTCGTACGCTTTGATTTGAGTGGCTGATAGGCGATAGATCTACTTCTGCCGGTTCTTCTTCTACCAGGAGGATACCGACCAGCTATGTGGCCGAACGACGGTTGAAGCGCGGGACGTTCGTGGTGGGATTACGCTTCATGAGGTTCGTCCTCTCGTCCTTGCTCCTCCAACATCTCTTCCCGCTAATCTCAATCGCTTTTACACAGCTCACCCACGCTGTCGCCAAAACAGACGATGTCGTCTACGGCTGCGATGAGGACCAGGCGCTCTCCGATTCTGACTCTCTTCGCAACGCTGATAGCTTCAACGTGCGTATCGTACTCGTCGCGCGCGGTGCCTGCTGACCGTACGATGTTATAGTGCTTCGCGACGCAAGTTACCTAATATATTATCCACATCTCACGTATCAGTTTGGTCTGATGTTTGGCAAGGGCTTCCGCCGTAAAAGGTCAAGTTCAACAACTTTTACAGCTTTGTGGAGTATCTCCACAGCTTGAGCTGTTAATGCACAGCTTGAGCTGTTAACACACAGCTCGACTTGATTTGGGCGCGCGTCGAGGTCAGAGCGTCTCGCTTTGATCCCATCACCACACCTTGCTTTCGACACCCACCATCGAATGCCTTCGCTTCAAACTGCCCTGTCAATATGTGTCAAGGATGCAACTCTCTCAACTCTTGCGACCCTCAACTCCGTCAAGACGCATCAAGAGTCAGAACACTAATCAAGACCTCCATGCTGGCAGCGCGCAAGCTCAATTCCCATCGGTGGTTTCTCCGTCATCGATTGCTCAGCTATCCGGCAGTCAGCCAACGGACCCGATGATGGACGATGGGGAGGAGGGACCAGATGGCCCAACGCTGGGCGATACGAGTGTGACGATTCAGATGGCGGCGTGCTTGCCAGTGCATGGGCATGAAGTGAGCTCTCCAGGGCTGACCAGGTGTGTCCTACCGTTCAAATACATGATCCGATCTCATGTATGGACATCGTCGCACACTTCCTCCATCCCATTTCGCTTACCAGCCTAAATAGGTCAGCGGACACGCTCACCTTACTCACCTAACTCGCTTCTCTAACGCTTCAATGCCCGAATACCACTACGTAGATGTTGCGCTTAAGGTGTGTGACGCAGCACAAGAGGGAGAACGGGGAATGCTCATGGTGTGTCATAATGTCATTCGCCTCACCTCAGTCATTGCTAAATGTTTGAGCATAGCGTTGATATTATTGCTTGGGGCAGAGCTGCAGACACGGCGGTACGCACAACAAGAACCAACAAACAACAAACAACAAACAACCTGCACCATGCACGATGGACGGACACATGTACACGCAATGAACACCGGCTTGCGCACGCACACAGGCTCGACGGACAGACAGGCACAGCCTCGAACGCGGTGGCGGTGAACGGCCATCGGATGACGATGAACCAAGGAGAAGACGACGATGGATGGACCTGGACGGAGAAAAACCGTCGGTCGCTGTGGGCCGAGCGGCGGTCGGCAGCGGTTCGGATGAGCATGAAGCGTCCCGAGTTTCGAGGTATGTTTTCCGGGATTCTCCACTCAAACGATGCCCTGGCATTCGCGGTACAAGCAATGCTTCGTCCGAACAACGACTCGACAAACAGATAGAGGTATGTCGTCACATACTCTCCTTCATCCGCTCATCAGCCAGCCAGCTCAGATACACCAGCTATTCCCCCTTCACGGCTATCTCAAATCCAGTGTACACGAATGAATGATATGATGTCCTCCTTTCATTATCGTCCGCCAATATGGAATAGACAGATACTAAGTGTGAGGGTGTAGGTAATATGTCACATCATGGTCACATGCGTACAAAAGCTCTCGGAGTGGCTGTGCTGTTATCCAGGAGCTTTCGGTTCCTACAATATACAGTGTTTTAACTCATCCGAGACTGCCCACTATCCTCATAATGCCTTGCTGAGCAACGTCTAACGTCACCGCCAAATGCAGCGCCATTGCGTCGATGGCCTTCGAAGGATCAAGTCGCAAAAATGGTTTTTAAAAAAATGGGGAACTCTTCTTAATGCTCTCCAATGGTTTCATAGTGTACTAATATGTCCTGCAGACAAGACTGGCCCTTATTGTCCAACAGAGCTGGAGAGAGATGACTAAGAATGCGGTGCGTCCATGTTGCCATCACATCAGTGTCTACCATTGCGACGTGAGCAGTCTCATTTCGCATTCATGTCGAATAACAATGGTTAGCTATATCCTGGCCAACATATCATGCTCATTTACGGATGCTCTGAGCCCGCGGATGCCGGTCCATCTTCTCTGTGCAGGTCGATGCGTGTCTCATCCAACAGCTACGCCAAGGCAAAGACTCGGGTGAGCTCGCGATAGAGCATGGGACTTGAACAACGTGAAGTGAATATGTAAGGTGTGTTTGCTCTCTCTGTAATCAAAGATGCAAGATTCCACTGCTCACTCAACCCTTTCTGCTCAACGACCGCGCCATCATTGTCGACACAAGCCGCTCCCCATTTTAAGCGACATTGTCGCCTAAATTTCAGATGGTCGATGTCCGGCCATTGGGGAGAATGATGGCCTGTAATTTGAGGGTGTCTTGGAGCAGGCGCAGGCTCTCTCTTTTTTTTCCTAGCCAAAACACTTCATCGCTGAAGCGTTACGCAGCTCCATTGCACGATAGAAAATTATCTGATGCTTTTTCACTGCTAAGTTGTTTCTGCACCAAGTTGTAAATGAAGTTCAAGTCCACGCACTGCACACGGCTCTTGCCAATTTTAGCTGACTTGCGCCGACGAAGAGTGGGTAAAGTAGAATGAATTTTTTGATGTCTTGGAGCGGGAGCGGAGCGACCGCCTGTCTTGTCTACGCGGATACACAGTGCACTGATGAGCTTGAGAGTTTCTAGCATGGACGTTGTATAGAGTAGAATCTTTGACGGAAACCGTAACCGTAACCTCATGTGTCGGGAATCAGAACATACATTCACAGGGTTCAAGCTGGGAAAACTGAACATTTCCATGGTAGTGTGGAATATGGAATCGTTTTCCACGGAAACTTCTGCTTGTACGTACATTCCACAAGAGAAACCCGAATTGGGCCGGAGTGTCGCAAACAACTTTGGAACAAACCGGCCGGTGACTACTCACCAAATCGACAGAACCAGAGCAGCAGCATGCGCAGATGGAAGCGCGCCGGGACCATATGGCTGTTTGATATGAGAGTCCCCAGTTCATCCCGAGGTTTCACTCGTTCGAAACGAGTTGCTGCTGCTGACTTTCTTCACCCGTTTGCTTTTTCCTTTTCACTGGCAGTATGACTGCCGAAAGACCACTGCTCCAAGTTCCAAAATATTAAGGTCGCTTGCACTCATTTGAACCCCGGCTGGCTTCAGCTTAACGTATCTCCCAAGGAATCGACTCTTTCTGTAACAGCAGCATGCGCAGATGAAAGCGCCCCGGGCATGTATATCTTCCACAGAATGCCGTCTCACCCGGACGTCACTCGATCGTATCGAGTTGCTGTTGCTTCCGGCGGACAGCAGTATTTTTTCTTTCAGGTTTAAATCTGCGATGTTTGCAAGTCAGCAATGAGCCACTACATTTTGACACTCGTTTGAAGCTAGTTCAAGTCGGCTCAGCCTCCTCCTCCCCCCACTGTGAATGAAACGACGGTACGAAACGACGCTACCCCAGCTTCTTTTGTATTTTGTGTTTCTTTATACCTGCCCTTGCACTCCGGGAACCGTTGCAAATGTTCTGAACAACGGATCCGGGGGCTGAGAGTAGCACTCACCTACGAAATGATCCATTGAAAGGATAGCAGCTTGCGTAAAAGGAAGCGCACGGGCCTTTGTTGCAATCGTCTAAAATGCCTTCACCCCGATGTCACTCGATCGACCCGAGTTGCTGCTCTATGGCTAGGATGCTTTCCTTTTTTTTTTTTCTTTTTTTCTTTTTTTTTTTTTTTGATTCCTGACCTGGCGCAGATGCATTTTAAAATTTTTAGCGGCAGGCGCGTCCAGGTCCAGCCCGGGCCCCGTGAAGCACGACAAGATGGGCAGACTGCAGTCGCATTCCCTCGATGAACCTCGGCCAAGCGGCCCAAGCCACCAGGGTAACGGACATACAGATCCAGGCGGCAGAGGGAGTGCGAGTCCTGAACGAGAAGCTCACTCTTCCTCTTGTTGTGCTTCTCGCGGTGTTCTCTTTGCCACTGAGTCTTTGGTAGCGAGCAACTGACATGGTCGGCGTTTGGGCCCGAGGTAGCTATACGTGTGGGATAAGAGCGCAAGGAGTGTCTTCAGCAGTTACGACGTGGTGGCCGAGCTCTTGGATTCAGAGTGCGCGCTGGACGACGGTGGTCGAAGTGGCTGATGTAAGCATTTCCGGATCAACTTCGTCAGGTTACCGGATCTTTCCGGATGGTCACGGAGCTTCTTCTTCTCGACAACCACCATGATCTGCGCGGACGCGCCGGCGGGAGCGCATGTTGCATCGAAGCTCAGTTATCGCATCCGAACGGCATTGCACTGCTTGGCTGGTCTTGGGCTCTTGGCTCGGTATCTTTGCTGAGATTGGCGCAATTGGCTGCTTGTTCATATTCCACCTTTTCTTCGTCTTTCATCGCCTCGGCGCTGAAATGGAGCCCATTCCCTCGCTGTCTACCGGGTTCAATTGAACGTGCGAGTCTTCTCTGTAAGTTGAATCCCACATCCACCGGTTCCGTCCTTTCTTCTTGGCTTTCTTGTCTAATCTAATTGCGACTTCTTTTTGACATTGCAGCCGATTTCTTTCAAGTCTACAGGCCCCAATTCCACGCGCGCCACTCGTTGCACAACTTGGCGCATCGTCTTGGGATCCCTGCCTCCACGCGCGTACCACGATAAGCTGCTGCTATAAAATCCTCCCCGCGTCGCTCCCCCAGAGTCTCCAAGCTCCAACGATGCTCTTCACTGCTCTCGCTCTCCTCCTCCCCGCTGTCCTCACGCACGCCGTGCCGCACGAGCGCGCTGGAGGTCTGTCCGTCGCCATCTCCGCACCGACAGCCAGCCTCGACTCGATCGATTCCCTCGTGCTCACGGCTGCCGTCACCAACAACGGGGCAGAGGACGTCCGGGTGCTCAAGTATGGGACGATCCTCGACGCGAATCTCCTCACCCGTTCGTTCACCGTCACTCGCGATGGAACGGTAGTGCCGTTCACTGGAGTCAAGGTAATCCCTCCTCTCCTCTCATGTTGTCTCGCGATCTGTCCATTGGTTATAGCTCACCGTCTCCCTCATCGACGCGGATGAGAGCGCCTATGTGACTATTCCGGCTGGCCAGACGGTCCAGGTGACTCACGACGGTGCGTCCTTCGCTTTCTCTCCCATATCTAACTGACATTTCGCAGTCTCGGCCCTGTACGACTTCGCCTCGGTCGGCGCTGGCGACTTCACCTTCACGCCCATCACCACCTTCCAAACCGCTCCGGCCGGCGAGAGCCTCACCAAGCGCTCCAAGCTGACGCTCATCGAATTCGACGCCGAACCCGTCACCGTCACCGTCAGCGGCACCGTAGTGAATCGCGCCTTCCCGCAGAAGCGTGCGGTGGACATCTGCACCACGACAAGCCGCAAGTCATTCATCGATGCGAGGTGTGCTTTCTCTATTTATTCTCGTAGTCGTACTCATTTATTTCTTCAGCTACACCGAAGCCAAGACGCTCGCGTCCACCGCCTCCTCCTACGTCACCTCTCGCGGCGCCTCCGACAGCCTCTACAAAGCGTACTTTGGCGCGACCGCGACCTCCCGCGTGACTTCCGTCCTCAACGCCGTCTCCTCCGAAAGCAGCTCCTCCCGCACGCTCAGCTGCGTCGACAGCTTCGGTGCTTGTTCCTCCGGCGTTATCGCGTATACCGTCATCTCCACCACCAACGTACGTATTCAACCGCACTCTTGAGCAGCAGCAGCTGATACATCTCCGAGTAGATCTACTTCTGCAGCATTTTCTTCAACGAGGTGGCCACGACCAATCTGTGCAGCGGGACGACTGTTGCATCGCGGAACGTTCGTGGTGGAACGACGCTTCATGAGGTACGTCCTTGGTACTTATCTACGTCTCCAACATCTCTTCCTAATCTCCATCGCACAGCTCACCCACGCCGTCGCCGACACGGACGACGTCATCTACGGCTGCGCCTCGGACCAGGCGCTCTCTGACGCCAACTCGATTCGCAACGCTGATAACTTCAACGTGCGTCTTCTGCTCTCTTGAGACGTTGCGCCTAGTGCTGACCGTACAATGTCATAGTGCTTCACGACGCAAGTATACGCGAATACGAAGTGCTGAGCGCTTCAGCTGCCATCGTATTAGTACCTAGCTACAGACACAGAGAACTCGTTATAAGAATCACAATTGATTTGTCTGTATCTTTATCTTCCAAGCCAACCCGCATGACCGAAGCGCCCGGCTGACTGAGATCTTCTCCCAAGAATCAACTCTACATAGTACGGCAGCATGCGCATGGACGCGCGCAGGGTTCCTATGCAGGAAGAAGAGCTTTGGGCTACCCATGTTAACTCGATCGAAACGAGTTGCTGCTGTTATGTACCAGACCGAGGAATATTTTTGTTTTGTTTCTTCTTGCTCATCCATCGACCATCGAACACTGGCAGCTCATGTCCGAGTTTGCTGCAAGCACTGACTGAACCACGGTTTGATTGAGGTACTCACGCAAGAGTCAGCTCTGAATGATAGGCAGTATGGGCATGGAAGCGTGCGGTTGGCATGTGCTTGGGCGAAAAGGATATCACCTTCATCCCGGACACATCCCGGACACTCGGTCGAAACGGGTCGCTGCTGTGGGTTAAAGCCTCTGACAGTTTTTTTTTTTCATCTTCTTCTTAATCTTCTTTGGTTTGTCGGGCAGCTTGGTTGCGATTAAATACTGGCGCTCTGATTTCACGCGTCCTGAGTTCCCAGCCGCGTCGACATCCCCGTCGCAGATCTAGCGAGTCCGGCCAATCCGGCCCACCATGTTGTGTAAAATCTTGAAAATGGTCGATCGAAATACTAGTGCTCTCCCAGGAATCAACTCTGCATTGTACGGCAGCATGCGCATGGACGCGTGCGGGGTTTCTATACAAGATTTGAGGCCAGCTTTAGGCTAGCCCCATGTTAACTCGATCGAAACGAGTTGCTGCTGTTGTCAGACGGAGGAATAGTTTTTGTTTTGTTTCCTCTGCTTACCGTCTCGGGCAGTTGCGCTGCAAATTATTACTGTGAATGATAGGCAGTATGCGCATGGAAGCGCGCGGGGTTCGCCTGATTGACAAGCGACAGGAGATCCACTTCATCCCCGACACTCGATCGAAACGAGTTGCTGCTGTTGGGTGGACCCCGAAAAGAGAGTCTTTTATCCCCCTCTTCTTTTGCGTTGGTTTCTTGGGCGACTTGGTCGCGATTACTGGTACTATTATTTCACCCCGAGTCCTCGGCCTGCGTTCCCATCCGCGTCGACATCCCCCATCGCAGATCCAGCGACTCCGGCTAATCTGGCCCTTATGCAGCCCCGTCTATGCGGGCCCGTTTGGAAAAGTATTCAAAACACGATATTTTCAGGAGTTTCTCGATATTTTGGTGGGAGTCGATGTTTCTGAGGAATCAGTGAAATTTCTGCTGGATTTTTGGATGAGGGTCTCGATATTTTTTGAGCTTTTCGCTCGATGTTTTGCACTTGATGCGATATTTATTCCGTAACTCTCGATTTTGTGCGATTTTCGTTCAACAAGACAAGGAGATTTGGGATGGTGGTCGATATTCTCCGCCTCGATTCCTTGCGGGTCTGCAGTGACTCTGCACCAAGTCTGCTCGACGACCGGGCCTTCGCACCGGCCCGGGCCGGAAACCGTGACGGTACTAGAAAGCTTCTCACTCCCACCGCACTAGGCGCACCTCGACTCTCCACAGGCTTGACCGGCACCCATCCTCAAACAATCTGAGACTGATGGTCACTGGCAAGATTACAGTACATGTACTAGTACGACGCGTCTCACAGCTGTTCTTGTTCCTTGGCTTCTTCCTCACGGGGCACACTAGTGATGGCACGAACACCGCCTGCATGCGAGTCAGTGGGAGAATTCATTGTACAGGAGTACCTGCCAGTGAAGGGATTGTCAGCCCTACTCAGTGTGGACAGAGCTCGAGTGGCCATTTGATTTACATAGCTGGTTCGTAACGCCCAAGGCAAGGCGTCAGGTGGTCGTGTAGTGCTTGTAAATGTGTACGCTCAGGCACCTCTCATCTCCCGGCCATTTCAACGGAACATCGGAACCGACCCAAAAATCTCGATGTTTGCCGACATCGCAACATCGAGTTCTCTTCAAATATCGCATCAAGCCCCGAAACATCGAGTGAAAACCTCAAAAAATATCGAGACAAAACATCCAAAAATCGCGCAAATCTCACTCATCTGGGAGAAAAATCTACGCATACCAAAATATCGAGAGACTACAGAAAATATCGCGTTTTGAATACTTTTCCAAACGGGCCCGCATACCCCGTTTGTAAATCAATTCAAACTACACAATAATCTGTGAGAACAAGACTATTGCGACAAAAGAACTGACGCTCGCGAGAAATGCGGCACCGCAACAAAAAGAGTGAGCATCGCAACAAAATAAAAGTGAGCATCGCGCGAAATGTTGGACCGTCGCGAGAAAAAAAACTGCAACCGCGCGTAAAAAAACTGCAAACCGCGCGTAAAAAAAACCGCAACCGCGTTGAAAGGTGTGCTAGAGAACTAGACTATAAAACCAAACTGAGCGAAGCGAACTAACACAACTAAACCTAGACTCTGAATAGCGGGATGCTTTAAAGAGCTAGACCGAATAGTGCTTTCTGCCCCTCTACAATCCAATCCTATGTCTGAGAACACTCCAAGCGAGTTCAACCCTGGGTACAGGGCCGTTTGTGGTGGGTGCAGGGTAGGTAGTTCGAGAGTTTGTTGTATTGCGCACGATAGACGTACTATTCGACGAAAACCCGGTGAAGGTCGGCCAAATACGATGTCCTCGGATGTTATAGTCGCTGCCCGACTCAATGCCAAGTCCCAAATATCCTCCAAGTTCCTATTCAAGCTTCCAATCCAATCCCAAATCCTAATCGGTCCCACTGACAAGTCCAAACTCTTATTCGCACGCTCCGAAAACCCAACCAAAATATAAAGTCAAAGCTTTGCTATTGCTCAGCCACAACCCCAGAACGCTGCTAAACTCTAGCGGGGCAATTCCGTAAGTCCTGGCGGTACAAACTTTCCTACTTATATACTGTGAGACTACATAATCCTGATAGTGTAAAACGAGTAGTCTTGATAATACTGTGCTTATGAATACGCTAATCCTGATCACCTGAGGCCTATTCCGCCTTAGTCCGAGTAGTAAATGCAGTGTAGATGTGATAATGGCTATGACCAGCCAGCTATTGAGTCCGATCGTCGGTACTGTTTTCGTTGGTCTGTTCCCCCTCTTGGCCCAGGATTGTAGTCGCCGTCCGTAGCTCCCTAGCCGTGTTTAGCTCGTCCCCAGGCTCCAAGCCCTTCCCAAGTTATGGCCTATTCTCTGCCAGGGTGCCGGGCCGCTCGATTGGTCCGGGTCGGTGATTAAGAAGATAGCCGTGATGTCGGTGCCAGGGTTTGTTCCGGTAACTCCTGCAGCCTCGGGCGAAGTCGGTCTCGTAGGTCCGGCCAGTGCCGGCGTCACCGTCAATCCAATGCTGTCCCAAACTGTTGTCCTAGGCTGCCTAAGCCTATATTCGGTGCCGCTCCCTTTGAGTGTTTTTATAGAGTGGATAGTTCTATAACGTGGGCTCTGCTAGTAGTAGTGTTCCCAATGAACCAGTAGTGCTCCGCGGGTCGTCAACCCCATCGCAACTCTTGTTCACCGCCGCAGATATCTCCCAACTAGCTATTCGGGACTCATACTAGTTCTATAGACGGGCGCGCCGAATAAGCATGAAAAGTGACCTTTCCACACCTGTTCATAAGAGCGGCTTATCATCTCCCCCATTTTTATTTCTCGACTGTCCCCAGTCGACCTCTTAGGCTTATTCGGTGTTTGGGTCTCCAACATGTTGACTTAGCGACTTCATCCAACGTCCAAAACAGCGGCCATCACAGATTTCGTTACCGAAATATGACAGATACCGTCTTTGGGCAATTGCTCCCTTTTGGGAAATCAATTGGATCGCCATTGTGCACAGCCCTTTCCTTATTCGGACGTCCTCCGAGCTCTCCCTGTTTAAGGCTTCATTTGTCCCGTCCCCTGTCCAACTCCTAGCCCATCTTTATCTCCTCGCCATTTGCTCTCGATTGGTACCCAATTTTCCCCGGTTTCCTTTTGCCCATCTCTTGTTCGGTCCCGCCGCCCAGTGCTTGTGCTTCCCACGGTTCAAGGTGTGCTTCCCGCCGCTGAATAGCGAGCTTATTTTGTGACTGACCCTTTCGCCGCAGCATGGGTTCTTCACAGAACCTGATTCCAGGCTCGCAGCCGGCCACATATATCAGCCCTCCCGAGTTATTCCGTTCTTTACTTCCCCCCCCCATGGCCAAATCCAAGTACACCCCCACCTGCTCCTTCGAAACCCACGACGTCTGGCGCTACTTCAAGCGCGCCGAGGCCGGCCTCATCCTCGACGCTATCCAGCACTACCACACCAATACCGCGAAGAAATTCCAAACGGAGTATCCTCCTGAGCGGCTCGCTGAGTTGCTGAACGGTGGCATCGACTTCCTGGTACGTCTCTTCTCCCTTTTTCTGCCCGCTCCCCTTTTCTGACCATCTCCAGCGCACTGTCTTTTGGCAGTTTGAGCGCTTCTCGGCTTCCTCCACCCCCCGACGCGCTTATTGGAATCTTCTCCTACATCGAATACTTCATTAAGACCGCCGATTCCGAGACCCTCGACCCCGACTTCAAGTACTTTTCCTTCGTGGCTTGGGACGGCAATGGGGTCGGTGTACCCTCTATCCCAGTCATCCCTTACTGACGAATTCATAGCGCGTGCCTCTCGACATCAAGATTCCCATTCCCATCGAGCTTCCAGCCAAAGTCATCGGCCTCTATCCCTCAGCCCGGTTTCCTCGTTCCATCGCACTGGCCCGCCAAATTCCCCTTGGCTACCGAACTCGACACCCGGCCGGTACTCTCGAAGCTCGCAAGGGCTCCTTACGCCGCTGTGTTGAGCTCACTTCCACTCGGCCCCTTCTCCTCCTTCCTGGGTTATTTAATTTCTCTTAGAGGCCCAGCAACCAAGGTTTTGGGCAAACACCCTCGCCTCAAAAGCCAGTCTTCCTCTGAGGACGACGAGGACGACGCCAACGACGAGGACTATGACGAAGACCCAGTCGAACGGACAAGCCCACCGCCGAAGCGCCGAAGAAGAAGAGAACGTATTGTCCCTCTTCCTTTTCCTCATTGCCCTCCCTAACTTATCCTAGGCGCCTCGTCTCGCCTGCTGTGACTGTCGAAAGAAGACAAACCACGGTATGTCCCTTGTTCCCTCCTTCCGTTTTTCCAAGCTACTCATGTTTCATTCAGCCCCGCCGCTCCAGCTCGTATTCGAATACGTCGAGCGTCAAGAAACCCGCAGCCCAGACGCCTTCGTCATCCTCGCGTCCCAAACCAGTTCCGCGCCGCCAATCGCTTGCCCAGCCCATCCATGCCGAGAGCGACGAGGAAGACGAAGAGGAGAAAGAAAAGGTATTCCCATCTTTCCTCACCCTGCTCTGTCCTTCGTTGCTCACCCATCGTTCAGGCCGCCGAGAAACTGGCGCAGAAGAACAAGAAAATCGCAAAGGCTGCCGAAGCCCACAAGTCGTGGTTGGAGCAGGTCGACGTCGGTATCGCCGGTACGATGAGTTCGACGGGCTCTCGTGCGTTTCCTTGTCAATCTACTCGATTCCTTGTTGATTTTTGCCCTAGCCGTCGTCCATATCCCACAGACGAAGGACTCGACGGTTATTGTGGCGGCTACTCGATTCAACTCGCGCCCGCACACCCGTCTCCCACACCTCGTCTCGCACAAGACCTACCGCAAGGACCCTCCGCTCGAAACCCTTCACTTTGCCTTCGAGCCTCTCGAACCGCTTACCATCGACGAGTTCCGCAAGCCGAGCCGGGAGACCGCCTGCTTCGTACGTCTCGCACCCTCTGCCCGTCCATCCTACTGACTTCGTTCCAGCCACCTGGTCCTGCCTCGAGTGCGGACTCCGTGGTCGCGATTGCCTCAAGAACGGATACGGTGTGACCTGCCAGCCCTGCAATACCGGACACGCGAAGGGTCGTTTCTGCGACCACACATTCGAGTCGCAGCACATCGAACGCATCCTCCTCAACATGTCTCCGCTCACCGCCGTCTCCGAGATTGGTACGTCCCACTCTCTCCGACCCAGCTTCCCTTCTAACTAGTTACAGAGTC